>OY757141.1:10194634-10776535 GCA_963583835.1 Drosophila immigrans
GCTTCTGACACTGACTCTACTAACTGTGTTTGCGGTGGCTCTCGCTCGGGGTGTCCTTCAGATGGGGATGGGTGGAGAGAGGAGGGGAGAGGGGAGAGGGTGACTGTGAGGTGCGAGTATGTGGCGGTCGCGTAAATGACGGTTAATGCCAGTTCAAGGCATAGCTCGAGCAACTTGGTCATTATCCTTGGTGACATGCTGAATATATCGCAATATTCTCCTTTCGACTCGATAGTTTGGGCAACATTTTAAACCGGGACGGGATGGGTTGGGGCAGCTGGAGCATGAATGATAAAAGAGATGCGAGACGAGATGAGAGAATCTCTTCAAATGCTGCAGTGCTGAGCAACGAGAATTACGGGAATAACGAGAAGAACGACAACGCAGCCATTGACAATTTATGACTCAAAATTATGTCACAAAATGTTGTTGTTGTTGCTGCTGCTGTTGTTGTTGGCAAATATTACACAAAATATGCGCCTACAAATGAATTCCACGGGTCGTGGCATGAATAAGAGAGGCCAGACAGACAGCCAGCCAGGGGAAGCAGGGAGAGGCGGGGGGCGACAAAACTTCATAAAATATGCGTTAAACTTTATGACAACGACTTAGGGTGCGAGAAGGGGAGGGGGGAGTTGCACGTACGCGAAAATGGCGTGCAAATTTTGCAATGTCAAGCAGAGCGACGAAACTCCCTCTCCTCTCTAACACACACACTCTCAGATACACACGCACACACACATTCATCCACTAGCGAAGATACACCAGCCATTTTAATTTTCTTTGTGTGGAACTCGACTGAGTGCTGTTGATGTTTTGTTGTTGTTATTATGATAAATCGCAGACATTTTAACGCAGCGTACAAGAATTTATAGCACACACAGATACACACACACGCACACGCACACACATGCATAGCTGCACTTTTCGGTAGTTCGCTTGTTGCGCTATTATTTATGGCCATAATGCAAAGTTCTTATTTGTAGCCTCGACTACCGGCAAAACTACACATCTATATCTATATCTATATCTATATCTATATCTATATCTATATCTATATCTATATCTATATCTATATCTATATCTATATCTATATCTATATCTATATCTATATCTATATCTATATCTATATCTATATCTATATCTATATCTATATCTATATCTATATCTATATCTATATCTATATCTATATCTATATCTATATCTATATCTATATCTATATCTATATCTATATCTATATCTATATCTATATCTATATCTATATCTATATCTATATCTATATCTATATCTATATCTATATCTATATCTATATCTATATCTATATCTATATCTATATCTATATCTATATCTATATCTATATCTATATCTATATCTATATCTATATCTATATCTATATCTATATCTATATCTATATCTATATCTATATCTATATCTATATCTATATCTATATCTATATCTATATCTATATCTATATCTATATCTATATCTATATCTATATCTATATCTATATCTATATCTATATCTATATCTATATCTATATCTATATCTATATCTATATCTATATCTATATCTATATCTATATCTATATCTATATCTATATCTATATCTATATCTATATCTATATCTATATCTATATCTATATCTATATCTATATCTATATCTATGTCTATATCTATATCTATATCTATATTTATGTATATCTATATCTACATAATATACAATACTTCTTCTTATATACTTACAGATAAGAGGGATGACAAAGTGGAGGAGACGATGCCCAAGCGGTTCACGACAACGTCCAGCTTGAAGCTGAAGCCTGGTGCAGATGATGACTACACGGAGTACACGTGCCAGGCGAAGCACAAGGCGCTGTCGCCGGATATGCCGATGCGTGCCACAGTTCAACTGTCCGTGTTGTGTGAGTAAAGCTTTGGATTCCGTTGGATGTTGTAATCCACAATTGAATGCCTTGTCAAATATATGCGTGCTGGCAAATGCGAAATGCCAAATGGCGACCTCATTAGCCCTCGCAAATGGCCAAGTTTGCAATACAATTGAAATGCTACCCGCGCTCTTATGTCCACCTTGCTCTCAGTGAGCTTTTACCCCGGTGCAGCTGGGACGGCGCTCCTCCTCGTCTCTGATATTTGTGACCCACAAAACACGGCAAAAGCGGCCACCAGTTTACCAGGAATGGCCACAGCCGTCGACCGTCGGCCGTCGTTGGGATGTTGTTGTGCCTGTTGTGGGGCCCTGAATGTTTCTGGTCTCCATGGCCATCGTGGACGTCGTGGCCGCTAATTGCGCAATTGGCGCGCGTATTAATTAGTTTTTAAATTCTAATGCGAGGCCCAGCTGCCACACGCATCAGCGGACCATGTGGCATGAGGGCATGGGACAGGGGCATGTGGAGAGAGGCGTGTGGCAAGAGCATGGCTTGGGCACAGGAATCAGGACCACTGAGCCGCATTTTGCAAATTTCAAACTCCAGTTATTGATTGCTCCAAATGGCGGCGGCTCTCTCATTTCCCCCTCCTACCTTGTCCACCTGTCCTCTTGGTCCTGGCACACACATTACGTGCTCCATATTCAAATTAATTATGTTTGTTATTTATGCATAGGCTAGCTACTCGCGCTGCTTTCGCCTGCTGCTGGCCACAAGGCAGCCATTGGCAGTGCCAATACCACTCCACATCCATTGCCATTTCGTGCTCTTTGGCCAACGCCCCGAACGTTGACATAATAGATTTAATTGCCAAAGCACCACAAAGTGCTACCTTCTACGCTTTACACTCTTTCCCTACACCTCTGATCAGCACCACAGTTCTACCTTCATTGTTAGCCCACAAATTCACATATTTCGTATTGAAAATACTCGTTTTTTAATACAGATGCAAAAAGAGAAAGCCTTACTTTCTCCTAGACTAGACTTACTTAACTATAAGTATGTATTTTAAAATTAAAATAATTATAGAATTTAAAGATTCTCTAATTCTAGAAGTTATGATTTATTTTAATATTAAAAGAAGTCAAGTTTTATTCCTCAATCATTAAACCTCAATAAATGATTTCAATAATAAACATAAGGAATCTTCAAGAGAAGAATTAATTATTTCTTGAGTTCTCTTCTCAAGTTTAAATGGTTTTTATGGCCAGTCAGCCTTAATTCTCAAGTGAAACTAACTTAACTACTTTGTATATAATATTCTCTACATTCACCCTTAAATTGTGGTGTAAGTATTTGCGTGCTGTTTAACGTATGTTGAATACAGAGTTAGTGAAACTTTCCCTTCCACATTGGTTTCTACACACTCTGCGGCTCCCACTCCCACTTCTACACTAACTCCGACACCTCCTCGCACTCGTTTGTATACGAGTACTCGTGGATGCATGTGTACATACTCATTCGCATTCAGTGGACTCGGGCAGAGACCGGGCCGCTTAATTATGCACCTATTATGGTGCTCCACACTCTGCAGCAGTCGACAACCCAACTCCCAACACACGACACTCTTTTCGTCCTGTCAGTTGCAAGCTGGGGAGTTATCGCCTGCGTGGCAATGTAGTCTAGGCAGCCGATACGATACCCCTCAAATATTTTAAGTGATTTTAATTTAATTTTGTGCCACTTCGTTAAATTCTGGCTTTGCATACCTGCTGCCGATGTTTTGCAATTCGTTCTGCCTTCCCAGGGTGTATCTGTGTGTATCTAGATGTGACCAATGTGCGTGTATTTTAGGCTGCCCATTAGGATGTTTGTTCGGCTGTCATTTTAAATGCAATTATTGAAATTATTACAATTAAGCCCAACGGGTGCTGCGTGAGCGCAACAATTTGAGCATGCAAGAATTAAGCAAGTGTTAAGTGTTCGCAAAATAAAATTCAATTAATTATTTAACTGCAACAACTAACAAGCTAAAAAAATGTAGAATAAATAATAAGAAAGCTACAGTAATGACTCGACTGTCGAAGACCTGCTCACCATTAATTTATGTGAACATTCACATCATTTTTAAATGTAAAGTTATATGCAAATATATTGTATACGATGGATTTGGAATTGGATAAATAGATCGGCGTCTGTATACTTTAAAGTTGCTCAGATACGGAGGAATGAACAGACAGACTGATAGATACACAGACAGATAGACACATAGATAAACAAACAGTCAAATCGACTAGGCTGTTGATGCTCATTGAAAATAAATACATGAACAAACACTTTTATTTCGAAAAGTTAGTTAGTCCGTAGGTCTAAAAATATACAAATTAAATAATCTTTGTATCTTATCATTTATTTATTTCAAAGCATTTTAACTTTAGCAGTTAAGAGCTGCTGAATTTCCAATGAAAATTCAATCAATTTTAATTGCGAGTTTGAATAATTTATTTTGAGCTGTAACTATTTCATCATTGTTCTTTGTGTCAACTACTGTATGAACCTTTTGCATCGTTAATAATTGAATGCAAGTAAATGCAATTATTAGGTTTTCAGGAAAGCTGCAATGTTAAGAAAGCTAATTAATTAATATTAGAAATGTATTCCCTTTCGACATAAGCTTTATGCAATTGACACACAACTTTCTAATGAAATAGACATTTTAACTTAACGTAGTTTATTGGGGAGTTAAAAAAAAAGAAATTTTAATAAGTTGTGTTATTTACTATTTGTGGCGTTTACACTGTTATTAACCCGCCCACAACACGACAACATTGCATTCGGCAGCATTTGCAGCACTTCAATAAAATGCCACTTTGCTTGGCACAATAACAACAGCAAAAAAAAGCAAACAAAAAATAATAAATAAACCAACAAAAGAGGTAAAAAAAAAACATGCAACATGCCGAATCAGGGAAAAGGGGAAATGGGAAATGGGAAAATAATGCGTTTGACCACATAAACGATTTGCATGCAAACACTTCAATTAAAAATCGCGCTGCAATTTCTGCTGCAAAAGTCCGGATAGAGTCCGACCGGTTTGCCGGTAGCCGGTTACGCGGTAGGTTGCCTGGCCAGGCCGCATTTGGTTTAGTGTAAATTGAATTTATTTGCGGCGGCGTCCGCAATTAAATATGTCAGCTATAAACCTACACGAATGCAGATTGTGTTGTTCTTGTTATTATTGTTATTGCCATTGTTTTCGTTTTCGTTTTTGTTGCCATTTCCATTATCCAATGAAGGGCTTATGTCTCTAACGTCGCGCTGCCATTCTCTCGCCCTTTAGATCCACCCGGCCCGCCATATATTGAGGGCTACTCGACTGGCGATATACTGCGACGAGGTCAGACGGTGGAGCTGATGTGTCGCAGTCGCGGCGGCAATCCGCCGGCCCAGCTCATCTGGTACAAGAACGGCTCCCAGATACGCATGGCATACAGGTGAGTGTAGGGCCCAAGGCGGAGCGGAGTCCGCCTCGCCACTTCATCAGCATGCATCAACACTTTGCACTTTCCGTTTCGCATCTCCACAGGACATCTGGGCGGCTGTCGGAAAACATTTACAGCTTCACCGCGGAGGCTGGCGACAACAAGGCGCGATTCCGCTGCGAGGCGAGCAACGTCATGTCTCAGACACCGCTGAAGGCGGAAGTCGATTTGGCTGTTCTATGTAAGTGCAACACTCCCTCTCTCCCACTCTCCCACTCTCTTTGCCTGCAGCACCCTCTGTAGGGCCATCATCAAAGCGAACTGCACTGCCTAATGCTGGCACTTGAGGCTGTGCAGCCAGATGCATCATTTGCATCATGTCCTGGCCCTGACTCCAAGTGCTCCAGCTCGTTATGCAAACGTGGGGCAATTTGCCCGTCAGCTCTCTCGCAGCCATCCTCTCTTTACTCTCGCTGTGTCGCTGTCTACTCTGCTTGTTTGCCTAATTGTATTTCGTTAATTTTCATATTTGCACACTCGCATGCCTACACACACACACAAACACACACACACACATACGTCACACATCACACTTAGACTCGGATTTCGTTGTGGATTGTGTCAACAGTCAGTCCTTGCCTGCCTCGTCCTTGCAGTTCTTCTGGCACTTGGCACGCGACACAAAGCGAAAATAAGCCTGGCAACCGTCTCCGGCTGTTGCTTTCTTTTGCAATTAAGCTTAAGTTTGCACACCAAGCGCAAACCCCGCCCCCACCCCTCAACACCCACCATCCACCGCCCACTTGGCTTTGTCAAATCAAGCAATGCAAATTCTTTTCAAGTGCCAAATAGCGTCCTCGCCTCCCTCGCCGCTCTGCAGTTTGTTAGAGCTGCCACAATTGCAATCACAGTCAACCCAATCTAAAAGGACGAAAGGATCCGTCACAACACTTGTCCAAAGCGTTGTTAGTCAACGGCATTTGCATGCAAGCTCCCAAGCACCCGCTCCTCTGCCTGCCAATGTCTGACCTCATCCATGGCTCTGGCTTGCTGCTTATGTTCTTGTGTCTGAAATGCAAATGTGCAAAGACTTGAGAGCACACATCGCGTATGCGTGATATTCAAATTGTTGGTAACAGCGCTATTTAGCGACTCCTTACCTTTCCACCTGCCTGCCCGCCTGTGGCTGATACCAGAAGGCTGCTGGCCAGCCGAGTACGTGCCTAACCCCAATGCTCCGTTGAGTCTCGGGGTAATCCCGATGGCAGTCCAGGCACGTGGGGCCAACTTCGATGTCCAGTTTATGCGAATACCAATCAAATGGGCTCTTGTTGTGCTGCCTGCACTTGCTTGTCCGATGTCCGATGTACGATGTCCGATGTCCGACTCTCTGTTTGTTTACCTTGTTTATCTCTAAATACGCCACATCGACTGACCAAACAGAGAAACTAACACACACGCATGCACACACATCTACATCAAGACTGACTTCAGCTGCGCTCGTTCTTGGCTTGGCATACGCATTATTTATGTATAACGAAATGTGGCACAAAAATGAAGACGTAGAAGGAATATATTCTGCTTTCTACGCTTTTGCCCCACTCTTCCAACCACTCTTCGGCCCTGGAGCTGACGAGTGTGAGCGGAATGAAGATGTATGGCGAAAGATGCGAGAAGTTAAGAATTCATAATGTTTATTTATATGCGAAACATATCGAGACGAAGTTTTGTATTCCCCGGTTGCAGACCCAAGCTCCGTATCAGCCGCTTTTACTCGATAGCGTACATGGCGTATGCGTAATATATGCACAGCTGCTGCCTGACGTTGCTCTCGGTGTTGCTGTTGCTGTTGGTGTTGGTGTTGGTGTTGGTGTTGCCACTGCTTCTGCTGCCTGCTGCCTGCACTTATCCATCAACCAGCAGCTGCAACTTCTTCTTCTTCTGTTTTTCTCTACTGGCATTAGGTAATAGCTCGACACGGCTCAGACGCCTGTCACTCAGTCACTCAGTCATCATTTGCATGCAGGCAGCTTTTTGCCACTCTGGGTGTGTGTGGTGTGTGCTCAAGAAAAATGAGCGATATGCAGAGCAGCGAGTACAGAGTACTACTGCGAACGTATGTATGCTGCATTAGCCGTGTGGCATGCCACAAGTGAACGGGCTCTCGCTGCCTTATTAAATATTAATGCCAAACGAAATTACAGCTGCTGAACTGAATTCTTTCCCATTACCATTTCTACAGTCGCACCATCTCAAGTCACAGTCACGGGGCCAACGGAGGCGAGAGTGGGCGACGTTATTCCCCTCACCTGCGCCACCGCACCCTCGAATCCCCCCGCGGACATCAAATGGATGGTGGCTGGACGCCAGATACGCAATGCTACCTCAAAGACCACAGTCAGCACAGAAGGTGAGCTCACAATCAAATCAATACTCCATTTATTACATTCTAATTTAAAGAATTTAGAATTATATTAAAAATTATATATTTTAAGAACAAATTTATTAATTCAATTAACATTGAAATCAAATTTAATTAAACTATGTAGAAATCAAACATCTACAAGTAATCAAATTTAGTTATTTGATGACTCAAAGCTCAAATGAACGAAGATTAACAAAAATAACAATTAGAAGTTAAATGAATTAATATTAATAAATGATTATGGAATTTAAATTAATCAAACTCAATAAAATTTAAATTTAAACTCTTTTAGTTTTACTTATTTCTTTAAAGTCCACTAGGAATTGTAGAATTTATTATTATATTAACAAACAGTCATCTTAAGGATAAATATTTTCATTAAATCAATAGAATGGAAAGCAACTATTATTTTAAATTTAAATAAACCAAATATAAATGGAACATCAAGAAGAAATCAAATTTATTTAATTGATTCCATCGTCAAATTAGATCAACATAGATTTTAAGTTACAATCCATCAAAATCTCTTATTAAGGTTGCATCTTCCCAATCGTTTCAGGTGGCTGGACAACCAGTTCAAACATCACCACCGTTGTGGAGCCCAACAAGCGTTCCCTCGTCGTCATCTGTCATGGCCTAAACATGCAGCTTACTGAGAACGTGGTCGCCACGCACACGATCAACGTCCTATGTAAGTACAGACTTATTCATGCTCGCACTTAATTGGCTGCAAACTTGGCCATAACCATATTTAGCACTGGTCAAGTGTCTGGTCAAGCATCTGTCTGACCCGACTTTAAATTCCACCCGCCCACACATAATTGAGTTTTCTGAAACTTTTAGCTGGTTAACAATTTGGGGTATTGTCCTGAAAATGTTTGTTTAAGTTATTGACCAAGTATGAAAGCCGCAGACGAGAGTACTCGACTGTGAGATACCTGCATTCCAATTTGAGAGAATAATAAATACATATGCGATCCAAGATCGTCGAGAAATTAACTGAAATCACAAATGAGAACGTTTCTGAGAAGGCATTGCTCTGATCTAACTGAGATCTCAGCTTTGATTTATGCCTCAGTTTGTTTTCTATTGCCTTTTGAAACATTTCGAGAAAATTTAATTTTTGGTCGTTTTTTTTTTTGTTGTGTGCTTAATAATCGTAAGCACTGCTCTTGAGATCACAATGTTTGCGTTTCCTGAGTGTGCAACCGAAGACTCGTCAATGAGCGGGAGTAAAGGGCAGAGAATTAGCATTCCAGAAGTCAGTGACAAACAGCAGTCATCAAAAACGGACAAAAAGATAGGAGAGCAGAAACGTTCTGTGGCATTGCCCTCGCATAAGAGACGTTCCTCTGCACAGAGGCGAAAGTCCACTTCAGCAGACGCGGAGTCAGCAGAGTGGCACAGAATGTGGATGGAGCATCGACAGCGCATGCAGAACATTGTCAGTGATTTGGACAACAAAGCGCCGGCGTTCCAGGCGGTGCGCAAGACGGGAGTAAATGCATTGACCGACAATGCGATCAGTTTCATGAATCGCACCAGGGAAAACATTCAAATGCTGCTGGGCATGTCGCAGACCCAGAGGACACACGGCACCATCAATCCCTTTCGCACCGAGCAGCCTTACGTGATGTCTGCGGTGCCGACAATGGTCGGGCATCTGGAGCGCTTGGACGCCGCAAACAAGGACATAGGCAAGCGCATTGTGGAAGTGATCAGCGAAGTGGATTCTGGCCTAAATTACGAGTCCCGTCAGGACAAACAGCAGGATCCGGCGATGCCATTTGCTTTGCCCGATGAGGCGCTGCTCAAGTATAAGGCCTTCAACCTAACGATACCCTCGTCGGATAAGGAACGACGTCAATTGTTTCGGCCACGCATTTACTTTGACATCGAGCTGAAGGATGTGCGTCCCCTCGGCCGCATCGTCATCCAACTGTACACCGAGGCTGCGCCTGTTGTCGTCCTCCATGTGGTGCGGACCTGCATGCGTGGCATGAACAACAGCTTCCAGGTGAAACGTTTGTTTCCCAATCTTTGGCTGGAGATCGAAATGCCGCTGGAGAACAACTCGCCACTGCAGCGCAGCTTGGAGTACGACGGCAAGGCCATCGACCACGGCGCCTCCAGCTGCGTGCTCTCCTTCAGCAAGGACTATCTGCGTGGCTTCCACGAACACCTCTCCTTCTCCCTCTCGTTCAAGCCCCTCAATGTGGCCAACGGGTCTCGCGTAGGCTTCGGCCGTGTCATCAAGAACGCCAAGATCCTTGACTGCCTGCAGAGCTATGGCACCAAGAACGGCACTATCAGCCGGCCCATCGTATTTAAGGGATGTGGCGTTATTTAAATTCCATATTGTGCAAATTGTAGTCTATTAAAGAAGTGTTTACGGATCGCATTCCCGTTCATGAATATTCATTTTAATTCGATCACATTGTCTTTTCAAATCAGAACTAAATTTGGGCTCAGTCTGTTTTTTATTTAAAAGCAAATATAGCTAGGGAACGAAAGGCAGTCAAATTATTTGTACATTTTTATATATATTTTCGATCTTCAATACGGACCATTCGCATCGATTCGGTGGGCAGAGATAATGAAAGAGTTGCCGAGATGTGTTTCAGATGAGTCTGGAGACGAGATCAACTCGTCCTCAGAACCCAAGACTAAGCGTGTTAGCCTAACAACGAAAAGGAATCCTGCGACAGAACAGAAGAAAAAGAAGAGTCCCAAGAATCAGACCAGCACAGCAAAGAAATCCGACGAGAGTCACTTGAAGGAATGGCGAGAGCATCGCAATCGGGTGCTCAAATTGCAAAGTGAAGTCGACAACCATCCGCCGAGCTTCCAAGCAGCCCGTGCCACGGGTGTCCATGCGCTGCGAGAGAATGCCGTCTTCTACATGGAGCGCACCAAGAAGAACATCCAGATGCTGGTCGAATTGTCCAAGACGAAGCGCACCCATGGCGCGATTAATCCCTTTCGATACGAGCGACTCTACACGATGTCGGCGCTGCCGATAGCGATGAAGAACCTGGATCGCATCGAGGAGCAGAATCTGGATCTGGCCAAGCGCATACTGCAAGTGGTTGCCGAGACCGATTCGGGCATCAAGTCGAGGAAAGATTTCGAAACGAACAAGACGAGCTTTACCGATTTGCCGTTCGAAATGAATGAGAGCTCCCTGGACAAGTACAAGGGATTCAACTTCCATATGCCCGAGTCGAACAAGGAACGCTGGCAATTGTTCCGACCACGCATCTACTTTGACATGTACCTCAAGGATGCCCGGCCGCTCGGTCGGATCGTCATCCAGCTCTACACGGAGGCTGCTCCCGTTGTGGTCATGGAAATAGTGCGAGCCTGCATGTGCGACATGCACGACAAGTTCCTGATCCAGCGCGTGTTTCCCTCGCTGTGGATCGATGTCAAGTTCTCGCTGGATGGCAACTCTGCGCTGCAGCGACCCTTGGAGTACGATGCCAAGGTTCTCGATCATGGCGATTTCGGTCATGTGCTCTCGTTCAGCAAGGATCACTTGCAGGGCTTTCGCGAGCAGTTGTCCTTTTCGCTGTCCTTCAAGCCGCTCAGAGTGGTGAATGGTTCTCGTGTTGGCTTCGGCCGTGTCATCAAGGGCAGCAAGATCATCGATTGTCTCCAGAGTTTTGGCACCAAGAATGGCAAATTGTTTCGTAGCATTATCTTTACCGGCTGTGGTTTCCTTTAAATTTCTCTATGTTGTGTAATCCAAATTTTGTATTGTGTTGGTAAAGTTGCTTGTTAGTTTGTTTATCTGCATCTCTTTTGCTTTTCGAAATCCCTCAACGAATCAATGAGAATAGTTTTTGCCTTAACATGGCATTTTAGCTGTAAGCATTGATTGTGTAGAAACCCTACAAAAATAGATAAATTATAAAAATTTTATGTCTTCACTTTTTTAATCCTTGAAATAATTTTTATTATGAATTTACGATATCCGAATTTCTGAACTGTATAGAATCGGAGGATTCGCTTTACGAATACGAACAGAATGTGAAGAGAAAAACACAGACTAGTGTCCTGAAGAAGGCACGTTTTAGTAAGGTGAGGGTTTCTTCTGTCAGAAAACCGAAGCTGAAACAGAGAGCATCCCAGTCGCTGTGGATGACACAGTTTAACGATCACCGTCATCGAGTTAATGAGATGACCTCCAATTTGGACAATAAGCCACCCAAATATCAGGCAGCCCGACAGACCGGCGTCGTCGGGTTGTACAACTTGGCCTCAACTTTTATGAACCGGACGAAGGTTAACATGCAGATGCTGTCGACGCTGTCCAATCTGATGCGCACCCGCGGAGACACTCATCCCTTTCGCTACGATTGCGTCTATCCCACGTCTGCATTGTAATTTAGGATCAAGACCTTGGAGCGCATAGAAGACGAAAATCGTGACATTGCCAAGCGCATTCTGGACGTGGTCAGCGAGATTGATACGGGACGCAAAGATAAGTCGAAGACGTGTCAGTCTGCCAAGAAGAAGAAGCTGCATCATCGCACTCAAGCCTTCACCATGAACGAGACGCCGCTCGCAAAGTACAAAGGCTACAACATTGAGATGCCTCAGACAGACTTGGAGCGCTGGCTGCTCCTTCGACCCCGCATCTATTTTGACATCTGTCTGCAGGGCTCGCGGCTTCTGGGCCGCATTGTTATAGAGTTGTACACGGAGGCGGCTCCTGCTGTTGTGCTTGAGTTCGTTCGGTCCTGTATGGGCAAAAGGCATAAAGACTTTGTCATCAGAAGACTCTTTCCAGATCTTTGGCTTGACGCAGAGTTGCCTGTGTCGAGTAATTCCGAGTTGCGCAAGCCATTGGAGTTCGACGCCAAGATAATCGATCATGGCAACTCCGGTTATGTGTTGTCCTTCACCAAGGACTGGCTACAAGGGTTTCGTAAACATCTCTGCTTCTCGTTGTCCTTCAAGCCCCTGAGTGCAGCCAACGGATCTCGCATCGGCTTCGGTCGTGTAATCAAGAACAGCAAGATTATCGAGAGCCTCCAGTTCTATGGCACCAAGAACGGTGTTCTTAGACGGGGTTTATTATTTACTGACTGTGGGGTTATGTAAATTTTATGTTTGTCCAAAATTCAACGTGGAACTATAAATTCTAGTGTGCTTTAATAAACTTATTGGGTTTTATAATGTGACAAAAAGGATTCCAATTAAGTTGATGTCCGTTCTGTTCTCTCTGTATATATTTTGATTTATGATGTATGTACATAAAGTTGTTTGTGCTGATAGGTGAAATTTTATCGAACCTGGCAGGTTTATTCATTTACAATAATTTAAAGTAAATGGCTTCAAATAACACTTTTAATTAAATTTATTTAGGCATCAAATTTACTTGCAAGCAGAAAAACGTTCACCAATACATACAAATACCAAATACATATGTGTGCATGTGAGTGTCAGCGCTCTCGAGCTATCCGCTCTCTCACTCTCTTGTTGTCTCTCTTGTCACGGACAAGCATCGACTCTGATGTGTGTGGTAGACACGATCAGCGAACGCTTACTTTGACAATCGACTAGCGCGCACTCGCTTGCACTCGCGTGCAGGCTTTTTCTTCTGCTTTGCTTTGCAATTCGTACTTCTCAAAGTAGCATCCTCTTCGAGCAACGTCTTCTGCTTTACTTCGCGTTAACTAGCAACTTCTTCTGTTTAACTAATAGCAACTTCTTCTGCTTTACTTTAACATGTATCCGTCTTGAAAGTAGCATCTTCTTCTGCTTAACATTTTCTTTCGCATGCATGCTAGCAACGTCTTCTGCTTTACTTCGCGTTAACTAGCATTTTCTTCTGCTTAACTAATAGCAACTACTTCTGCTTTACTCTAGCATTTCCTTCTGCTTAACGTGTTCGTCTTCTTGTATTCGATCAAAGTCTTCTGCTTTTCTTAATCCTTAAGCACTCCTAGCTTTTTATTTAGATTTAATGCAAATCATATTAAACGCCAATTATTTACTTGTTGCTAGCGTGCTTAAGATAATTTGCATTTATGAGTACATTTTTTGGACTGAATCTCAAAGCCTTGGCATTTTCTTAATTCGTTCCATTCAATGCAACAGCCGTTTGTAAGCTGCAATAGATCAATCAACTTCAACAAAATTCAAATTTCATATTCAAATGTTACGCTGTCGAAGCGTGGAGTCAAACTGGCTAAAATACTTTTAAAAATTCAATTCCTAATTACCTAAAACTTAATCCGATAGCTAAATTGGTAAATTTATTAAACTATTTAAAGTGAATGAAATTGATATAGGAACAGATTGTTGCTTGCGTCGCTTTTTACTTCGATGCAAAAATGTTGTTTTGTAATTGTATTCAGTTAGTTTTAAAACTTTCCCCCCAACGGAAAAAAATAGCAAAAAAAAAAAAAACATTTTTAAAATTTCTAGTCTTTTTTAATAAAACATTTTTTGATTTATTATACGTCATTCTAAAATTGAATTTGACTATGAGCGAATTACCAAAATGCGTCTCCTGCGACTCGCTATTGGAATTCGAGCGCAATTCAAAACTTGAGTCCTTAAGGAACTCTCAAAAAAACTCACCTAAGAAAAAAGTAAAGATCGCCGAAAAGAAAAAAAAAATGACTTATCATGAAGCGTTTTACCATGAGTTGTGGCTGTCGCATCGGGAGCGTCTGCGTCATATTAGCTCCGAGGTGAAAAACCAGGCTCCCGACTATCCCTGGGCTCGACGAACTGGAGTCTCTGCGCTGTACAGGAATGCTATCCAGTTTATGGACCGCACCAAGAAGCATTTCCAGACGCTGGCAGAGGTGTCGAAGATAATTCGAACTCACGGAGTGATTAATCCCTTTCGATACGAAAAACTCTACACTATGTCCAGCCTGCCGTTGAACATCAAGAACTTGGAGCGCATAGAGCTGGAGAACATTGATATCGGCAAGCGCATTTTGGACGCAGTTGGCGAAGTTGATACAGGACTCAAATCGAAGCCCATGTCAAAGTTAATACCGCTACCAAAAAGATCTCGACGACGCTCCTCGAGACCATCCAGCTTAAACGAAAAAACCCTGGCAAAATATGAGGGCTATAACATTGTCATGCCACGCTCGAATTTAGAGCGCAGGCAGCTGCTGCGTCCACACATTTACTTTGATGTTTACCTGATGGATGAACGTCCTCTGGGTCGCGTTGTCATCGAGCTGTACACGGAGGCGGCGCCGCTTGTGGTGCTGGAGCTGATCAATGCATGCGTGGCCAACAAGCACAAAGAGTTCGATATCAGAAGACTCTTTCCTGGTCTCTGGCTGGATGTTGAGATGCCTTTGCCGACGAACTCGGAGCTGCATCGACCGCTGGAGTACGATGCCAAGGTCATCGACCATGGGGATCCTGGCTGTGTGCTCTCGTTTCGCAGGGATTGCCTGAGCGGATTTCGATCCCAGCTAACCTTTTCCATATCCTTTAGGGCACTGCGAGTGGCGAATGGATGTCGCATTGGCTTTGGACGCGTCATTGAGGGCGCCAGGATTATCGACTGCCTGCAAAGCTATGGCACCAAGAATGGCAAGCTGTGGAGCAGCATCGTCTTCACGGGCTGCGGCACAGTTTAAATTGTTTTGTTGTGATTTTAAACCTTTTATGATATGCGCATTAAACTTCAGAACATTCACAACATGTCCGCAACTTGCCACAAAGATGAAAGTCCAATTAGTCAACGACTGTCGAGCTAGTCTGACATGGCCAATGAACCCATCACAAAGTAATTCTGTCGCTTCGACAGGCAACTTCCTGCATCATCTCTGTGTTTGCCACGTTAACAAAGTGAGCGCAAGTGTCTTGAAACTCCATTATGCCATGTTCGACGTCACTCTTCATTTGCCTCAATTATAACTACGGATAAGCCGGGGAGCGTTCCCTGTTAGCTGTTCGCTGCTTGCTGCTTGGGCAGAGGGCAAAGTGACTGACAGGCGGATAGAGCAGCAGCATCCGCTGCAGCAATCGTTGGCCAATAACTTGTGCCGAGCACAAGGCTTATTAATAATTGCGCTTCGATTTCGATTTCGCTTTCTGGCTTCAGCTTTGACTTACTGAGTAAGTGTGTCAATGGAAGCTGCTTCACTTGCTGCCTCTTCTATTCTTTTTGTTGTCCAGCACGCGTCCTTGCTGTGCACTCCTGCAGCGCTAATTAATTTTTGTGCCCAGCACCATCAGCAGAGAGCAGCCGAGTGGGGTAAAGTCGAAAGCCGACTGTGAGATTTACATTTATTACATCCGTTCCCATGGCCATGCCGCCAGAAAATGACTAACAGGCAGCGAGGTAATGAGCATAACCCCTCCACTGCACGCCCCTTTGCTTTCTTACCCATGACAGCGTCCATTTTAAAAAAAGAAAGAATTTGGTCGCTCCGCATCTTGCAGTCATGCCCCTGGGCAGCCTATAATTCAGAAATATATTCAAGGACGCGTTGTCTTATGTGGCCATGCGGTAGCCTAAGGGACGCCCTTTAGATACTTTTACTTTATGCGCGGCAAATTAAATAATTTTAATTTTTATTGTTCAGCCTGGCAGCACCACCGCCACCGGCCATCGCCATCGCCTCTGCTCGACGTCACACAGCGCACCGTGGTTGGTCTTGGGATTGTGGTTGGGTTTGGGCTTGAGGCCGGAACTGTGGTTGGTTTAGATGGCTGAGGGGAGGGGGGGGGAAGAATGTTCTTTTGGCTGCTTTGTAGGCCATAATTTGCTGGCTCTTGGCTAAGTTTTTGGGGCAGCTTTTCTTTGTTTTTGCTGAGAGTACGATGGTATGGTATGCTAACAGTTTTTTGCCACCTTCTCGCTTTGTCTATTCACAGATCCACCCGCCCCGCCATTAATTTCGGGCTATATCGAGGGACAAATTATACCAGCTGGCTCGGTGCAAAAACTGCTCTGCGTCTCATCAGGCGGCAATCCGCTGGCAACCTTAACGTGGTACAAAAACGACAAGCGGGTGAGTTGAACGTTGAAGTTTTTGCATTTGCAGCATTTGCACCACACGAATATGCAACAAAAAGGCATTTAAAACAGAGATGGAAGGGGAGAGGGACTGAGAGTGGGAGAGAGATGCACTCGTAATGCTATCAACAACAGACAGCAAACATGGGGCAAAACAATAATGGCGCTTTTGTTGACCATTTCCGCTTCCGCTTTATGGGCTTAAAGTGCTAATAAGGCAGCTCGACAGCTGCCTTATCTATACGTATGTCGCTCTATCTAGCTGTCTGGCTGTCTGTCCGTCTATCTATATCTTTAATGCCGCCCTGCCACACACACAAACACACCTTCTGGCTGTTATTATCGTCTGTCTGTTTGCCTCTGTTTTTTGCTTAGCTGGAATTTAATCTAGCGCTGAAAACGAACTTCGCATCGCGCAACTCGCATCAGCTAAATGGTTGAATCAACGGAAGTGGCTACAGTTGCACAGCTGCCGCTGCTGTTGCTCTTGCTGCTGTTGCATACTTATGGGGGCCACTTCCTGCCACGACGACGCTGCAGCAGCAGCAGCAACAGCAGCAGCAGCTGGCTATAAAGTTGATATACAACACACGCCAAGTGGCAAGCGCTGCTGGTTTTCTGTCACAAAGAACGGAAACGAGGCGACTGCGACACGCCGCCTCGCCATCTTCATCGCCATTGTGGTTTATGCAGCCTCCCCTTGCCACCCTTTCAACCACCCGCCATCTCCTTACCTCAACGCCAGACATTATCCCGAGGAGGCGCTGCTTCAGTTTGGGCCTCTGGCTGCCTGGGTGCAGCCGTTGGCGAGGCAGGGATGGAGATGAAGATTACTCTCATCTGTGTGCGCAGATTAAATGATATTTTATCAACAAAATTAAAATGCGCCATGCCTGAGTGTTGTGCACCTCTCTTCCCACTTCCTATCTGTCCTTCCCCAGGCTGCTTCGCATATGCGACACAGCTCCCAAAGCTCTTTATTTCCGCTACCCATGGGATAGAAGGGTATTCCAACTTAATGCCAAGCAGAAAGTATTTTCTTGGTCATCAATCGTTGAGGCAATAAACATCTCTGAGCGATCTGAACGTTATAAAACTAAGAATGCAATTACTCTATTTGATAAAATAACGATGTAAAAAGAAAATAAAACATACATGATTTCATTCGACCATTAATTCATCGATATTAATCCGTTCATTCTTCACTTTTTTAATTAAAAAAAATGTCTTATTCAAACATTAAGTTTTCATCCTAAAATAAGCAATAGAAATATAAAAAAAAGGGTATAAAAATAACTTCGCATTTACATTATAAGTTAGATGTAAATTTAAAAAAATATGCGTATAAATAATTATTAAAAGTACAATATGATAATAAGAAAACGAAGATGAACTAATGATGACGAAGCGATTTTTATTTTGTCAATGGTTATCAAGTATTCCAAGGTCGAGACGCTCTGATTTTTTTACACTTTTTGGCTTTGCTTTAAACATTACGGAAGTGCGACATATGTTGATTTTTGTCATTTTACTATTATTGCTTGCTTTTTTACCTTTTGCCAACTCTGTCAGATCAACTCGGTGATTCGGGCCGCAGACAAATCGGTTTCGGCCGAAATAACTATTTTGGCCAACGTCACCGATAACCAGGCCCAATATCGTTGCGAGGCCTCGAACAGTGCCACCGAAATTCCTCTCTTCGAGTCGACAACGCTTAGCGTGCACTGTAAGTACAAGTTGTGGCTATTATTATTATTATTATTATTTTACTTATACGCTGTCGCTCCTCACCGCCCTCTCTCTCCACCCTCCTTAGTTGCGCCGGAGACGGTAAAAATACGCATTGAACCGGAAGAACTGCGACCTGGCATGGAGGCAACCATCATTTGTGACTCAAGCTCAAGCAATCCACCGGCAAAGCTATCCTGGTGGAAGGATGGAATATCCATAGAAGGTACGTACTACGTATAATCGCCTTGCCTTCCATTCCACTCGCCTCATCCGAGTTGGAACTTTGCCCAGCCATTGGGCAAGGACTTGGCGGCGCCGTTGTCAGAATGGCAGCTGCTTTCGGGACTGCTGTTGATGCTGCTGCTGCTGTCGTTGCTGCTTCTGTTGTTGAATCCTCTCGTTGCATGCATTTTTAAGGCGTTTCCACGACAACATCCGGTTTGGTTGCCAGCCAGTTCAACCCGGTCGCAGTCTCAGTCGCAGTCGCTGTCTGAATCTCAGCCAAAGTCCAGTCGCAGTCCGGGGCTAAGTCAAATCACGCCCCCTGCCATTGTATTCTTCCCTGTTTTTGTCTATTCGCAGGCATTAATAATACGTCGAAGCCAGGTCTCTGGGGCGGCACGGTCTCCACGCTCGAGTTCAGGCTGAACATCACCCAGGAAATGAACGGTGTGGTCTACACCTGCCAGAGCGCCAACGAGGCTCTGCAGCGCAGTGTCCACGAGGCTGTCAGCCTCAACGTGCTCTGTAAGTATAGATCTTCCTGTCTACCGTCTCATGTCTCCGTCTCCCGTCTGCTGCTTAATTGAGCAATTAGACTCCGTCTGATTCACTGATTCACTGACTGACTGAACGAATCCCAATCTCGATTTTAATTCAAATTTAAATTGCATTTCTCGTCACAGTCCGACCCAAGTTTGTGCCGCCGCCGTCGTGGACATCGGTGGGCTTGGAGGGCGAGTCGCTGCAGGTGCCGCTGCAGGCGAATGGCAATCCAGCGGCCATTGCCTACACCTGGACAAAGAACGGCGTCGCCATACCACAGGACTCGAGTGGCAGCGTGTCCGCTGGCGAGCATCGCATCTTTGCCGATGGCGCCGTGCTCAACTTCACCAAGCTGCACCGTGACGACGCTGGCGTCTACTCCTGCACAGCCGCCAACTCGCAGGGCAAGGCCAACCTCAACATCACAGTTGTGGTTGAATGTAAGTATATTTACATAGCTCGAAAAGATCTGTCCACTTAGCATCTGTCTGTGTAGATGGCACGACCATCAAGTCCGTGTCGGAGAACATCATTGTGAATCCCGGCGAGGACGCGATGCTGTCGTGCAGCGTGGAGGGCAAGCCGCTGGCCGAGGAGCACGTCAAGTGGGAGCGCGTGGGCTACGACATGAAGGCGAAGACGAGCACGACCTTCACCAACGGCACCGCCTATCTGCACATCAAGGATGCCCAGCGCGAGGACGTGGGCAACTTCCGCTGCGTCGCCGACAATCACGTGGCCAATCCCACCAACCGCGACGTCCTGCTCATAGTCAAGTGTAAGTGTGCCCCATTGCCAAATTGCCATACCAATCCCAATCGAATCGCGTCTTATGTGCTCCGCTTGCAGTTGCGCCGGAGATAGCCAAGTCGCCCACGCTGCTGCGGGCAGCGAGCGGAACGGGGGAGCGCGGCAAGCTGCCTTGCCGGGCGCAGGCATCGCCGAAGCCGCAGTTCATCTGGCGGCAGGACAACAAGGAGCTGCCCATCAACCATACGTTCAAGTACGAGGTGGAGGAGCGCAAGATTGACTCGCTCACCTACGAGTCCTCGCTCATCGTCGAGAAGGTGGCGCCCGCGGACTATGGCGCCTACGAGTGCGTGGCCCGCAACGAGCTGGGCGAGGACATCGAGTCGGTGCGCCTGGACATCACCTCGCAGCCCGAGCCGCCGCTCAGTCTCAACATTCTGAATGTGACCCACGACACGGTGACTGTGGCGTGGACGCCGGGCTTCGACGGGGGTCTGAAGGCCTCCTATCGCGTTCGATATCGGTACGTAGCCAGCTCTCGCATTGCATCGCATTACGCATGCAAGCCAGAGTCATCGCGGTTTCCCCTCCCACTCTGAGCTCAAGTTCATTCCGTTGCAATTACTGCAAATGTCACGCCGCACTAATGAAATTGCCAGCTCAGGCAGCTCAGAGGAGCAACTCCTCCTCCTCCTGCTCGCTCCTGCTTTAATTGCATCTCTCGTTGCAGGATGGCAGACCGCGAACAGTACAAATACATTGATGGTCTGCCCAACAGTCACAAGCTGACCATTGCAGGGCTGAGGATGAACACGCTGTACTTGTTCTCCGTGATGTCATGGAACGATTTGGGCCAGAGCAGCTACCTGCCGGACTTGACGCGAGCCCAGACCAAAGGTAAGCGCAATATTCAGATTTATGCGTTCCCTCCAGTGCAGTTCGGTTCAGTTCAGTTCGTTTGGGTTCATGGCCTTACTCAACGATCTCTCTCTCTCCTTTAAATGCCGCACTTTAATTGGAATTGTGTGTGTGGACTCGACAACTAATTATGGATGCACCTACAGAGGCGCCGCCGCCATCGCAGCCAGCGTCATCGCTGGGAGGCGGTCCGCCGACCACCAGCCAGACGCCTCTGGGCGGCACGTCGGGCATGCTGCTGGTGGGCGTGGCCTCCGGCATCACTGTGGTGCTGCTCAACGTGTTCGTCATCGGCTGCTGCCTGCACAAGCGCAACGAGAAGCGTCTAAAGCGAGGTACATCTTCATCATCATCGCCACCAGCGATGTCATCGAATATCGATTGTTATTGTTGCTGCTGTTGCTGCTGACTTGCAAGTTGTGCGTTTGAATCGCAGCTTTATTTGAACATTTCTTTCGCGTCTCCTATTCCCACCGCCCGCCGCCCCCCGCGTGGATGTTCCCCCTCGGCAACCGCACGTGCCATGTGGTCAACATCGGGCCACGCTAATTTCATTTGCCCGCCACATGTTCCGGGCTGCGTTTCGCGTCATCGCGACACACCATGGCTACGTGATTTGCGTCAGTTTTGCATGGCTAGCTCCGACAGAGCAACAGAGAGAAAGACAGACCGAGACCCTAAGAGAAAGAGAGAAACACAGAGAGAGAGAGAGCTGGAAGTAGGACGCGACCATTGAGCATGGCCCCCGAAGCGATGCTGCGTCATTTTTATTACAGTTTCTCATTTCGCTTCGCATTTATTTATTGTTTTATTTTTGAAAATATTTTGTGCTTTATTTTCTTCATTTTCCGCTCTTTTTGTGTGCGTTCTGTTTGTTTTTTTTTTTATGTTTGCGATACACGACACAGGACTTGAAATGCTGCCAGCCGAGCTAACGGAGGACACCAGCAACACACCGAATCTGGTCATAATTGGCATCTCTCTGGCGGCATTCGGATTCCTCCTGGTCAATGCGGCGCTCGTCGCCTGGTTCATTGTGCATCAACGTCGCAAAAAAGGTTCGTTGACACTCGACACACGGACTCGATCCGAGCACACAATTTATTTATGATTATTTTGTTTTTATTCTCATTATGTGCACATATTTATTTTCATTTATTGTTGCGCCTTAATTTGTGACTTGCCACTTTTTGTGAATACTTTGCACAAAGTCGAAAGCTTCTTATTATCCCTGTCCCTGGCGATGGCGATGCATCGAAGTCAAGAGGCAGCCACTTCGCATCTCTGATACCACTTCCGTGACACCACAGGAAGCAGAACGCGTTGTGCTGCTTCCGATGCCCTCTCCACTCCTTCTACGACGTCGCCGACTTGGCCAAGACGTGGCTGCTCTTCAGTTTATGACGCTCACTAAACAATTTCCTGCATATACTCAGCTATGAAATATGTACGCAGCGATAGATAGAGAGTATAGGTAGAGATAGAGAAGCGTCCAGTCCTTCACTCTCTCTCTCTCGCTGGATATGCGATTCTTGTAATTTCCGCGAGAAAACCAAAACCAAAGCCAAAGCCAAAGTCAGAGCCTGAGCCGGAGTCAGAGTCAGAGCGTGGCAAGGAAACAGCACAAAAAAGGAAGGAGCAAGGCAAAAAAGTAAAGGGAAAAACCCGCTCGGAGCAGTCAACAAGAATATAATGATGACAGAAAATAATGATGCATCCTGGCAGCGGACAGCAACGAGCCAAGCAGCCACGGACGACCCGGGGCCATGCCAACTGCAACTGTTTATTGAACAACGACGTTGGCAGACACCCCGTCCGGTTGTCCTTCCTCCCCTCGTCCCTTGCCACTTGCCCCATTTGACCCGTTGGCGAAGACAAATGTGCATCGTTTTCTTAGCTGAACGCACAATCTTTCGGAAATCAGATTGCTCTGCTTCTCCTGCCTGCAGACACCCGACACCCGACACCAGGCACTAGACAGCAGACCATAGACTGTATATATACACCGACTATAGAGCAGAAAGCACGTGTCCGGCAAGTGTTAGAGTCCTGGCTGCTGCCGCTCAATTTGCAGCTGAAGCTGAAGATTGTTTATTAATATGGAATTATATTTCAGCCCCATCCAAGGCGAAAATAATATAAATATGACTCCCTCTCTCTCTCCCCGACAAATCATCTCAACTCCTCGAACGAAATTGAAGACATTGCATTGGCAAGTCAGGTCTCAGAGCCAAACCAAACCGAAACGTGCTGAAAGTGTTAACACCAGACGAAAGCAATTTGAACGTTTCAAATGCCAGAACACCAAAATTCTTGGCCAGAGATGATCCAACGTTTTGGCCGGTCGTGCTAACCAAATTATTTCTCATTGAGCCAAATTTAGTGGCTTGACACGCAGAGCAGAAGCAGGAGCAGAAACAGGAGCAGAAGCTCCATCTCAATCAGACCTTGTTCCAATCCCAATCTCAATGCCAATCCCAGTGCAGCACGCCCAAAATTATGCATTCTCTTATGTACGTGTGCATGGAGCAATGCTCAGTGCTCCTCCGGGCATACTTCTCCCCATCCCCATTCCCATCCCCATCCTCGGACTCAGCCCAGCCTGCGAATTTGCAGTTTGTTTGCCCGTACACAAGGCAGACAAAGGGGCAGCATTCCAACTGTGAGTTGTCCTCTACTCTGTCCTCCTCCGCCTCCTCCGCCTCCTCCTTCTCATTGTGCACCGTGTGTACTCGCTATTTGCAGTTGTAATGTATGCTCATATACTACACGAGCAGTCGTACTTTCGGCAAACATTTGACTTATGAGTTGGTTAACTTCTCTGACTTTTTGCCCGCCTGCCCAACTTCTGATGGCTGCTGACATGTCCTTGTTTCCCTAACAAGCATCCACAATATATTTGTCGCAAAACTTTTTTGGACATTTATACAGACGTGGCTCACAGTGCTCAACTGATTATAATATTTCTGTACTTAAAATATATTGAAAAGTTTACATTAGTTTCTAATGAACTAACGATTAGATTAAAGCCTTGAAACATTTAAAATACATACAAGTTTTCACCTTTAAACCTTAAACACACTCTTTAAAAGATAAACACAACGTTTCTCCGTATAATATATTTTGAATTTAAAAAAATAATTTTAAGTATTTTTAAATACTTATTTTTTTCATTTAATTCACAATCGGAGACCGCTTAAAAGTTCTTAATTATCCGAAACGAAAACACTTTTATATACATTTTAAATTTGACCAAGTTTGAAATATTTGCCTTTTATTGAACAATTGAATTATTTTGCCAATTCAATGAATTTATTTCGAATAAATTAAACCCATAAATGAGGGTCTTGCTAGAAAATAGTTCTAATAAATATTATTAAAATGACATTTTTAAGTTGATTATACTTAGCAACTGTTGTCATAATTCATAGCGAATTTGTTTGTATTTCATTTGTAGAATCGCAACTTTTAGAGCAGGAAAGCATCCTTAATCGGGTAACTGAAGTTTCTCTGCTTTTGTTTGCCATCTCCTCAGCCTCTAAGACTCGTTCTCTCCCCCAATCTCAGTCGTTGTTTCTGTCTCAGTTTCAGTTTCAGCTTTAGTCGCCTCGACAATTCGGTTTGTGTGAAATGTAGGCCAAGATTTTTGACATTATGAACGCGAGGCACTCGCTGGCGGAGCATGAACTACAGCCGCAGGACATAAATAAGATATTTTTCTTAGAATTTCAGCTGGCTTTATTATGCTACTGGCATAGATGGGGTACTGGCAATTTTCCTCATTTCCAGTATGCATAGAGCGCAGTTATGTTTGAACAAATGACGCGCTTGGAAATGGCTGCCGTAGGAGAAGAGCAGCAGCAGAGAAGGGGAGATGAAAGCTTCCCCCTCCTCTGACACAACACACAAAAGAAATGCATATTTCAGTCTTAACAGCCGCTTGTTACAAGAACTGTTAAGCGAGTCGAGCCTGCAGCTGGAAAGCTGTCTTCCCCACCAACAACAACAGCATTTTTATGACAATGTTCGGCTGCCGCTCCCCCCACCCGCCATGCCTCCCACTTCTACTGCTGCTGCTGCTGCTTTAAGCCGATAACTGACAATGCCCAAAAGCATTTTTTGGCCATAAAGGAGTTGTCAGGGAAACTGGTGCGTTGGCCAGCATGACAGCGGTTGGCAAGCGAGGCGGAGGAGAAGGCTGACGTGGGGACGTGGCAAGTTGGAGACACGGGCGGTGGCAAGGCAAACTCTATGCCCAAGATATCTGTGCATATTTCAATGCTTTCGCTGGCGAAACTTGACTTGTGGGCTGCCTGAGTCGTTGTTGTTGTTGTTTGTTTGCTATTTCCTATTTATACCCGCTACCCACAGGGTAGAAGGGTATTATTTGTTGTTGCTACTGTTGCTGTTGTTGCCCCTTGGATATGCATTTTTAATGTGCATTTGCGCTTTTGTGTCAAAATGGCGCATGATGGAAAAGAAAATCTCCCACCTCAGCCTCAGCATCAGCATCAGCCTCATCCTCAGCATCAACTGCAGCGTCAAAAAGGAAGTCATCCGAACTGCGGACATGGCTAAGAAGCTTTCGCTGTTATGCCATTGCCGTTGCCCACAACTGTCCACTGTCCACTGTCAGTTGCCGTTGCCCGTTGTCCGATAAACTATGCCAAAAGTCTGCGGTTGGCATCTGGTCGGTTTGGCGGTCAGTCCGTCTGTCTATTCCGCTATTCCGCCGCTGCTGCCACGGTCAATGACATGACTGAACATTGGCCATTCGAAGCGTCCACATGCGAGTACTCCTAAGATATACACACATATATCATTCTCATGCCAGCCGGTCATCCTGTAGCAAGCCATTTCTAATGTTTATTGCCATTTCGCTTGGCCCCATAGATATGAAGTGTATAGAGAAGGAAACGGCCGCAACGGCATTTTTACTTTGGCAAAATCGAAATTTTTAAAAGTACACCGTATTCTATTCGGGTAGTTAGTTAGTTAGGGGGCAAAGAGAAGAGACTCCGCATTTATTGCTGTTCAGCTAATGCGCACTCGAGTAATCTCGGCAGTTTGTTCAACAGCTTCAACAGTCGAAACTCAAAACTGGCGACTGTCAATAATAAATAATATAATAGAACGAACCGACCGAAAAAATGAAATGACAAAGAAAAACGATAGGGACGGAGATGGACGATGGACTGGTAGAGCGAGAACGAGGCAGAGAGGCTGAAAGTGCGACACTTTAACGAGTTGGCCAAGGCAAAAGTTTTGTGCCAACGTGGCCATAAGCGATAAGCGACCGTTACGGTTACTCCAAAACAAACGGACTACTTCTACGTACAGCACTTGACTTTGACACTCTTTAAACAATTGACTACTGAGCACGACAACGACGATGGCCAGAGGCCTGGAACTCGGAACTCGGAGCTCGCAACTCGCAACTTGGAACTTGGAACTCGCCAGTCGAGCTGGGCGTGTGCCATCGAATCTGTTGAGATAAGCACAAAAGCTGTCAAACAGTTGGGCGCCAATGTCGTTCTCGCAAAGTTTACAACTTTAATGCTGAGGACAGTCTCACATGTCTCTACTGGGATTGTGGCCTATGTCTGTAGCAGTCATATCTGGTAGACAACCGAATTATTATCGAGGGGCATTATAATTACAATTGTAAATGAGACTCGACCCACTCCAATACTTTGTAAGTTGAATGCAGTAAAGTTGCCTCAAAAAATTAATAACTACTTCAATACTAGACTAAATTGAACAGTATGCCAAGTAAATTGAGTAATGATATTAATTATTTGTTAGAAATTCTTTGAAGCATTATTACCGAAGGCACTTGTCTCAGATAGTTTCGATTTTGACTAGCTTGAGGTATTTGCATAATCGGAAAATATCTTTAGAGCCGAAATTCCTACTCAATCCGATTAGCCTAAAACCCAAGTATATTCGTGCGTAATTGGCAACGAAATTGACAACCAGATGACTTGTCAGTCTTCGTATCCACATTTGCGGCTAAAAATATAATATTTTGGGGCAGAGCATAAAAATGCGGCAGCAATGTCCAAAACCAGATGTGATTTTTGACAAAAAATCTGAGCATAAATGGCAGCAAGAACAGAACAGAACAGAAACAAGACCATCAACCAAAGCAAAGCACCGCCCACGCCGAGAGCCCATCAGGACGGCAGCAGATTAAGAGAAAAGCCTTCAAAGCAGACGTAACCGTCAACGGCGACGTCATTAACTGTCCTGACGACCGCAAAAGCTGTCTAAGCCATGTCATATACATATATTGGCAGCTGGGTAAAAAGCGAAAGAAACCCCGTTTGTCCGCTTCCGAAAACTCGTCCCCTTCACCCTTTCATCCTCCACTCCGCACCTTCTTTGGCCTTGGCGTAGCATAAGTGCAAAATTTGTAATCTCTGTCAGGCATAAAGTGCAGCGGCAGCGGCAGCGGCGACTAGAGAAAAAACAACAAAAGCTCCCTCCCTCGCTTTCACTCACTCACTGTTGTCGCTAGCCGTGGCATGTGGCATGCCAGTGTGGCACCATCAGCTTTAGCGCCACTAGCAACTGTGCTACCGGCTTATTTGTCGTATATGCGACTCTGTCAAAAACTCCACTGCGACAACGATAACAACACGACAACGACAACTACAACGACAACATTGTCGGGTGAAACGGGCTTTGACAGTGATAAGCCCGCTCGCTGGTCATTAATTCCGACTGGCCATTCATCGTCAAGTCAAGCTACCTGCTACATTTGAGTGCAACGCTTTCGCCTCTACTCTGTAAGCCCCTAAAAAGTAGAAGAGTGATTCAGTTGAGCGTCACTTCAACTGATCGGTGTGAACGACACTATCTCATAGACTTAAAGAGCTTACAAGCCAAGTTTACAGATAATATTTCTAGGTGTTGCACGCAGATCAGTTTTATTTTAAAAGCAACAATCCGAAAAGCATATTGAATTGATTAATAATAAAAATGTTGTAAGTTACCAAAAAATTTACTAAATTGTTTGGCACTCCCCATAAATGGCTAACGAATATCTTAAAGTCTTACTTACTTTTTGTTTTATTTCCGAACTTTGGCAGTTACAGCTTATTTATTTCTGCGAGTTGCTATTTATTGCAATGAGTATTTACTTTCTACAAACTGAAGAGCTTAAAGTTGTCGTTTATTCTTTAAATTTGTTCCTAAAGTTATTGATTAACAATTTGATTCGAGAGCAAAACAAATCGATTTAATGTTACACAAGTATGCTTCAATTTGATACAGAGTCGAATATAGCTTATGAATCTTCATTGTCGCTTAATAGCTTTTTCCATTGCTGTTTTTATTTCGCTTAATTGATTACAGACCTGCCCATTATTGAATGCATTTAAGCATCTTTTTTTTTACTAGTTTGCGCTGCTGCTATGGCAATGGCAATGGCTATGGGACTATTTGCGGTGCTGACTCCACAGTCATCGTAAATAAAGCATGTGACAAATGCCAAAAAATATTTTTAATTCACTAAACTGTGAATGCATTTGCTTGTTTGTTTGGTTGGTTGGTTGGCTGTTGGGCTGTTGACCACCTCGATGAGAAGGCGGACTCCGATAACATGTTTTATTTACGTCGTCGTGCCGCAATAAATACGTGATGGTGTCAACAGCACATGGCTGGAGCGCTTTTGCAATTGACGATCTACAATTAAATGCAGTTCAATTTATTTACTTCAAGCCTTTAAATGGTTCGAATAGTTTAACAAAAAAATACTCGTAATTATCGTACGCGATGACGGTAGTTTTTTACAGCATCACTAAAATAACTTTTTTTGCTTATGGGATACATTTTAGTTTATTGTATATTATTATTCGAACTTATTCAATTAGGTTTTGTTAATAGGTTAAATAGGTTTAAATAGGGTTTCTTAGATCAAGGAAGATTCTATTTCCATCCTCTGGTATATTATATATATATATATATTGATCGAATTTACAATATTGAATTAATTTTAACAGTTAATAATAACAGTTGTTGTCGCTTCTTGATTTATTCTTGTTTCTGTTCGGTTTAATTTCACAACTTAATTTTAAAACGTTTTTCATTTCTAAGCATCTTGACATCATAGTGTAAATTAAATCTTTTACAATATTCCAAATTTGGCTTTAAGACTATTTTTTGAATTTGCCACGTTTGCAGCATAAATTTTGTATTTCCAATAGATTGCGGATATTAAAATTAAATTCGAAGCGCGCTTCGATTAATCTTTATTGTGCACATAAAGAACAGCAGCAATAATAGCAATAACGGTAACAATAACAATGCATCTACATTTCAGGTTAATTGGAAAAACGTTTGCCAAACAAATCTAATACATTATTCTCCTCTCTTCTCTTTTCTCCCCTCCTCTCAACGCCACGCCTCTTCGCGCTGCCGCCTTCAACATGGATACTGAATAACTGAACGAAACACTCAACGGAATGCTTCATTCATTCATGCGAATATGGCTACAACAACCAACAAAATCAAATGCACTCAACGAACCAACACAACACACACACACAACACACACGAACACACACACACACGCACACCACATTGACTTTGCGGAAAACACGTGTTAACCATGTGGCGCGGTCATTTTGTCGTTGCCATTTGTGAAAATGTGCCATGAATCATTTAATGGCATTTTATATACAAATTTAATTGCATTTTTACTCTGACCTCCTTCCTCTGCAATCCTCTCGTGCTCTGCCCTTGGCCACCTGGCAACTCTGGCAACTCATTTCGCCTTTCGCATCGTCGAACTGCACATCGTGCATTGATTTTTCCCCTTGACCACGGTCAACAAAAATGCGTCGGCATAAAAATGGACGACGTCGCTGGTATTGCACCAAATGTGAATAATTTACCACAATGGCCCCCGCCCTCCCCCACGTCCTTGTCTCGCCGCCCCCTCCATTCCCATATCCCGTTCACCATCCTGTCGCCTGCTCCGCCCGCAATGCTGGTCAACATTTGCTTGCTCGGCACTTTGACAATCTTTGCTATTTGCATTTGATTTGCATTGCCCGAAACGTTCACGCCCACCACATGCCTACGCCCCTTGGCAACAACAACAACTACACAACTACAACTACATCGACGACGCCGACGTCGACGTCGACAATCATCTTACCCTCCCTCTGGTCCGCCCGTGCGGTGTTCCAAATGACTGGCGCACTGCGCCGCCGCCCAATCAATTTTCGGCATGTCACTGCCAATTACACCTTTTCAATATTTGCGCCGCATACTTGCTACCTTCTTTTTTTTTTTTGTTTGGCTGCATGTTCTGACCTGGCTCGGCTCGAATGCTGTGGCTATGACTGTGACTGTGACTCTGTAACTGCGCCTGCGACTATCCATTGTCGCATCCAGTGGCGGAAACTACAAATCAACCAGGCAAAACGGCGACCATCGAAATGTACGCGCCCAGCTCGTACAATGACACCGTTACCGGCGAGACACTGTCCAGCGTGTCGGAGAAGAGCGAGTCCTACTCCAATGAGGGCAGTCAACCGGAATACATTGTGAGTATGCCACACACACACACAGACACTACTCGGTTTACAGCTCCACTTTTTTATACCAAAACTATTCGCTTTCCTCTTGTTGTGCATGAATATGCAATTTGCGAAAAAGAATGAGTACAATGGGCACAAATGTCGACTCTGATGCTGTAACAAACATTTAGGCAAAAAAGACAAAAAAATGAAAATGAAGGGAGATGAAAAAATGTATGGGCTGTCTTAAGTTATTGCCAGGCGCTTGAAATTACAACTCAACGCCGGAACCGGGAATGGGAATGGGAATGGGGCTGAAAAAGGGGGGGAAACTGTTGACATCGAGGTCGACGGGCTCGAAGGCAGCCGGAACTGTCAGGCAGCCGGAAGCAGCAGCGTGCTAAGACGTTGTGATTAATTACGCCCTCTGCTGATGATAATGATGAGCGCGCGACTAAAACCGAGTCAAGGCAAACGGCAAACCAAACCGAGCCAAGCTAACACGAAAACCAAAACCCAAAACCAAACCCAAACAGATCCGAGACGAGCAGAGACGCGACGAGACGAGCGACGAGCGTCAACGAAGTGGCAAACAAATCGTTTCAAATTATTAAAATCATTTATTACCAGCGTAATCTTGCTGTGGCAACGCGACCTCAAAAACTGCCATCGAATGTTGTTAACTGTATATTGTACACGCTCTGCGCTGGCTGCCAACGGGGCGTATGATAAATCAGCAACGTTGCGTATACGCAATGTGCGACAAAAGGTGCACTCGAAGTCGTCGTCGCTGTCATCGCGACTGTCAATTATGCGTCAATAACTTTCAGCACCCCTTTCCCATCCCCGATCCAAAACAATTGCTTAAGTAGAGAGTAATTACTCAAACACTTGAGGTGCGAACCACCGACAGCGTTGACAGTCTCAGGTTGCATTCTGATTGCCTTTTCACACTGTCTCTCTGTCTTTCTTTCTGCAGGACGAGGCGCGCAAGAAGGCTGCATCGACGTATCTGGTGGAGAGCGCTGACATGCCACCGCCCAGATACCAAAAGGACGGCACCCTGCCAGCATTATATCCAAATAATATGGGTAAGTCAACCGAAGATCTCGTTCTACAGATATTGCTGTCAGTCTCCCCTTTTCTGTGCTGCGCAGCATAATGAATGTTCAGAGACAAAAGAGACATACACTGAAAAAGAGGACGCACATGAAAAAAGCATTTTAGATAATTAACTTTTGGCCAAAACAAACTAGCAAGTTCAGAGTTCAAAGTTGAGAGTTGAGAGCTGCACGCGCTGTCAGCACGTCAGTTGGCCCGTAATAGCTGTGCTGCAGTTGTTGCCTGATTTTATGCCATGATTGCAATCAAAGCTGAAAATAAAAGCAATGTAAAAACGGAAATCGGTAAAATGCGCATCAGAAAATAAAAGCAGAGCGCAACCAGAGAAGCTACGCGATGGCTAAAAATTCAATTTGAGTGCAACATCTCCATCTTAATTGTAATTGAGGAGCAAAGTTTTTGCTCGTCTTGATTTTCAATTGAGCCATGCATGTGTGTGTGTGCATTCATCCCCCCGCCCCCTCTTTCGCTCTCTTTTGCCTGTCTCTCCTTAGACATGCACTTGCAATCTGCAACACTTGAAAGCAAATCACGTGCAGCCTGCGCTAATTTAAGAGCGCAACTTAACTGAAATTTAAGGACACACATTTATCAGCCAAACAAACCAAAGCCAACCAACGTAGGAGACTCGACCAGAAAAAAAATTTAAATTATTATTGCAGAAAAGAGAATAAAAATTACGAAAATACTAGAGTTCTCCTCTTTTTTGGCAGTTTGGCATGGCTGGCAAGCAGTTGGCCCCAACTAGGACAAATGAACAGAGAGATGAAAGAGATGAAATAACAATGGCAGTATTATAATAACATTGAGACATTGCTGAAAGCATTGCCGATGGATGCGGCAGCAACTGCATTTGAAATGCAAAGCGTAAAAATAATAAAAATACATTAGCTGCAAACTTTTGGTCTTGTCCCGTCAGACGACGACTGTCTGTCCTCTCATCTTATCTGTTCCCTGGGCTTGTCTCGCCTCGTCGCGTCGCGTCTCGTCTCGTCTTGTCGTGTCGTGTCTTGAAAATAAAATACAATTACCTTATGTCAACGTATTTGGCAAGTGGAGGAGCATACTTCAAAAGTAATAGCTACAACAACAGACACATCAACGAATCCAAGGCACATTTGATAGCAACGACAACTTGCCACAGATAAACAGAGACGTCTCCAGTGCGCATAATTATGTATGCGGCTTGTGGTGGCAAGAAAGAGGGCAAAAAAACACGAGAAACACGACAAAATCAACAGCACAAAAAAGGAAAACCCAAATAACAACAACGCAAGGCGACCGAGAGAGAGAAAGAGACAGAGAGAGAGAGAATGGGAACAAGAACGAACGAGCGGGCAAAAAAGATGTGAAACAAAAATCCCTCGTCGCATCAAAATTAAAATGCTTGCCGGAAGCCGAATCTCAAACAGGCGCCCAAGGCTATAATTCCCCCGTGACGAAACCTTCCCCCCGCCCACACATAGACATATGTACTATATGTACTACATATACTATATGTACTATATATACTATGTGTGTGTACACACACACAGACACGCATACGCGATTCTTTTTGTCAGTTGTCGCCACCTGCTGCTGCTGCTGCCTCGGTTGTGATCAAATAATAGATGATTCCATTTCATTCCCTTCCATGTCATTCAGCCGTCTCCGTCTATCTGTCTCCGTCGTCCAGCCAGATGCAAACACGCAAAGCGCATTTTTAATGAGACACTATTCAAAAATGCCGCTGTCTTAATGAGCACCAACACACACACACCCACACTATCAACAAACAAACTACAGTGTGTGCAAATATGCGACAACTCAAAGAAAATTATATGAAATGTCGAACACTGAACGAGCATCAACCTTGGCCAGTTTCTGTTTGGTAAACAACTACAGTTGACTCTCGGCAATGAGCCACAGCAGCGGCTCAGAATTAACGTCAATCGACGTCTTCTTCGCTTCACATTTATCCGACTTTTATTGCAAACCAATTCTTATTAAATTTATCAATTTATCATTTAAGGTTTTAATTCGATTGTCAGAATTTTTTAATTGCACGAGAGCTCTTCCCTATAAAAATATTTGAATCGAAAATTGAATCCCAACATTATAATAACCTTCCAAGGCAGCGTTTAATAAATTAGCAATTACCTTGTGATAGTAAGAACGATAATTCACATGTATGAAAGATCGTATCAAAGTTACTATTTAATTTTCGCTAAAATCAAAAGCTGACAATTTTACAAATTTGCATATATGTTTTAAACCTATTTTTCCTTATACTACAATCAATTCTTATTAAATCATAATTTAAAATTGTATTTCGCTGGTAGAATTTTTCAAATCAATTAATTTTTTAGTCTTACTTCAAATTCACATTTAACCTCCTCCAGGCAGAGTTTCATAATTATAGTAAGCAAGTGAATTTATGAATTCACAACTACCATAGTTTTAATCGAAAATCTAAACTTAGCAGCAGACAATTTGGCGAATATTATTTAAATTATTTATAGCTCGCATTCTTTGTGAATCAGTTTATTTTGCAGAAATAGAGCAAGACCTCAAACTACAACAAAGACTATTAATTAGGCGACACGAGCAGCAGGTCTAAACATAGACCTTGGTTAAACTGGTTGCCTAAGCGATAAGTAGCCAATTAGGAGCAGGTTAGAGTTTCGCTTTTATTTCTATTAGCTGCAACAACATTTTTTACGTGGAGCAACGCATTTGTTATCCCAATTGCTATAAATATGAAATGAATGTGTCTTGGGGTGACCACGAGTGGCAGCGTGGCAATTACAAACACTCGAGTGCTCACCTGACCTTATATATGCACGATGATTACAATTCCGTTCGGTTCGGTCTCTTATTTTGGGAGTAGTGCGCTTTTCAACACTGTTGCTAGCTGATCGAAAAATCAATAATTCATGCGAAACTCCCCGCCTTCCCCATCCCGCCTTCCGCCCCTTTCTTTGTGTTCTTCGCAATACACATTGTGGGGAGGAGATACAACATACGCATACTCAATACGCATCGCCCAAGTCGTATATGCAAAGTAAACAAGCCACAGAACGAACATGGGGCAACACGTAAGCAGCTCTGAGGAACGTCAGGACGTTTGTCATCTACCGTTGGCATCGCCTTCGATGTGGATGCCACAGCCGCAGCACAGTTTGAGCTTGGCGTTGTCACCAGCCGAGGCCGCTTCTGCAGCAGCTTCCTCAACTAAAGTTTGCTTAACAACATTATTGTTGCCTACTTTTCAGCGCTCGCTTCGAACTTCTTTCCCACGTACTCACGCATACAGCGGCATGTGCGTGGGTGTGTGTGTGTGTGTGGGGCAGGGGCAAGGAAGGCGTCTAAGTCTATTTTACAAAATTACAAATTTGTTACGTTTGCGGCTTTCACGCCTTTGCGAATGAGTTTAAGTTGAGCGGTTAAAGCGCTGGCTGTGCGCTTGCCTCGCCGCGGGTGCGGCAATGCCACACAAATGCCACCCTTGCCCCCAGTTGCCACCGTTGTTGCCACAAACCGAGCCATGAGCAAATGCCAAGCAATTTGTTTCATCATCGAGTAGGCGGCATTTAAATGTACAGACAAGCGGACAACTCTTCAGCTTCATGGATGGAGATGCAACCTCAGCACGTGCAACACACTCTCGTTGACGCCGTGTTTGCTGCCACCCTCGACCAATCGACCATTCTCGTTGCAAGAGTTGCAATTAATGGTCTATCGTTTTATTTGATTCCAAACGTTTGCACATGCAATGAACCAGAAAGCAGCAAAATGTTGCATCTACGTGGGCGTCATCTGAATTCGAATGGGGCATCGACATCGGCAAATACTTGCACCCCTCGACTACTCTCCAGCCGCCTGTCGTGTTGCATGCATCTTGGCTTGCACTTTTTTCTGTTGCAAATGCGACAATAAATGTGTCATTTGCAGTTGTGTACTGCAGACCGTCTGCGGTTGCTCTTTCCTCACTCTTTCAACTCTCTCTATCTCTTATACGCTCCTTATACCTGTCACTTAAGGGTTAGAAGGGTATTACAGCTTAGTGGCAATTGGAAGTAAATGCACTCATAGTGGAGGAACTGTAAAAGATATAGTTTTTTATTAGTAATATAATCAGCTATTATTTGATAAGCTAGTGAACAAAACATGAACGCTCCATCTGCAGTTTAAAGTTGCCTTTTTTTTTGTGCTTAATTTTTTTATTTATTTAATACTAAAAATACATTATATGTTAACAATTAATGAAACGTAGTTTATTTTCGTGTTGCAAAAATATTTGACAAGTATTTAAAAGTCGAACTCTCTGTACCGTTGCTTTCTTTCTTGTTCGCCTGCACTGCATTTTTTTAGTTTGCAGAGAAAATCAATTGAAATTGAATTGGGTTGCCAAACGGATGTCTGGTCAGGCATTAAAATTGTCATAAATTCATGCAGAAATGCGAAAATAATAATAACAAATGGGCCACAAATGCGAGTGCAAGTTGCAAGTTGCAAGCTGACCCGTTGACCCGCTAACCTGAGGCATTTACTCTTTATACTATATACTACTACAAGGTAATAAAGACATCTTCTCACTTTTCTTCTGTATTGTTGCAGTGAACGCTTGCACGCTGCCACATCCGAGGCACAACAATGGCCATGCCGTGGCAATGACGCGCGACGATCAGATGCTCATCAGCAAGGGCGTTTACATTCCGTCCCCGTCGCCCGCACCGCCCCCGGACGGCTCCTACTACAACATGAACAGCGACAGATATTTGTCGTATCCGCCACTGGTAAGTTGCCCTTGCTGCCACATGCCGTGGCACGTCTGCGAGCTTCTTTATGATTCGTTTAGATTAGCTGCAGCTGGCGACGCTATGTTAATTGGCCTGCCATACTTTGATCCTCCATCCATATCCCGGCACACACTAATCAGCTCCGGCTGCTGTCCTCGCTTATGGATAGTCACGGCCAAGGATTAGTTCGCGCAATTAGTTAGATGCCACGCGGAGGCAGCGACAGAGAAAAAGGCACAGACAGAAGCTTCTTCTTTGGCAAATCCTTCGCCATTTGCATCGCGTTTAAAGCGCAATGAGCTGAGACAATGTGCAGCATCCACATACGATAGATATACCAAGCGTATATAGTATATTCGATCGGGCAGGACGAGGACAGCTGCTGTGGCATGCGGCATGTGGCATCTGTCAGTTAACTGGCTTCGACTTTTATAATCCGCGTGCCGCATGCAACGCCGTAAAGACAAATGACAAACTCAAAAGCATTAAGCTGCAGCAGCCATCAGCATCCAAAGGGATGAGCAAAGCATGGGCAGGAAGAGGCAGGACGAAGGACGAAGGAGTCGTGATGCAACTTGCTGCTGCTTCTTTGTTGTCCTTGTTGTTATTTACGCTGCCTTCGTCGTTGCCGTCGTCGTTGTCGTTGCCACTGTTTGTGCTTGGCGAGAGTAAACATTATTTTCTCAAGACAATTTAATATTACACATACGCAGCGTATGCGCGACGTTTATGACGACAACAGCCATATCGTAGCTCCCATTTATAGCAAGGGCTCGCTACCTTTCCCTCTCTTGCGCTCCCTCGCAAACTTTTGCGCCACATTACTCATAAAGAGCAGCTCCTCTCTGGCCCCTCTTTCCACCGGTTATCGCTCGATCCTATACGCTTGGGCGTGTCGCCGAGATTTCGGATTTGAAATGCGAGTGCGAGCATGTGTGCGGCATGGAATATTCCCCTCGCTCATTTGTTGCTTTTGTGCAGATTTTGTGGCATGCCACCAGCAGCTAAATGTGTGACCTGACCACATCAGCATCAGCCCCAACCGATAACCCCAAAAACATCGTCTTTACATTTCTTTCGTGTCGTGTCGTGTCGTGTCGTGTCGCATTGCAAACCCAATATAAATTCCACAAATTCACAATAAACATGAGAAAATCAATTTTCGAAATTTATTACCCTCGTTCCACGTATGTGTTAGGTGAGTGTGTGAGTGTGTGTGTGTGTGCGACCATTATGTATTCCTTTTTTTTATCACTTCGAGCTGGGCAACTGACGGCCTGTTAAAGGGGTGCAAATGTGACAAGTTAAGACGACACTCAATGTGGCTGACACTCTCCCTTCCTCGCTTCCTCGCTTCCTCGCATCCTCGCTTCAGCCTGTCAGCTGGCATTTTATGGCGCTGCCAGTCCAATAATTGTATAAATTAGATGCGAATGAAATGCAGTTAGCAGATAGTCGCCGGCAGATCCCTGAAGGACGAGGCCACAAGAGCCCAAGCCCGGCTCGTAATGGCGACTAATGTAATAATATTTATGCTAGCTGCTGACCATTTTTATGGGCTTTATGCGATTTAGCCAGTTACTCAATTCCATCGCTTAGCCCGCGTTTGCGTTTGTTTACTCTCTGTCATGATGGAGATGGAGGGCGAGTGACACACGGACAGATGCCATCAGTGGCTCTATCTATTTGAGGACAGCTACTTTGGACGCTCTCCTCCTCCGAATGCTGCTCAGCTGCGCCATTGCACATGTTAGTAGTCATTCCACATGGGGCACAAACCTTTTGTTTGCGGTTTTTAGTCAACGAGGGAGAAAAATTCAATTTCGGTTTAGTTGCCCAACAAAGGCATTGTGCGAATGTGTGTGCGTATGTGTGTGTGTGTGTGTGTCCCTCTGCTCCTTTTCGGTCTTGTGGACATGCTCGGCAAGGCTCGCTTTTCTCGTTCTCGTTCACATAAGAAATGTTTTGTGGGGCCAAATTGAATTATTTGATAAACATCATTAGAAAAATTACAAAATATATAGAGAGCACTCAGCACGCGGCAACAAATCAGAGCGAGAGCGAGACAGCCGCTAAGCGAGAGTGAGAGAGCGAGAGAGTAGAGAGAGTTGTGTGTATCAGCTGCGGTTTTTGGCTGAAACATTTGCCCAGACCTAAATTACTTTTTGTTGAACAGATGTCTGGTCGCTGGTCGCTGCTGGGGCTGGCCCCAAAAGCCAAAACCGAATGAATAAAAACAATTTATAACAGTAAATCAAATTAAATTTCAATCGAAATGTTTGACAGAAACAAAAAGATTCATTTCACATCCGTTTTAGCCGATCTGCAAAACGGAACGAAACAATAGCAAAAGTCCCCCAGAAAGAGGCAAGCCAAAAAAATGTGCGGTCGTCTCTCTCTCTCTCGCTTTCTCGCTCTCTCTCTCTCTCTCTTTGATTGTCACTCTATCTTTTGCTGGCTCACACGGCGCATACGTAATTGAGTGGAGAGTGTCGAGTGCCGGGTGCCGTTTGCTGAGTGGAATGCCGCCCTCACCGCTCCCCTCCTCGGGCTGCACTTGTCGCTTATGGGGTATAACAAGTTGTGGCCCAACATTTAACTATTTAAGCGGCAATTTGTATTTTATTGCCAATTGCGTTCTCTATGCCCGCTCGGCAACAACAAGGCAGAAAAAAAAAACTTTGCGTCTGCCCCGAGGAGAACCACTAACCGCTCCCCCCTCGCCCATCTATCCCCCACAATTGCAGTTGATAAGTTAAATGCTGGCTGCTCTCTGGAGCTCGTGCTGGCCCATTTAGATGTGTTGTAGGAATACGAGTATGCAGAGCATTCACGTCCTGCGTCCTGCTCCTGGTCGACTGGGCATGGTTGATGGCATCTAACCAGCTCTGCACCAGCGACATGGCTACGTGCATGTGCAGAAAGTGGCGTCATCTAACTTAACTCTGGCTCACTTTGTTAGCGAGTTTTGCACAGTTTGAAATTCAATTAGTTTTGTGCGGGCTTCACTCGGGCTTTGGGCTTTGGGCTTTTGGATACTTCGAGCATTGTCTCTCACACTCACTGTTGCTCTGCCACATCTTGGAAAGTCGTCTCTCGCTGTCTGGCTGTCTGGCTGGCGTGTCAAAGACAACGCAGTTCGAAAGTCAGAGGACAGCACCAGCATTGGGCCATCATATTGCGCATACGCACTGTACAACACACAACTGTGCTGCAGTGCTTAAAATTCAAGGGCCAACGCAGCTGATGTCGATTAAATAAATAACCGAATGCTCGCAAGCAACTCTCACACACACACACAGTCGCACAGTGCCAGTGTCCATAATTTAATTTTCTAGCAGGCCAAGTGTACAAAGGAGGCGGAGGCGGAGTCGAAGTCGAAGTCGCTTTGGCGCCGCCTTCGACGGATTTAATGTCGAAAGTTTGACGGCTGTAAAAGTGGCAGTGGCAAGTGGCAGTGGCACATAGTCCTTGGGGTAGCCATACATTTGATATTCTATTTACGCAAAATGAACTCCTTGCCGCATTACAACTTTAACAATAACGACAATAATGAGCATCGCCTCTCACCCCCACCTTCATAGCCAGTAACGTGGACAACGCTGAATTAGCGGCATCTCAACTCACGCGGCTCCCCTTTCCCCACCTCCTTCTCCCCCTCACTCTCCCTCTTACACGCACACAATAACAAAGACCTTTAAGTGGCAGTCGCAGGCTCAAAGTTTTTTGAGTAGACCAAGGCACCAGCGAACCCCTTTAAACACACACACACACAGAAACTCAGCGCTGTCGATTCGCTTTTCGGCTCTCGAGTGCAACAAATTGTTGTCCCAACATACACCCCTCCTGGCCCTTGCCGCTCTGCGTGCTTTGCGCTGTCGTGGCAAACTCAACTCGAAGTTTTCGTTAAAGACAATTTAACTTTGTAAACTGATACAAAATGTCCGCCTTGGTATACTTAAGTCCTTTTATCCTAAACTACCAAGCGCAGGCCTCTAGTGTCTTCCTTGTTAATCAGTGCCAGCCAAGTGTGGGGTAGAAAACATTCCCTCCCCCTCCCTACAGCGCTAATGTGTTGTCTTGGCTGTTGCCCGAATGGGTTAGCTGCCCCTTTTAGTAGTTGGGTTGCCCACGCAACGAGCTGCTTAAATTTTGCAGCAATTATTTCGAAAATATTAAATTCAGCAATAACTCTAAAAAAATGATAAGGGAAAATCAATGCAGCGAACGCGCTGAGTTTGTCTCCAATATTCCAATTAGGCAAGCACGAAACTCTGCCATCAACTTCAAGTTTTTTCCTTGCAATCCAAAAAACTAGCAACTTGCAACCCCATGTAATGTGTGTGTGTGTGTCAGTGTGTGTGTAAGGGGGGATGGGCGTTAAACTTTTACTCTAACTACTGAAAATACTGGAAATACTTTTGCGCGAACTGGACGCCTGCATGCGAAACAATTTTCAAACTGACACAAAGTGTCATGTCAATTGAAGTAGAAGATAATATTTCCAGCTAAAGGAAAAACTGCAACAAACAAGCAACAGCAACAGCAACACCAACAACAACAACTAGCAAAATTGTTGCAGATTTTTAACAACTCACAATTCGTATTTCGCATTTCTCAACTTGCCCGTAACTTTTCGTACCTCACACATAAATATTTCAAGCACAGCAGAGCATCAGCAACAACATTTTGATACAAAAAGAAAAATTGCTGAAAATCCATTTTCCATTCCCATCCGAACGTACATTTCGAACTTAGTTGTTCGGTTAATTAGCACACTGTTAGTGTCCTTGAGACTTTGAACATGCCGCTCAAAGCTCGAACAACTCAACAATATATAGTATAAAGTAGAAGCCATGCTGTATTTCTCTTCTGCCTAAATTACCATGTGATGCCATCTCCGCTTAGCCTTGGCAAGCTGGTGAAGAAACAATTTTCTGAATTGTAAATACTTGAATACATTTGAATAATGCCAATTAACTGAGACCAAAGGAGGTTGCTTCCAAACAACATGTATTCGTATTGTAGAGCTACACATCTAAGGTCAATTCAATCGACTGTGAGAGATCCAGTATCTATAAGTTAAATTGTATACCTAGCTTATTATCCGATTACTAATTGTCGGAAAACATTTCTTCCAATATATATTCACAATTATCAAAATGAATTTGCTCTCGGTTTTTTAGTCTCTGTGATCAAAAGGTTCAAAAATACATAAGCTTTTGTGAGTGATACAAAGAAGTGAGGTTGCTAAAACCACGATAAAACATTCATACTCGTATATAACTTGTTCGGCACTGTGCCACACGCTTGATAGACTTTAAGTTGCCTAAGGTATTAAAAAAATGTACTATGATTCATTGCGCTTTTTTCACTTGGGCTTTTCTGCGGCATTAACTTTCTTACGAACCTTATGTTAAATATAACGAAATTATTTGTTTTTGTATTTATTTATTTACGACATTTGGCATCGCTACCAGTATAAGTACTTATTAATTAATGTGACACTCGCTACATCATTTAGATTTACCAGTTGCAACTCTAAAAAAAAAGGAGGCATCAAAAGCTTCACAGCATTGTTGCCTCTTTGACTGGGTCATTCTATTCTTCGGCTTCTGTTGTAGTCGACTCAGAATTGCATATCTATGGCGACAGTTAAATGAGAAAACTTTTAAACTTTTCCAGCAGCTGCTGAGCCGTTGAGCTGAGCAACTCTTGACGGGGCAGCAGATGAATCTAGTGATTCAGACACTCCGAGCACACAACTAATTGCGTCCAATACTCACTCGAATGTTTGCTGCCATTTCTCTTTGCAGGAATACCCGGCAGCACTCGATTTCAGCGGACCGCCCTTGGCGATGGCCCATCTGCAGCCCATGCCCATCACGGTGACCTCGCAGGCGGCGATGCTGGCGAGCAACGGAGGCGCCACGCTCGTGGGCAACGGCAGCGCCATGGGCGGCTCTGGCACCTTGAGGCGCGGCATCTTGCGGGGCGTGGTGGGCGTGCCGCCGCCCGATGTCACACACCACACCACAGCCGGTGGCAGTCCCATGCAAATGCTGCACGATCTGCATCCGGTGAATCTGAGTGCCACGACGCTGACCACGAGCACAACGCTCAACGGCAGCATGACGACGGCGCTGCCACTCGGCACTGCGACGCTGCCGCGACAGCCGCACAGCATCCTCAAGGATCCCAATCGTAACAAGCAGCAGCAACAGCAGCAGCAACAACAACAGCATCAGCAGCAGCTACAACAGCAACAGCAACAGCTGCTTAATGCCAGCCTGGTGGGCGTGCCCGTGTCAGCGGGCGTCGGCAGTCTGCAGATCTTGAATCTGCCAGCGACGAGTGCCGCAGGACTGGGCAACAATTTGCTAATGACAACCAGCGCCACCTACGACCCAGCGTCGCTCAGCAGCTTCAACTCGAGCGGCGGACCCGGCGGTCTCCCAGTGGCCTACACAGATGCTGATGGCCATCTCGTATAGCTGTAGGCTGAGACTGGGGCCAGCTCGGCCGAGCAACCCCGGTACTAAGACACACCGAGAGAGAGAGAGTGTGTGGGAGGGGCGATATTCATGCCTAACTGAATGCTAATCCAACGTGGTAACTACTTGCATCAACATACATACATACATACATACATACCTATGAAGTACTCGTCGTATATCTAAATGTACTCTTGACTCGACTCGACTCGACTCGACTTGACCCGTAGCTAGAGTTTAGGAGCTTTCTCTTCTTCAGCATGTGTCTCCAGGTCCTGGACGTGTACAGCGGCAACAGCAACAGCAACAGCAGGACAACTGTCCATTACCTTATTCAAATCAGCTACGGAATTAGTTTATGTAAATTTTTAAAACGGAACACACTTCCTGCTTGCCCCGTGCCTCCGCCCATCGCTCGGCATGGCCACAAAACGCTGGACTGTTTATTTAGATAAAGAACGCAACGATCTCATTGCTTGGCTATTGCCTCGAGAGCAGCTCGACTGACCAGCTCCAGCTCCAGCTCCTGCTCCTACTTTTGCCTTTTGCTAATTAGCTTCGTTGGCAGCAATAACAACAGCCATAACAACAACTTTGAGCAGTCCACAGCTGTGGGAAGGCGACGAGGACGAACGGAAGCTGGTCAAAAATTTTGAAATTAGTTCAGTGGAACGAACGAAACAGCGCAGAGCCGTTTGACAGCTCCCTGGGGCGTGCTCAGGCCTCAAGTCGCTGGGCACGTGATTGTGCTGGGCGTGGCGCCAACCTCCCCATCCACATCCACATCCACATCCACACAGCGGCAACAAAAGGCGAAATTATAAAAATAAAAATAAAATAATACAAGTTGAGCAGTTGACAGCAGCAGCAAGTTACAGCGAGCGATTAGTTTGTCCCGTCTCCGACTGCGCCTGGAAGTTAGTGCTTCATATCGAGGGGCATCCTCCAGCAGCTGCCTTGGAGCATATCCAATACTCCTGTTTGTGGAGCGCATTTGTTGCGCCCCCACAACAGGCACGCCCCCTTTCTTTGTGCGCTCACATTATCTGCAGCTAGCGCCACCAAAAATATATATACTATATGTATACTGTATATTCAAAAGGGGACAATTCCGCATTTGGATTGCGATCTATGTGGCAAGGACTCGTTTCGGAGCCGTTCTTAAGTGCTTGCCGCACATTTGGTTCTACTTCTGATGCTGCCTCAGCCGCTGCCACTGCCGCTGCTCGACGTCGTTGCAGCTCAGCGAGCGTGACATGCTCATCTTGGGTACGCCATTAACTTCTGTTGCTGGCCGCGCTGGAGCACATCATGACAATTCTATTATGTAGTACCATCAATGCCGAGCAATTTAAAACACACGCAGCAGCGCATTTGCCGCTCCCCGCTCTCCCCTCTCAGCTGCCCTGCTTGACTCTGGTGTCATCTTGAGCCAAGGACAAAGATAGAAAAATTCAAGGCGTTAACTGCTGTATGAATGTCTTTCTATCTGAGACTCTGTGTGTGCGAGCGAGTGTATGTGTCTGTGTGTATTAATTAATATTCATCGTGCTGTAATTACCAAGTCAAGGCGGGCGTTGCCATTGCTTGCTATCTCTATCTATCTCTATTGCCCTCTTGCTCTAAGTGCTTCTAATGCAACTGCAGCACTTCTCTCTCCCTCTATTCGGCCAGCGAATGACGCTTGAGAAAAAGCATCAATAAAGAAGTGAACAGTTCGGTTGCATGCCACATGCATGCTCATACAAATGCAGCACGGTATTCCTTGAAGAGCTGCTCTATAGCCACACTAATTAAAAATTTAATTGCATAAAGTATTCGAAATTAACGCACGCATACACAATGACAAAGATGCAGTCGGCACAAAGAGCCAGATGAAGATAAGGCCATAAGGAAGACAATGCAAGAAGTCAACATTGATGCGCTGCCACACACACACACACACACTACTTTATTTATCAATTTAGAAGGCCTTTGCTGCATGTCCTTCCTTGCAACACCGCCTGCCTCCTGCTGCTTCACACGCCCGCACATTGTCACGCCCTGCAGTTGGCTTTTGTCTGTGGTAGGCTCTTGTGCTCTTCGCTGGGATTTCCGCTATTGAATAATTGTGATTGCTGCTCACAGATAAAAGTTAAATGAGCAGGAAAATAAGGAAAATTATACAATGCGGCTTAATGCCACAAGAGACAAGTCTGCATACGACTCGATGCTCGCATGTACGCATGAAATCATTGAAACTTTCTTACTGCAAATTGATTACAGTGGTTGCCCGCAAATTGATGAGACCGTCAAGAAAGCAATTCCAGCAATTAGAACTACAATTTTAAATATAGACTTCTGGACAGATGTTGCAATTCACTTTTTATTTGAGCAAGTATTTGTGCATAACAAAATTCAGCACAATTAAAAAATTTATGTTGTAGTCCTTTTGTAGAGGTTTTGTTCCTCTTCCTCAAATTAAGAATATTCATTTCAAGGCCATTGTTTAATAAATTTCAATTTTCAATTTACAATACATAAAATCAGACATTTCAAAAAGATATGGACAGAGGAAACTTAGGGAGGAAAGTATGTTTTTAAATTCGAATAACATTTCGTTGGCCAGGGCAGTTGACCGTGTTGTTTTATCTGTGAAATGCGAGTACACGTCTAGGATCGGGATATATACATAGATAAATATTTACATACTTATGTAAAGCTTATACCCATATAGTGCTGCCAAAATCGCATTAAGAGATTTAATATAAATTGTACCCGTAAGTAGATAAGCGAACTAATTAAACAACAAGTCTAAAGAATTCGTGAGAAATAAATCAATAATTAAATACGCCGAGGGATAGCGACAAGCAGCAGAGAGCGTAACGCATATTTAGACCTACGCAATCAATATGCCAAATTTAATTTGTACAATAAAAAAGGTAAATGGAATAAGAGCGAATTAAATAACGAGTATAAAAAGGATAAATGCAGGTATAAATAGAAAAGAGACAGTCATAAAAGAAATACAACCAGACATGTAGAAAATAGCTATAAAATAAAAGTAGATTTAATTTCGCATCTCGTAATTGTAGAACAATGTTTTACACACATACAAAACAAAACGGTAAGTGATCAAAAGGACACTTGTCACGCCCCTTTACACCGCCCCCCAAATGAGTGTTCTAGTTCATAAGCTAAATGAGAGTATACTCACTAAATACTGATTCATTCATTCAACACTAAAGTCTATCGGAGTCGATTCCCGCATAATTATCGTTCTTGCTGTTTTTAATTGCACTTCATGGATAAAAGATGTAAAAATAACTTGATTATGAATACGAGTGTGAAACGAATAGATTTTTATACAAAAATTAAATGTCTTCCCCGTATAATGGAATATTTTTTGTTATTGGGTACAGAACACAAGCCGTGTTTTTATTATTAATCAATTCTTGCAAGTGTATCATTTAAAGTAAAAAAAAAACGATATGTATGTATGTGCGAGTATGTAATTATTTAGTTTTTAATGCGTAACATATGATATGGGGGAAATTAAATAAGACTAAATATTAATTATTGTGTTACATTATTGAATTACATTTAATTAACTTAAGTTAATGTATAAAAATTAAGTATATCTAAATAAAATATATATACAAATATACATGAGTAGCAAAAGCATGGCCAAAGAGATTTGTTAACAAAGAAATTAATTATTTACAATTCATTCTCCATTGCCTTGTATTATTTGTATCTGTTTGTTGGCCGCGTATCTCGAAATTCAATTTAAAACAATTCTCCTGTTAATAATATTAATAATATGATTACACGAGTATGTAAAACCGAAAGACAAGACTTGAATAATCTCAATATATGGTACATAAGCTAAATTGTAATTCAATCCAATACAACGTAACTAGAATACATCAACAGGTATAGCATACATACGAGTACATAACGAAACTTCAACAAAAACAAAAACAAAACAATACTTACATGCGTACATACATATGTATAGATGAATAACCAGCTATTGTGAATGTTTTTATGATGATACAATTAGAATAGATAACATATGCAATGCATTATAGACGGCTAAATGGTGTACAGATGCATGAGAATACAGCGAAACAATAAACAACAAAATTATAAAAATTAAACTAAAATTAAACTGTAAGTTTATTTGCTAAACCCGAAGGAGTTAAACAGAAAACGCGAATGCAGCAGTCAAAAATTGTATAAACTAATTTGAAGGAATGAGAATGATGCATATGAAACTAATTGCATTTTTAAGAAATCTGTTAATATATGAATAAAAGGATAAAAATAAAAAACCAAAAACAATATTCAAATCTTCAAATGTGTTTTATTTTGGCTTTAAAAGGCCAAGTGATTGACGTAAAATGGGAGATTACGACAAAAGACAATTTAATGGCAAAACTTTCGAATCAATTTCCATCGAGGGAAAGCGAGAAAAATAATACTACAAGAACTGCGAAACAGCGAGCTAAAGAGAATGCTTCACTAGACACTTTTTGACTTTGCCAAACAGCCAAAGCAAAATCCAAAAGCGAAAGCTGTAGCAGAAACAGACGTTGAGAGATTGCCTGGGTGGCGCAGGAGCAGGAGCAGGAGCTGCTGCTGGGCAGCTGGAAGTTTGATGTAGGTAAGAGTAGGCGACGCCCATGAAAATATCCACTATCCGTCTTGCTTGGTGCGGCGGGCGCAAAAAATTGAATTCCTTGTAAAACTTACGAGCTGGCATTAATTTAACAGCTCTTCAGCCTGCCATTGCTGCTGACCTGCGAGTAACACTCTAGATTGCGTATACGGCCCATTGGACATGTGATGTGTGCGCTGCGTACTCGACTCGTCTCGACTCGACTCGGCTCGAAGAGTCGACTTGCTGCCCATTATTTTTACCCTCACTGATTTTATGATGGCCATTCGATGTTTCGTCTAAATCGCAGCTCGTATTTCATTTAAATTGAACTTAATTAGTTCCGCCAAATAGTTAAATAAAGCACATGCGTATACCGAAAGGACGCTCGACTCCAGCTCGGTGAATTATTTGAGTTCCACGTGCTGCAGCAACGAGATCTGTTGCTGATGGCTTTTCAATTACGAGTGCTGCAAATGTATTTTGGCACGCTCTCAACACAGTTGCTTACTTCCCCAGGTGATGTAAGAGACAAAAGCATTGTTATTTCTAACTCGCAACTGTCACAGCTCTAAAAGGATTAACACAACTAAAAGAAAACTCTCAATTGCGATGTCGCTGTCCCTTTGTCGCTGCCTCAATTCCAGCCTCCACTTCGGTCTTAGAATGCACAAGGTAGGTAGTTCATCTGGTCGAGTAAATGGAAAAGTTTTGTTAGTACACCACCTTGGCCAAAACTTTATCCGCCAAGTAAAAACAAAAAACAAACGGAAAAAAGAGAAAATGGGCAAAAAAATAGGGAAAAAAGCAGAGAAGATTCGTTGCAGCTGGTCAAATTACGACAGGCCACGAAACAAAGGCATTTGCCATGGTGAATGAAAACTTTTTTCGAGCATAATCATTGTCACGGCCATTGACGCAGAAATTTGCAAATTATCAGTCGCATTTCCCGCCTCGCACTTTTACTTATGTTGCAGCACCTTGAATGCCAATTGTAATTCCTGTTTTCTTCCTCAGAACGTACAAAATCACACCCCTTTGATAGCATTAGCGAAAATTGTTGGAGCCCTCTGAATTATATTGCAACCTTGTTATCAAATCTTCACTTAAGTCGGAAATATTGAAGGTAGTTTACAAGATTAAATTACATTTTTGGCAAATCTACTTGCTACTCGATTATGTTCGCCTGGTACTTCAGCCGCTCCAAGTAGGTTTTGTGAAGGAATTTCGTCGTTAATATTAACTTATTTTATTCAAATTCAAAATTGAAAAACCCGCCCAGCTTCTGAAAATTAAAATTTTTGGCGAATCTACTTGCTACTCGATTATGTTCGCCTGGTACTTCAGCTCCAAGTGGGTTTTGTGGAAGGAATTTCGTCGACAGTATTAACTTATTTTATTTAAGATAAATTATTGTGAAAATTAATTTTATTTAAGATTAAATTATTTTATTTAAGATTATTGTTATTTTATTTAAATAAATTTGTTTATTATTATACCAGCTACCCATACGATAGAAGGGTATTATAACTTAGTGCCAACAGAAAATTTATGTAACAGGCAGAAGGAGGCATCTCCGACCCCATAAAGTATATATATTCTTGATCAGTGTCAACAGCCGAGACGATATAGCCATGTCCGTCTGTGTAATACACAGAGACACCAAATTTGGTACATAGGCTCATGCATGCATTACGCAGAGCAAGTTTATTTCAAAACATGGATGCCACGCCCCCTTCGCCCACAATATGTATAAATCTAGAACAAGCCACGTGTTTTTTATGTAAATCGCGTATAACTCGAAAAGTTCTTTGAGTAATGATGTATAATTTGGTAAGCCATCTAATACTCTTAATATACCCTGTAATTTTGGTAAAAATCTGATTAGTAGAACAAAACTTATTTGTTAAACTATTTACCAAAATAGTTGTGCCCAATGCATATGGACGTTTTAAGTGTGTGAATGACCTAGAGATATCAAATTTGGTGACAGTATTCGTGTAGTGGAATTTTGGTATGCATAAAAATAATTATAGTCCCAATGATTGCTGTAAATTGGGTTGTGATCGAATAAAAAACAAGGTAGTTATTAAATAATCAATTTCATAGGCAAAATTCACTTGCAGCTACTCGCGCTTTGTTTGTTTAGTTGACAGTGTGATCATGTCGGTCTGTTATGGATTTTTTTCAAATAAAAAAAAAAAAAATTGCAGTATATTTCTTATGTATGTTTTTTGTTCAAATATCATATAAGTTTTTTGTTTTCTCTCGAAATGGGTTGCGGGTATCTTACGGTCGAGCTTTCTTACTTGTTTAAGTCAGTTTCGATAAAATCTGGCGATTTTCATAACAATTGACGAGTCATATTTGGATTGAGGTAGTTGCAGTGGTTTCGGTTGATTCACTTATTAAACGGACTTGAAGCTGCGGTGCAGCAGCTTGAGCCACAGCTTCAGTCATACGTAATGAAATCATATTTCGCTTGCATAAACAATTTGTTATATCTTCGCATTAGCCAACTGGAAACGAGTTACGCATTTGTTCCGGCAGCTGCAGTGGATGCAACAGCAGAAGGATGAATTGGGGAAGTGGGCGGTGGAAGGTGGGAGAAAAGGAGTGGTGGAAAACTAGAACAAAGTCCGCTATGCAAGCACGCATCGCAAAATCCTTTCTTGCGGCTTAGATAAACCACATAGAGTAGCAGATAGGATCCGTTCCCAACTCTCCTCTCCTCTCTTCCTCCCTGCCTCGGCGAGCCTTTTGTTTAGTGCGATGAGTATTTTCACAAAATTCAAAATTCATTTCGAGGCATAGAAGATTTTAATATGCAGCACTTTATCGCTGTATTGCAGTGTGGTGGGCACGCTTCACACTCCCAGCCACACCCTGGATACACACACGCACACACACACATTCCCGTTCCCGTTCCCGCTCCCATTCCTATTCCCTTTGCCAGCTCACACATGGCTAATTTATGCTCAAAGTTGGCTCAATGTTTATCTTTGCAGCGGGTTCGAGATGATGATGTGGGGGCGTGAAGATGAGAAGGAGGTAGGTGGGGGGCGGGGGGCGTAGTCAAGGCGCTTGAAAGGATTTGCAATGAAATGCACAATAATTCACATTACGCATCTTGCTGAACGAAACGAAACAAACTCAGACGAAAACTTACACTATCAACTTCTTCCAACTGAATACATCTCTATTGAGTTTCTAGTCTGCTTACTAAGTCATTTACATAGACCATGACGACGCGTCGTCGACAAGGACGACCTTCGGTTGCTCCCAGCGTTCTCCTCAATTCCGAATTCATTCATTAAAAAGCTGACAGTCGCTTCTGCATTTATCTGATGATGACGGTTTTTGGCAAGTTCAAGTTGAATGAAACGCATACATCGCATCGCATATATGCAATTATCTGTAGTTGTGTCATTCTGTACATACGAGTACGAGAATATCTATTTTTAACCAGCCCATTACAATTGCTAATGGTACATGCAGAACAAGCATTTTTGGGCCACTCAGTCTTGGCAAGTGTTCAACAATCAATGGCAGCTACACGTACACGAACTACTTAGAAACAAGTACAACCGAAATATTTCAAAGATGTTTATTTCGAACGTACACAGACAGATATTCAGATAGAAGCGCATGAAGTCAGTGTACTCACAAACAGCTGTTTCTCCCAGCCTTTGGCCTCTTTGCAGAGCCTACAGCCACACAGTGGGTCGAAAGCAACAAGCTGCCAGCCGCTCAACGCACTCGTACATACACTCACAAACACTCACACTCGCACTCACATTCACCCACTTTGCGCCACTTCAATCAACAGTCAAGAGAGAGCAACTGCTGGTCAGAGAGAGAGATAGAGAGAGAGAACGAGCAAATACAGTGTGGCGAAAGGCAGAGGCGTAATCTCGCTAATCCTGGCCGCCCACAGACTGCGAATACTCGCACCACTGTGCAGCGAGATACAATTCGTTGCCGCATGCTGCGTGCCGCAGTATTTTCAGTATATTCAGCACTCGGCAATCGGCAATCCGGCCATCGGCATACTCGTAGTCGCCTTTCTGCCGTGCTCGTCAGTCTAGAGAGTAATATCGACACGAAAAGTAAGTTCTGCTGTGCTTCCGTTGGCCCACAAGCATCGAGTATATAAACCATACATATATAAATATATATGTTTGTGTGTTTGTGTGTGTGTTGAAAACGTCTCATGGAAATTGTGGAAAATCCATTGACTTGGCTCCAACGTGCCGCAGCGAGCTTCCAGCGCGTGTGTTCGGCATCCGATTGATGAAGTGATTAATTGGCAATTGCATAAGAAAATGCAATTAATTCACGGAAAATATTAACAATTTGTACAAAATTTTCGGTTTCTGTGCTAGTTTCTTGTGCTGCCCAGGGCTTTGCGTGTGATATTTTTGGATATGTGTGCGCTCGTCGATGCTTCGGGCCACGTTCGTGCGCCGATGAGACCAAAAATAAACACTCCGAACTGCTGGCAAACCAAAATGTCTATCAACCAGCCAAAAAGATCTAAAAGAAGTGAACCAGAGATACTACAATACCGCGAGTATTGAACGCAACTATCTCAAAATACCATTAGCTAGTGCCGGGTAATTCTTTGGAATTCGAAATCGACTCAAATCAGCTCATTGCGTGCCATCAGACCCTGGATTACTGATGGCCGCCCAAATCCTACGAGAAACTCCAAAAAACTTCTTTCAAAAAACAAAATCTGTTTTCCAACTCAAAATGCCGCTTGCAACGAAAAATAATTAAATATCGTTTAAATATATAAATATTAAGCCATTAAAAAAAAGCATATGTGCTAATAATCACTCAAAAAATATTATGTGTAGACAATAGTCTACATAAATATATATTTAAATATCTATATATTTAGATATAGATATATAACGTAACATCCGATTTATCTGCAGTAAATTTGGCAAGCCACCAGAAAAATATAATATACCTATTTATACAATTAAACATGCCAAGAGACAACACACACAAAGCCCCAAAGTGAACTGCAAACCACGCGAAAAGTGAAAAACAACAAAATGCAAAACGACAAATGACACAGAAACGCGACAAACAGAAACCGGCTGAACAGCTGGGCCAAGAACTTGGCTAGCAAAGCAAATGGCCAACTAAAAGCCGACGAGCCCTCGTGCGCGCCAAAGGAGAAAGAGAATGCGAAACAAATAGAGAGAGAGAGAGAGAGAGAGAGTGGGAGAGAGAGCAGCATATTAGGGAAGAAGGGGAGAAATATTATGATTGCTCTCGCGAGAGTTAATCCATTGAATTATATATTTATATACTTGCGCAAGTATATACTGACAGAACTACAATTGGAATGTGTCCGACTATTTTTTCTTAATCTCACAAATAAAAGTTTGCCAATTAGCTCTTCAATTTTTTAGAATTTTTGTGAAAGAAAAGGCAATTGACAGAGGACTGCTAATGAATTTTTAATACACAAAGATATAATTTGAGATATGTTTTTGGTGTACAGAATATAGGAAACTGTATATTTGCCAAATATTCTTAAGTATTTAGCATATATTTATAAATACATTTTGTATTGGATTGAAATATTTGGCCAGTCTTTTGATAATACAGACAGTTTATAGCATCGAACAAATAAATTTGTGCATTTTGTCATCGCCGAAAAGATGCCCACGACAAGTAATAGGATATTATAATTATCTCATTACCAAGATTGCTTAAATAAACATATTTATTTATTGTAATAAATATTTGCTCCACTATCAAACCATTACCAAACAAGGTGTTCAAATTGTTTATTTCCAATTCATTATAAGGGAAAGTTAGTTAGTGATCGTAGAAATTGCACAAATAGAAAATTAATGTGTTTTCGCCGCTTTGCACAAATAAATTCCAACTATAGTTGAACTGCTAGAATGAATGAATGAATGAACAATTATATATAATAATTAATATTATCACGGTTGGAAGATTAAGTGTTTTCGAAATAAATTTATACTAAACGTGAATACCAATCATTTTATTCATAGATGAATATTATTGTTTTGTTTTTCAACTGAAGGAGACCTGTTTGAGTTACCGGGGCAAATAAACAAATATTCGAAATATTTCGATACACAATAAAACAATTGAATAGAATTTTGATTGGGCGCGGCATCCGTTGCGTTACCAAGCAAAATGGCTGAAGCGGAAGGTGGCTCCGAGCAGGATGATGTTTCATTCCTGAGAACGGTAAGTACCAATCGTATTGTTGAATACGTCGATACATATACAAATGCATAAAAGAACAAACAAAAGCAAGCAACGAAATCATCTAAAATCAATTACGTTCAGTCAATAAAATATAACAGGGATTTCACACAAATGCTATCATAAAGCACACACACACAGCGAGAAGGGCATTGGGGAAAGGGGAAAGTCACTTGAGCCTAACGATGTGAGGCGTTGGCTAGAGCTAGAGCTCAGCGAAGGATGCTCCTTAAAGGATACTTGTATGGGAATGTATTGCATTTATTTATGGTCGTCGGGCTTACATACGGGCTAGCATCCCTACATACCGCCAGCTTTCTTTATAGCTGCCAATAAATACAGAAGTCAGGTCACAATTTCAATCACAGTTGAGTTTAAAGCTTTCAACAGATTTGTTGCCTCACTTTGCACACAGAGCACAGAGGCAGCATCTGCTCCGCCGCTGCCGAGGCAGGGAGAGGACGAATGGAATGAACACATCAGCTGACAAATGCATCAATATATCAATGCCTACACCTGGCTTCCAAAATGACAGTCATTATGTGTAAATATGTACTAGTTATGTATAGCTGGCAACCCTCTGGCCAAAGTGCCCTGGTCCGGCCACGGTCCCTTTTGGGGGCAACGAGGTCAGCATTTGGCACCTTGCTGCAATAAATAAACATTGTGCTTCCCCCATCACCTCCCGACCGAGGGCGATGGCGATATGATGAGCGTATCTTGTTTATGCCCGCAGGCCTTCTGCTTCCACCTCCTCTTTTTCTCCTTCACGTTAAATTCAATAAATATGGCCCAAAACATAGGCTAAAATAACAGTTGTAACTGTAACTGTTCACCCGCTTCAGCCATATTTCTTCGCTGCGTCTGTTGTCTGTTGTCTGCTCGGATCTCTAGAGGGTTGGCTTGTGTTGTGATTCGAAGTGGGTTTTTCCTGGGGACAGCAACGTCTGGGGAGCAGTTTCGCTTTAGTTGCTTGACGTCAAGTTGCGCTTAAAGGTATTTCCATCAAATTTATAGTTAGCAAAGCATCCAAAGATGTTGCTCGCATTTGGCCAATTCGCATCGAGAGGCCTAAATGTGCAATGTTGCCAAAACACTTGGCCAAAGTGATGTCAAGCGTAAGTCGAATGCAAATAGATTCATGGAACAGGGCACAATCTACATTCCTGCATCGTATATCGTATATCGTATATATGTTAGTTGTGGTTGTATTTCTCATTTTTAAATTGTTTGAGGGCAAACGATTGGCAGGGCTAAAGGACAACGGCATTTGGCAGTTGGCATTTCATTCGTATTTAAATTATGTAAATTGCTCGATTCGAAATCCATTACCGTTCATTTAACTTTGACTACACACAACAATTCTGGCCACAATCCCATCTGACTTGGCAATTGGTTCGTGCTACGACTGCGACTTGGGGCCATCGCCAGTCGGGGTCGAGGTCGAGTCGAGTCGAGTCGAGTCGGGGTTGGGCAGCCGGCCTGTCTGGAACTTCTCTCGACTCATCGATTCATTTCCTCATTCGGCCATCTTTTGCCCTGTTGCCTCGTGTGTGTAGCTTTTGGTCAACTGACCATTGAGGGCGCTTGGGCAACCAATTACCAATTGCTATTTAGATGATATGCAACACAAGACGACTTCACATTGTTTATCGGGGGTCATGGAATTTCACACACCCTGGCAAACCAATTAAAATCCAGTGCTATCTTGAACTCATCATTAACACTCGACAATTGATTTCCATTCACAGGAAGATATGGTCACGCTCTCCTGCACAGCGACGGGAGAGCGTGTCTGTCTGGCCGCCGAGGGATTTGGTAATCGGCATTGCTTCCTCGAGAATATCGCCGATAAAAATGTTCCGCCCGATCTCTCGCAATGCGTGTTCGTTATTGAGCAGGCGCTGTCCGTGAGAGCGCTGCAGGAACTGGTGACAGCTGCCGGATCAGAGACCGTAAGTACAACCATTTGGATCGATCAGCATGTGCCTTAAGTCCACAGATAATTGATTCATAGATATTCAGAGATATATGCACGAAAAAATACGTATATTGCATAAATCGAATCCGACTAAAATAAATTCAAAAGATACAGAAAATAAACCCAATTCAGTATTATCCAGATCCTTGCGCTACTTTTACCGTCTCCGATATCCACTTCCCGTTGGACTTTAATACGACCGTTATTATGATATAATGTTCGAACTGTAACAGACTTTTACATACATATATATCCAACTATATCCTATCTGCATGTTCTCACTTTACTCGTACTATTTTCCCATTTCTCTTTTTACACAAATTGTAATCTCTGAATTCTTATGTTTTTCGTTATTTTTCAAAATTTTTCTTATACATAAACACAACAGGATAGTCAAGTTGTAAGTATACAGAACGTTCTTTAATGGTATCCATCTTTTGAATTTTAATAAATCGCGCTTCTTTCTCTTTTTATCTTTATCTAAAACTTACTTTTCTCTATCTCACTTCTTTGGTATAATCTAGTTTGTAGTCGTAGATACTTACTCACTATCGCTCTGTTCTCTGATCTTTGCTCTCTGCTCTATGCGCTCTGCTTCTCTGTGTCTCGTCCAGCGAGCTTCAGCCTAGTCTAATCAATTTACTGCAGTTCTCTCTATATATCTTTCTCTCTATGTACTATATACATATGTGTCTCTTTGAGGGAAAACAGGCCAAGGAGGAGTCAGTTCGCCACTCGACTGTTTTCGTTCTTTTCCCACCTAACATCACAGCATACCCTCACCTCGATCGAGTACTCGCACTTTCAATTAACTTCAGGCAACAACTACTGCTCAACTGTACAAAATAAATACTCTCTCTTTATTTGGAATGACATATTTACTACCTCACGTGTTTCTTTTGATTCAAGTAGCATAGAATCCAAAGCCCACAACCAAACAATCCCTTGTAGTCTGTCCTTGAGCCTCACTTAGTGGCAACACTTTCTAAACGCTTCCATAATCCACAGGGCAAGGGCACCGGATCCGGCCATAGAACCTTGCTCTACGGCAATGCCATACTCTTGAGGCACCACAACAGCGACATGGTGAGTTTGCACACAATTGATGATGGGTATGGTTATATCAATGATCTGCCTTTCAGTACCTGGCCTGCCTGTCGACGTCGTCGTCGAACGACAAGCTCTCCTTCGACGTGGGTCTGCAGGAGCACAGCCAGGGCGAGGCCTGTTGGTGGACAGTGCATCCGGCCAGCAAGCAACGTTCCGAGGGTGAGAAGGTGCGTGTGGGAGACGATCTGATTCTGGTGTCCGTGGCCACCGAGCGATATCTGCACACGACCAAGGAGAACGAGCAGTCGATTGTCAACGCCAGCTTCCATGTGACCCACTGGTCCGTCCAGCCCTACGGCACTGGCATCTCGCGCATGAAGTACGTGGGCTACGTGTTCGGCGGGGATGTCTTGCGATTCTTCCATGGCGGCGACGAGTGCCTGACCATACCCAGCACCTGGGGCCGTGAAGCAGGTCAAAAGTGAGCGGAATCTTGAGTAAAATGTGAAACAGAATAATGTCGAAATAATGTTTGCAGCATTGTCATATATGAGGGAGGCGTGGTCATGGCGCAGGCGCGTTCTCTGTGGCGCCTCGAGCTGGCGCGCACCAAGTGGACGGGCGGGTTCATCAACTGGTATCATCCCATGCGTATACGTCATATAACAACGGGACGCTATCTGGGCGTCAACGAGAGCAACGAGCTGATCCTTGTGAAGAAGGAGGAGGCATCGATTGCAACGACGACTTTCTGCCTCAGGCAAGAAAAAGACGACGAAAAGAAAGTGCTGGAGGACAAAGACTTGGAGGTCATCGGTTCGCCCATCATCAAATACGGCGACACCACCGTCATCGTCCAGCACTGCGAATCCAGCCTGTGGCTCAGCTACAAGAGCTACGAAACGAAAAAGAAGGGTGTGGGCAAAGTGGAGGAGAAGCAAGCGATCCTCCACGAGGAGGGCAAAATGGACGATTGCCTTGACTTCTCCCGATCCCAGGAGGAGGAGTCGAAGACGGCACGCGTCATCCGCAAGTGCAGCAGTCTCTTCACCCAGTTCATTACGTGAGTCCAACACATCCATACGATGAATATGAAGTAACATTTCTTTCATTTCACCTTTTTAGCGCCCTGGAGACCTTGCAATCCAATCGTAGACATTCAATATTCTTCCAGAAAGTCAACCTCAACGAGATGGTCATGTGCCTGGAGGACTTGATCAACTACTTCTCCCAGCCAGAGGATGACATGGGTAAGCAGAAGCACAATAGTCCGTTTGGAGAACAATTAAAAAAATCCTAGAACATCTACAATACATATACAAATTTAATCTGTGAATGAGAGGAAATAATTTAGAATGAAATTTAAAATCATTTACTAAAAATTCTTTATTGTTTTTATTTGCTTTGTTTCTTAAAAACTCACAGATTCTTTTCTATTACTGAATTTATTTGACAATGTAATTTCTTTTAAATTTTAAGGAATTTTTTAATCTTTGATATGAAGATGTTGTTTCTAAATTTTTGATTTATTTCGTCAAATAACAAATCTAAGCAATGCGATATTCACATTGTAGGCAATTCATTAAACTTAAGGTTCGCTTAACAATTTAAAATCAAGCTTATATTTCTGATAATTTAATTAATTCATTTTTGATTTCTGAATAATACCTATCAAAATTCGCTCATAATCTATATTCATATTCGCAGAGCATGAGGAGAAGCAGAATCGGTTCAGAGCCCTGCGCAACCGTCAGGATCTGTTTCAAGAGGAGGGCGTGCTCAACCTCATACTGGAGGCGATTGACAAGATCAACATCATCACCTCGCAGGGCTTCCTCGCCAGCTTCCTGGCTGGCGACGAGACGGGTCAGAGCTGGGACTTGATTTCCACCTACTTGTACCAGCTGCTGGCAGCCATTATCAAGGGCAACCACACCAATTGTGCCCAATTCGCGAACAGCAATCGCCTCAACTGGCTGTTCTCGCGTCTGGGATCGCAGGCGTCCAGCGAGGGATCTGGCATGCTGGATGTGTTGCACTGCGTGCTCATCGATTCCCCCGAAGCGCTGAACATGATGCGAGACGAGCACATCAAAGTGATTATATCGCTGCTGGAGAAGCACGGTCGCGATCCCAAAGTACTCGATGTCCTGTGCTCCTTGTGCGTGGGTAACGGAGTCGCAGTTCGATCGTCGCAGAACAACATCTGTGACTTTCTGCTGCCGGGCAAGAATCTGCTGCTGCAGACGCTGCTGGTCGATCACGTGGCTAGCATTCGTCCCAACATCTTTGTGGGGCGCGTCGACGGCTCCTCCATGTACCAGAAGTGGTACTTCGAGGTGACCATGGATCACATCGAGCAGACCACCCACATCATGCCGCATCTGCGCATCGGCTGGGCCAACACCTCGGGCTATGTGCCATACCCGGGCGGTGGCAAGAAGTGGGGTGGCAACGGCGTGGGCGACGACCTCTACTCCTTTGGCTTTGACGGCGGCTTCCTGTGGACTGGCGGACGCAGGACCCTCGTCGTTGACTCGCAGCCCGAAGAGCCGTACATTCGCAAGGGCGATGTCATCGGCGTGGCCATCGATCTCTCGGTGCCCGTCATCACGTTCACCTTCAACGGCGCCAAGGTGCGAGGCTGCTTTAGGGACTTCAATCTGGACGGTATGTTCTTTCCAGTCATGAGCTGCTCATCGAAGCTCAGCTGCCGCTTCTTGTTTGGCGGTGATCACGGTCGCCTGAAGTACGCTCCACCCATGGGCTTCTCGGCTCTGGTGCAGTGTCTGATGCCGCACCAGATTCTCAGCCTGGATCCCTGCTTCTACTTTGGCAATCTGAGCAAGAATGTGCTGGCTGGACCCTGGCTCATCGAGGACGATACTCCGTTTGTGCCCAAGCCTGTGGACACCACGGGCGTTTCCCTGCCCAGTTCCGTGGACCAAATCAAAGAGAAGCTGGCCGAGAACATACACGAAATGTGGGCATTAAACAAGATCGATGCCGGCTGGTCGTGGGGCGAACATCGTGATGACTATCATCGCATTCATCCCTGCCTTACTCAGTTCGAGAAACTGCCCGCCGCCGAGAAGCGCTATGACAATCAACTTGCGGTCCAAACGCTAAAGTAAGTCATCAACTCCTTGAACACCATGTAACTATCAGTTAAAATGGTGAAAAGAAAGGTTATATGCAATTTTAACTATCTGCCCGGATGAGTCCAATAAAAATGTAGGATTTTGTCAAGTTTCCATGGGCGACTTTTAATTAATCAAATAATATATTTATACACCAAACAAAAACTATAAAAGTAATTCTGGACAGATAATTCAAAAAATATGATTGATTTTTGTTTTTATAGATATTTGAAAGAATATATTCGTAATTTAAATTCCTAAGTTGAACCTAGAATCCAGAATTCAAGAAATCATGGACAAGTTCGTAAATTTAGATTAGAATATAAACAAAAATGAAATAACTTTTTCATTTTTATTGTATATTCTTAATTATTATTATTATTAATTATTAGGTAATAATAATAAATATTTCGTTTTCTCAATAATTTTTATTATATTCAAAGTAACCGTTTAATATCCGAATCGAGTATAATTCGAACCACGAAAATTGGGAAATTTGCATATTAATTATTAGTTAATAATAATAAATATTTCGTTTTCTCAATAATTTTTATTATATTTAAACTTTACACGTTTAATATCCGAATCGAGTGGAGTTCGAACACAGAAAATTGGGCAAATCGCATATAAGCGATTGGCGACAATTTTTGTAAATCATGCAGAAAAGCAGGGCATAATTTCTGTGATTTTAATTATCAATCTATTATCAATCGATTGTAATTAATTGCACCTTTCAACCACAGAACAATCATTTCATTGGGCTACTACATAACCATGGACAAGCCCCCGGCACGCATTCGACCCGTGCGCCTGCCCAACGAGATCTTCATGCAGGCTAACGGCTACAAGCCAGCACCACTTGACCTCAGCGCCGTGACGCTCACGCCGAAGCTGGAGGAGCTGGTGGATCAGCTGGCCGAGAACACGCACAATCTGTGGGCACGCGAGCGCATTCAGCAGGGATGGACGTACGGTCTCAACGAGGACTCGGAGAACCATCGGAGTCCCCATCTGGTGCCCTACGGCAAAGTGGACGAGGCCATCAAGAAGGCCAATCGCGACACTGCCTCCGAAACAGTGCGCACCCTGCTGGTCTATGGCTATGTCCTGGATCCACCCACCGGAGAAGGCACCGAGGCGCTGCTGGCGGAGGCACAACGCCTCAAGTTCGCTGCCTTCCGCACCTACCGCGTGGAGCGCAACTACGCAGTGACCTTCGGCAAATGGTACTTTGAGTTCGAGGTGCTGACCGCAGGTCCAATGCGAGTTGGTTGGGCACGCGCTGATTGCTATCCTGGCGCCATGCTGGGCAGCGAGGACACGAGCTGGGCCTTCGATGGCCACAATGTAAGTATGCAGGGGCTGAAGGGTTTACTTGACTTCACATAGGCAAAGTTGTGGGGGCGCATCTCGTCAATGTGGTAATGTGATGTGGTGTGGATGCCACATCGATAGGTATCGCTTTAATGGAAGATCAATTGAAAACAAAACAAACCCCACCCATGATTATAGGTAACCAAAATGCACGCCGGATCCATTGAGCACTTTGGTGTTCGCTATGAAGCTGGTGACGTCATTGGTTGTTTCATCGATGTTAAGGAGCAAACCATCAGTAAGGACCCTAGACAAGCTATTAGCGCTGTATTGCGTTGCCTACGTTGTTTTTCTTACAATTACAATTACATTTACGATTTCGTTTTGATCGAACGCATTTTGTTTAACTCTTCTCTCTTCATTCAACAATTTGTTTTCTAATCATTTTATTTTGTTAATTTAGCGATACTCTCATAATTGACCATTAACCAACCAAAAGAAACGAATTGAAAACTCGATTTTATAATGGGGCTCACACGAACAATCTGTATTCGAAATGCACTCTGTACATTACCATAAATATATTGCAATTTTTAGGAAGAGAAAGTCTACGGTGGCAACAGTGAATCCTTCGGGAAACAGTGTGGACCTGGGGATATAGTCGGAGTCTTTTTAGATCTAGCCGATCACACAATTAGTAAGAATCACACATAAATGCTCGTTTGTTGTAATGTAAACAAAAACAAAAACCCCCAAAAAACAAAAATGAAAGAATTGTAAATCCGTGCTTTTGATATCTACTAAATGTCAACCAGGTCCCTGCTATAAGACAGCTAAGTACAATTACCATTACAATACCATATGCACTTCCACGACATCAAGAAATTGACCATTCTCGACCTTATAGACAGCAATCCCATCGATATGCAAACAAATTACAATGTAGCTTAAGACAGGGTATCATTATTCAAAATACTTGAACACAAATTATTATTAATAATTCGTGCCAACATTTGCATTCTACGGTCACTTTTTGTAGTCCCCCAAAATATATTTATACATTTTACATCATTTTTGTTCACTTTGTTAATAAGTCCAACAAATGTCCCATGCCCTAACACCCGATTTTTGTTACTTTGAACACAAAGCCTAACAGTCGCATAATATCGAAGGAATACCTACTCAAAAGGTGACACATCAGCTCATCTCAAAGCTTGTTAATTAATTCTATTTGCCTGTAATTACACCCCTAGCATTAAGCTCAACATTTGTTATACTAACCAAGGAGTGAAATCGAAAATGATCAAATTAAAGTGTTATTGAAAAATAGTGTTTATTGAAAAGTCTGCTATTAACTATCTATTTCCTTATCATTATTCGCTTTCTAAAAGCTAGGTTAATAAATAAATAATTACCAGCATATTGATTTAATTTTTTAATTAGTTGGAATTCATCTCAAATGATTTTCGATTTCATTCCGTGCAATAAAATAATTAGTATTATGTAAAATTTAGCATGACAGCTAACAGTTAGTACTGTTTAATCAGCTTTTTCAATACTAAACCAAAAAAACGCAAGGACAATTTCGAAATAAGAAAACCAATCTAATACGCACGTATTTTATCCATAGAGAACTTTTGTTTTGTTCTAGTGCGATGCGACTTTTTAGTGAATTCTGATTTCTATATAGCTAAAGTCAATGCATAAAAAGTCGATGAGAGCACAACTGTTTTGATAATGCGGCGATTTTGGCCTGACTAGAATTCTTAATTTATTCAAAAGCAGCTTCGTTAAGTCAACTTATAAATAACAATAGTTAGCTAACGATTCAAGAAGATTTCCTACTAAATCCCGCCATAATACTTGCACAGGCTTCTCATTGAACGGAGAACTCCTCATGGACGCCCTGGGAGGTGAGACGACATTCGCCGATGTGACCGCCGAGGGAGTTGGCTTCGTGCCCGCCTGCACCCTGGGTGTTGGCCAGAAGGCTCGCCTGATTTATGGCCAGGATGTGGACTCTCTGAAGTTCTTCACGACCTGCGGTCTCCAGGAAGGTTACGAGCCGTTCTGTGTGTAAGTAGTCAGGAATCTACAGCTCGATCTTTAATTTAATCGGTGGGGTCTTTGCAGCAATATGCGACGACCAGTGACTCACTGGTACACCAAGGATCAGCCCATATTTGAGAACACCGAGGAAATGCCAGATTGCCGCATTGATGTCACCAGAATTCCCGGAGGTGCTGACACTCCGCCACATCTGAAGATCTCGCACAATACATTCGAGACCATGGAGAAGGCCAACTGGGAGTTCTTGCGTCTCTCGTTGCCCGTCACTTGCATGGGTGAATTCATCAGCGAGCAGGAGAAGGCGCGACGCTGGGAGGAGATCAAAATCCGGCAGTATCGCCTGATGCGTGAGGCCCAAGAGGCGGCCGCTCAACTGCAGACCCAGAACGCCGCTCACATGGATCACATGCTCAAGAGCGGCTTCAACATGAACGACATCAAGGGACTGACACGCAACTTTGACGATCACACCGAACCGGAGGCGGAGCACATGATGCGTGGTGGACCCTCGAGACCACCACGCAAGGGTTCTTTGACCCGCAACATTACCTTCGAATCGGACATGACCGCCGCTCTGGACGAGATGCAGCGCTCATCCTCAGTGCTGGACATGAACGGCTTGGGCGATGATTTGGACGATAAGAAGAAACGTGGTCGCAGCCCCTTCAAGTTCTTCTCGAAGAAGTCCCGCGACCAGAGCCGCGAGAAGAGCGGAGCTCGCACCGCAGACACCTCGTTGGAGCGTCGCAACACAGTGGCGCATGGCAGGAACGTGGTCAATCAGCAGATGACCACAAGGACGCCAACGCTGCGACTAAATAACGTGAGTACTTATTGCCTTCTGACTAATTTTATATATTACACGTCCGGTTTGATCCAACAAAGTCGAAAAATTTATGTGCTTTTAATGTGCAATATTTATTAGCTTAATTATGGAGTGGGACTTCCTGATTTACTTTTGTTTATTTCAATGTTCTAATTTATCGGGGGCATCAACTTTACAATATTTAAATTCCAAAAGTTGCCACTTATAAAAAGAATGTGTTTAACTGTCTTAATTAAAAAAAAAACAAAAAATTTCTATTTCTATACAACTATACATATGAATATTATTACCCCTATGAAATTTGAAACAATGCCCCAATTTACAATGAAAAAAAAACATACGCTTTACTATGGAATTAGATTTTATAACTTACGATTTTTTCGCAATATTAAATAGTATTTCTTTTGGTCAATATTTGCTTTTATAGCCATACATTTGACTTAAAATGCTGTTGATTTTTTAATAGTATAAGTAATTGAATAAATACATTTATGTAACCCTTTAACAGGCTGAAATACCGCCCAGTCCGGTGCAGCAGGGTCCAAAGCAGCTGAGCTCCACGAATCTGGGTCAACCGCCCGTGGAATCGTCGGGCAACGAGATGTTCGACGCCGAGTGCCTTAAGCTGATCAACGAATACTTCTACGGAGTAAGGATCTTCCCCGGCCAGGATCCCACACACGTCTACGTCGGCTGGGTGACAACCCAATATCACTTGCACAGTCGCGAGTTCAACAAGAACAAGGTGCGACGTGGCTCGGTGTACATCGAGGATTACTACGAGGTGCCCATTGAGCGCATCGATCGCCAGAGTTGCTACGTGGTGCGAGCCGACGAGCTGTTCAACGAGGTGACCCAGGATGCCTCCGGCAAGGGTGCGTCGCAGGGCATGTTCGTGGGTTGTTTTGTGGACACGGCAACTGGCATCATACGCTTCACTTGCGAGGGCAAGGAGACTTCGCATCGCTGGATGATGGAGCCAGACACGAAGCTCTTCCCCGCCATCTTTGTGGAGGCGACAAGCAAGGAGATTCTACAGATCGAACTGGGCCGCACTCCAACCACATTGCCGCTCTCAGCTGCCGTGCTGCCCACCAGCGACAAGCACATCAATCCGCAGTCCCCGCCTCGCCTCAAGGTGCAGTGTCTGCGTCCGCATCAGTGGGCCCGAGTCCCGAACACATCGTTGCAGGTGCACGCCCTTAAGCTGTCGGACATTCGCGGTTGGTCCATGCTCTGCGAGGATCCCGTCTCCATGCTGGCGCTGCATATTCCCGAAGAGGATCGCTGCATCGACATCCTGGAGCTCATCGAGATGGACAAGTTGTTGTCCTTCCATGCTCACACCCTCACTCTGTACGCTGCCCTGTGCTATCAGTCCAACTACCGCGCCGCCCACGCTCTGTGCCAGCACGTCGACCAGAAGCAGCTGCTCTATGCCATCAGGTCGGAGTACATGAGTGGCCCACTGCGTCAGGGCTTCTACGACTTGCTGATTGCCCTGCATCTGGAGTCGCACGCCACGACCATGGAGGTGTGTAAGAATGAGTATATCACGCCGCTGGGTGCGGAGCTAAAGGAGCTCTATGCCGAGGACGAGATGCGACACTCGCTGCGTTCCCTGGTCACGGAGTCGGTGCGTCCTCAGCTGCGCATGACGGAAATCACGTAAGTGTGTTCAGATCCAAGTCACCCTTAGATACATCTTGGCCAAGATCCACACGGTTCATATGCATTTAAGATTGCTGCTTTCCTACCTTGCACAACTTTTGTCTGTTTCGAATCTTGCTCATTTTCTTTCCAATACTTTCAATCGATACAAATCAACAACATCAACCAATTACCACCCGCATCGATCCAACACTTCTTCTCAATGCACCACCAATCGATACCGATACCGAAACCGAAACCGATACCGAATCACCACAACAACAACAACAACAACTCCCACCGTTCAGACCCCCTGTGATTGCAACATCTAGTATGCCAAGTGTTTCCAGCGAACCAATACCCAACATCGATCAGTTGTACTCCCCGAAGTTCCCCTTAGAGGTAGTCAGAATGTTCGTCATGGAGGCACTCAAGGATGCCGTGGAGATCAATCAGGTGCACAATCGCGATCCCATCGGTTGGACCAACGAGAATCTTTTCTTGTGAGTAAACTTATCGCACTTCCATCCACTTCAAACATTTGACAACTCCTTTTTTGCAGACCTTTGATCAAGTTGACCGATCGGCTACTGTTAGTGGGCGTCCTTACCGACGAGGACGTTCAGAAACTATTAGTAATGGTCGATCCGGAGACTTGGGATTTGACATTCGAGAGAGGTGGGAAACGCTTGAGCAGCATTTGGATTCACAGGGAAGCAGAGAAAAGCAAGCACACTCTATCTAATATTTTATTTCGATTTTTGCAGAGGGCAAGGACGAGCATCGCAAGGGTCTGCTGACCATGAAGATGGCCGAGGGAGCCAAGCTGCAGATGTGCTATCTGCTGCATCATCTTTACGATACACAGTTGCGTCATCGCGTGGAGAGCATTATAGCATTCTCGCATGACTTTGTGGGCGATTTGCAAACCGATCAGTTGCGACGTTATATCGAGATTAAGCAATCCGATTTGCCAAGTGCTGTTGCGGCCAAAAAGACCAAGGAGTTCCGTTGTCCACCCCGGGAGCAAATGAATCAGATTCTTTGCTTTAAGAATCTCGAATCGGACGATCAGGACAATTGCACCTGTGGCCTTGATTTGCGCAGTCGCCTTTGCGAATTCCACGATCTGCTCATGCAGAAGGTATCGCTGAATGCACTGCAGGAGCCCGATGGTACCGAGATAACTGCGATCGAAGAGATTAAAACGGGACCCATTACGAAAATCTATAATTTCATTAATACCGTCAAGGAGCTCGAGGAGGGACCCAAAGAAGTGGAGGAGCCTGAGAAAAAGACACCCGAAGAGGTTTTCCGCAAAGTTCTAATTAAAACCATCGTCAGCTGGGCTGAAGAATCACAGATCGAAAATCCCAAATTGGTACGCGAAATGTTCAGTCTTCTGGTGCGACAATACGATACGGTCGGAGAGCTGGTTAGAGCTCTTGAGAAGACCTATGTGATCAACAATCGGGCACGAGACGATGTCGCTGAGATGTGGGTTGGCCTCAGCCAGATAAGAGCACTCTTGCCTGTCCAAATGAGCCAAGAGGAGGAAGAGTTGATGCGCAAGCGCCTCTGGAAACTGGTGAACAACGCCACATTCTTCCAGCATCCCGACTTGATACGCATTCTGCGTGTCCACGAGAACGTCATGGCCGTCATGATGAACACTCTGGGACGTCGCGCGCAGGCACAGAGCGATGCTCCCACCCAGACCGAGGGAGCCGAAGGTATGCCGTCGAAGGAAAAGGACACCTCCCATGAAATGGTCGTTGCCTGTTGTCGCTTCCTCTGCTACTTCTGTCGCACGGGACGGCAAAACCAGAAGGCGATGTTTGATCACTTTGACTTCCTGCTGGACAATGCAAACATTCTGTTGGCCAGACCCAGTCTGCGTGGTTCGACTCCACTGGATGTGGCATACTCGAGTTTGATGGAGAACACAGAATTAGCTCTGGCACTTAGGGAACATTATTTGGAGAAGATTGCCGTCTATTTGTCGCGATGCGGCTTGCAAAGCAATTCGGAGCTGGTGGAGAAGGGTTATCCCGATTTGGGTTGGGATCCCGTTGAGGGCGAAAGATATCTGGACTTTTTGCGCTATTGTGTTTGGGTTAACGGCGAGAGTGTCGAGGAGAATGCAAACCTTGTCATTCGTCTTCTTATCCGTCGTCCAGAATGCTTGGGACCGGCTCTAAGAGGAGAAGGAGAAGGTCTCTTCCGGGCCATTGTCGAGGCGAATCGTATGTCGGAACGCATCTCGGATCGCTGTAAGATGCAAGACGAGGCCGAAGGCACCATAGCCGGACTCAATTTCACCCATCCGCTGCCGGAAAGCGACGAAGACGAAGACTATATCGATACCGGGGCGGCAATATTGAATTTCTATTGTACGCTCGTCGATCTGCTGGGCCGATGTGCTCCCGACGTGTCTGTGATCGAGCAAGGCAAAAACGAATCACTGAGAGCTAGAGCTATTTTGAGATCTCTTGTGCCACTGGAAGACCTTCAGGGTGTGCTTAGCTTGAAATTCACCCTGACCCAAACGGCTCCCGGCGAGGAGAAACCGAAATCGGATATGCCCTCCGGCCTCTTGCCCAACAATAAGCAGAGCATTGTGCTCTTCCTGGAGCGTGTGTATGGCATTGAGACGCAAGATCTGTTCTATCGACTGTTGGAGGACGCGTTCCTTCCCGATCTGCGCACTGCCACCATTTTAGACAAGAGTGATGGGTCGGAAAGTGACATGGCCCTGGCCATGAACCGATACATTGGCAACTCGATTTTGCCACTGCTGATTAAGCACTCGAAGTTTTACAATGAGGCGGAGAATTATGCCAGTTTGTTGGACGCCACGCTGCACACGGTCTATAGGTTATCCAAGAACCGTATGCTGACCAAGGGGCAACGTGAGGCTGTATCCGATTTCCTAGTCGCTTTGACATCACAAATGCAACCTGCCATGCTGCTCAAGCTATTGCGCAAGTTGACTGTTGATGTGTCCAAGCTATCCGAGTATACGACGGTTGCACTCAGGGTGAGTCTTACCTAATTGATTGATTGATTGACCTGTAGCTCATCCCTGATTCCATTGCAGCTGCTCACTTTGCACTTCGATCGCTGTGCCAAGTACTATGGCTCCACTCAAGGCCAAGGCTCGTATGGAGCAGCGTCCGACGAGGAGAAGCGTCTCACCATGCTTCTCTTCTCCAACATTTTTGACTCGCTGAGCAACATGGACTATGACCCGGAACTGTTCGGTAAAGCTCTGCCCTGCCTCATTGCCATCGGCTGTGCGCTGCCACCCGACTACAGTCTCTCGAAGAACACCGACGAGGACTACTATGGCAGGCAGATGGGGGCTCCCGATCAGCCGCAGTATGTGCCCAATCCCATCGACACCAACAGTGTGCATCTTGACAACGATCTCAATTCGTTGGTGCAAAAGTTCAGTGAGCACTACCACGATGCCTGGGCCAGTCGTCGCTTGGAAGGTGCCTGGACATACGGCGAAGTGCGCTCCGATAGCGAGCGCAAGCATCCTCGCCTCAAGCCCTACAATATGCTCAGCGATTATGTACGTAACGGGAGAACTAATGCTCACCTCATCTCTTACTGGACATGCTCATCTCGAAACGAATCATTTTAAGCCGTACAGATTAATAACCTACTAAATTGTATATGAATTATATTTTATTTGATTAGGAACGCGAGCGTTATCGTGATCCGGTGCGCGAGTGCCTGAAGGGTCTGCTGGCCATTGGGTGGACCGTGGAGCACCAAGAGATGGACGTGCCCCTCAATCATCGTGGCTCGACGCGTCGTCAGTCCAAGCCCACAATTGTATGTATTCACATTAAATATCCGGATTCCAATGGCACATATTTTTACACTCCTGAACGTAAATAAATATACAATTTCGATATGTGGAAATAGCTGCTAGTGGAATCCGGCTATAAAACTAACGATTTTCCCATTTGATTTCGACTAAACGACAAACAAAATTTCTTCTGCTTTCGATGGGAATCCCCTAACTCACAATTGGCCAATCACTGCTTACAAAACCATATCGAAACCGTTCCAACCCAAATTGCGACTCATGACTCGCGGGGAATACACTTATTTACACGCTGCTGCCGCTTAAACAATAGAATGATTTTCAGAATGAGGGAAGTCCTTTCAATTACAATCCACATCCTGTGGACATGAGCAACTTGACGCTAAGCAGGGAAATGCAGAACATGGCCGAGCGTTTGGCCGAAAACTCGCACGACATTTGGGCCAAGAAGAAGAACGAGGAGCTCAATGGCTGCGGCGGCGTCATCCATCCCCAGCTGGTGCCCTACGATCTGCTCACCGACAAGGAGAAGAAGAAGGACCGCGAGCGTTCGCAGGAGTTCCTCAAGTACATGCAGTACCAGGGATACAAGTTGCACAAGTAAGTGACGCCAAATCGTTTGATTACTCGATATACATATACTTAACCTGATTCGTTGCTAGGCCCTCCAAGGGAGGGGCTGTTGAAGAAGGCGGTGCCACACAGGCTGCGGTTGAGCTGCGCTTCTCCTACTCACTGCTCGAGAAGCTCATTCAGTATCTGGACCGTGCCACCATCAACATGAAGCTGCTGAAGCCATCGACCACATTCAGTCGTCGCACCTCGTTCAAGACCGCATCGCGGGACATCAAGTTCTTCTCGAAGGTCGTGCTGCCCCTGATGGAGAAATACTTTTCGACGCATCGTAACTATTTCATTGCCATTGCGACGGCCACGAACAACATTGGAGCTGCCTCGCTCAAGGAGAAGGAGATGGTGGCATCCATATTCTGTAAGCTGGCCGCCTTGTTGCGCAACCGCCTGAGCGCTTTTGGTCCTGATGTCCGCATCACGGTGCGCTGTCTGCAGGTGCTCGTCAAGGGTATCGATGCCAAGACCTTAACGAAGAACTGCCCGGAGTTCATTCGCACTTCGATGTTGACGTTCTTCAATCAGACGTCCGATGATCTGGGCAACACCATCCTCAATCTGCAGGATGGCAAATACAGTCATCTGCGAGGCACGCATCTGAAGACCTCCACATCCCTGGGCTATGTTAATCAGGTGGTTCTGCCCGTGCTGACGGCGATGTTCGATCACCTGGCTGCCTGTGACTACGGCAGTGATCTGCTGCTGGACGAAATTCAAGTGGCCTCCTACAAAATCCTCGCTGCCCTATATCATCTGGGCACCGATGGCACTTTGACCCACGATCGCAAGTACCTTAAGACCGAAATCGAACGTCATCGTCCCGCATTGGGTTCGTGCCTGGGAGCTTATAGCTCCTGCTTCCCAGTTGCTTATCTGGAGCCGCATCTCAACAAGCACAATCAGTACTCGCTGCTGAACCGCATTGCGGATCACTCGCTGGAGGCCCAGGACATCATGGTCAAAATGGAGAGTTGCATGCCCAACTTAGAGGCAATCCTCAGCGAAGTCGATCAGTTTGTCGAGTCCGATAAAACGTACACGGATGCTCCGCACATTATCGATGTCATTCTGCCATTGCTGTGCGCCTATCTGCCCTTCTGGTGGTCCCAGGGACCGGACAACGTCAGTCCCACCAGTGGCAATCACGTCACCATGGTCACCGCCGACCACATGAACTCGCTGCTGCGCAACGTTCTCAAGATGATCAAGAAGAACATTGGCAACGACAATGCTCCCTGGATGACTCGCATTGCCGCATACACCCAGCAGATTATCATCAACACCTCGGAGGAGCTGTTGAAGGATCCGTTCCTGCCACTCGCCGAGCGCGTGAAGAAGCGCACTGAGAACATGCTGCACAAGGAGGACAGTATGCGTGGCTTCATCAAGTCCGCCACGGATGACACCTCGCAGGTGGAAACGCAACTCCAGGAGGATTGGAATCTGCTTGTGCGCGACATTTACTCGTTTTATCCGCTGCTCATCAAGTACGTGGACTTGCAGCGCAACCACTGGCTGAAGGATAACATTCCGGAGGCTGAGGAGCTGTACAATCATGTCGCCGAAATCTTCAACATCTGGTCGAAGAGCCAGTACTTCCTCAAGGAGGAGCAGAACTTCATCTCGGCCAACGAAATCGACAACATGGCCCTGATTATGCCCACGGCCACGCGACGTTCCGCCATCTCGGAGGGCGTGCCCGCAGTGGGCGGCAAGGTTAAGAAGAAAAAGAAGAACCGCGACAAGAAGCGCGACAAGGACAAGGAGGTGCAAGCCAGTCTCATGGTTGCCTGTCTGAAGCGTTTGCTGCCAGTGGGACTTAATCTGTTCGCTGGTCGGGAGCAGGAACTGGTGCAGCATTGCAAGGACAGATATCTGAAGAAGATGAATGAGTACGATGTCATCGAGTTTGCCCGCAATCAACTGACATTGCCTGACAAACTGGATCCTTCGGATGAGATGTCCTGGCAGCATTATCTCTACTCCAAGCTGGGCAAAACCGAGGAATCGGTCGATGAACAAGCCCTGGAGAAGGTTAACACCAATGCGAATGAGAAGGGCAAGGACAAGACCCAAGAGACAGTCGATCGTATTGTGGCGATGGCCAAGGTCCTATTCGGCCTGCACATGGTAAGTATATGTCCCAGAAGTCGAATAATGGTATTGCAAAAACATTTACAAGTACTTATCTTTTATCTTTTATGGTTCTTTTACCATTTCATACTTGATTACTTGATTCTGATTACATTTATTTCAACTATGCACATTTCTCAAATCTTCTCAATCTCAATCTCAATCTTCGTACCCTCAACTATCGTGAACTGTCATCGATCAAAAAATAATTTTCAACCCGACTCGTGAACCAAACAATTACAGATCGACCATCCACAACAGCAGAGCAAAAATGTCTACAGGAGCGTTGTATCAATACAGAGGAAGCGTGCAGTAATCGCATGTTTCCGTCAGACATCGCTACATTCTCTACCCAGGTTATTACCTCTACTAGCTATACAAACTATATATATGTATTAACATCGATAGAACCGATTGGAATCGTAGACACACAAAGCTATAACCACCTACTATATAACTAAACTGTGTTTTGATCCCGCCCCCTAAAATCTCGCACTGTTTTTTCCGTTTCGTTTTTTTATTCCTTTCATCATTAATTGATTTCTACTAACGCAATACCACTCTGCTGTGACCTTAACCCATGCGCTATATTATTATATATTTTTATGCTCTCGCTATGCTGTATATTATACGATCCAATATAGGCAACCGGCGCCAAGAACAAAACAAAACGTTGGAGTTCCAAAATTTCGGTCGCTCGACGTCAGGCAGTTATATCAAGCTTACGCGCCAAGCATCTATATCGTATGAGCAGGTGGTAGTCATGTGAATTACTAATATCTATTCTATAACATAGTAATACCCTTTGCAGACATTGAATTTCATTCCTTTCTTTTAATTTCCTTAATTTGCAATTATGATGTAGATCTGCAGGGGTTATAATCACCTTTCGGCGATCCGAAAATCCCTTGTTTTTTGCTCTCCCTTCATTTTGTGTTGTACAATTTAATAATATGTTATAACCTCGAAAATAAATGCATGTCAATCGAATCTTATCTGCGATTCTTTGCTAATCGAATTTGTCAATCATCTTAACCACAGACATCGTGCTTGCAATATCTTTGCTCGCACCTACTACGAGCAATGGCTGCAGGAGGAAAATGTGGGTCAGGAGGTTATGATTGAGGATCTGACGCAAACATTTGAGGAGTCCGAAAAGTCCAAGAAGGATGAAGAGGAAACCGATGGCAAGCCGGATCCATTGACCCAGTTGGTAACGACATTCTGTCGCGGTGCCATGACCGAGCGAAGTGGCGCACTTCAAGAGGATCTACTGTACATGTCGTATGCTCAAATTGCGGCCAAATCCTGTGGCGAAGAAGAGGAAGAAGGCGGCGAAGATGGCGAGGGCGGTGAAGGTGGCGAAGAGGGCGAAGGCACAAGTATTCATGTAAGCTACAACAAAAACCAAATCCCTAATTAACGCATCAATTAATCAACCCTAACCCGATTGTGCTTTCAAATCAATCAATTGATTGAAATTAAGTGTCGAATATCGCGATTAATGGTAACTATAATCGAGTTCTACCGATGAAAACCGCTTTTAAACTACTAATAAAATAAAAAATGTATAAAACATCAAGACTGCAAACTGTCACACTTTAAGCAAATTTGATTTGATACTGAAACTTGAAGAAATCCCTAAATTTTCATTTATTATTACCAAAATTTTATTGTTATTACCTTAAAATTTTTAAATTGAAACATTTTGAACGATATAATTTGTTGCTTAAATGGCCAATAGGTCTTGGATATCATTTAAATTCTTACAAAATTAAAAAAAAAAATGTTTAGATTCTTCGCACCGCAAATTATTAAAACAAACTTTTTTTTATGAAAAACATCGGTACATTTCTGGAAAAGTATTGCAATGTACCGACAAAGGAAAAATGTACCACTTTTGGCACAAATGTACCGGGTATGGTACAAATGTACCGGATTTTTAACAAATGTACCACTTTTAGTACGAATGTACCGCTTTTGCTACGATTGTACTGCCTTTGGTACGAATGTAAACAAATGTACCGAATGTGGCAACCGTTGTTCAAGAATATTTTAAAACTTAATAGAAATCAATAAACAAAGTTCGTTGCAGTTCGCAGTCTTGAAGTATGCGCAGATAGAATGTAATTATTGAAATATTAAACTGTCAATACATTTTGTGATAGGAACAAGAAATGGAGAAGCAAAAGCTGCTGTTCCACCAAGCGCGTCTCTCGAACCGTGGCGTTGCCGAAATGGTGCTGTTGCACATTTCCGCCTCCAAAGGTATACCTTCGGAGATGGTCATGACGACACTCAATTTGGGCATCGCCATTCTGCGTGGCGGCAACATCGACATCCAAATGGGCATGTTGAACCATCTGAAGGAGAAGAAGGATGTCGGATTCTTTACATCGATTGCCGGACTGATGAACTCGTGCAGTGTCCTCGATCTGGATGCCTTTGAGCGTAACACAAAGGCCGAGGGTAAGAGAGTAGTTTAATAGTGGACGTGGTAGCATCCTGCTTATAATTTGCTGGCCTCTTAACTTTTAATTATGATCGTAATTATGATGATTATCAATTTGTATTTGTATTATTTAATATTATTGTAATTATTATTGTTATTATTGTGGCACCAACTCATGCATCTGTCCTAAGTATTTCTAAGTTTTGAACTATTGATTTCGTCTTTCCTTCCATCCGACTACTTTCCCAATCACCCAACCAACAAATCCGCATGCCAATCACCAACCAATCAACCACAACCATCCGTATATCCCGTATATATGTATGTATACTTGATCCCCGCTATCGTTGTCAAAAAACCCAACGCAATTTTTGCAACAACACAACAAAGAGTATATTCCAAGTGCGGGTGCAGGTCTTGGTGTCGGCTCGGAGGGCGCTGCGGGTGAGAAGAATATGCACGATGCCGAGTTCACATGTGCTCTCTTCCGGTTCATCCAACTCACCTGCGAGGGTCACAACTTGGGTAAGAAATCTCTTCGCACATTTAATTATTTGCATTCGGTCTCATCTTGAAATCTTCTCCTGCAGAATGGCAAAACTACTTGCGTACCCAGGCAGGCAACACGACCACCGTGAATGTGGTCATCTGCACTGTGGATTATTTGCTGCGTCTTCAGGAATCAATCATGGACTTTTATTGGCACTACTCCAGCAAGGAGATCATTGATCCTGCCGGAAAGGCGAACTTCTTCAAGGCCATCGAGGTGGCCAGTCAAGTGTTCAACACGCTCACTGAGGTCATCCAAGGTCCTTGCACCTTGAATCAGCAGGCCCTGGCGCATTCCAGATTGTGGGATGCTGTCGGTGGTTTCCTCTTCCTGTTCTCGCACATGCAGGACAAGCTGTCGAAGCACTCGAGTCAGGTGGACCTGCTCAAAGAGCTGCTGAATCTGCAAAAGGATATGATCACCATGATGTTGTCCATGCTGGAAGGCAATGTTGTTAATGGTATGACTGACTCACCGACTCAAAGATACCCTGTAATACAAAATCTCTCCTTCTCTAGGCACCATTGGAAAGCAGATGGTGGACACCCTTGTAGAATCCGCAGGCAATGTGGAATTGATTCTCAAGTATTTCGACATGTTCCTGAAGTTGGCCGATCTCATTGAGTCTCCCAGCTTCCATGAAATCGACATGAAGAATGAAGGCTGGGTCGTACCCAAAGATTTCAGAGAAAAAATGGAGCAGTCTAAGAACTACACACCGTGAGTCACCACTAGATGAAGATTAAATTCGGATTTGAATTTAACCATGTCTATGTTCTATTCAACAGGGAAGAAATGGATTTCCTTTTGGCTTGTTGCGAACGCAATCACGAGGGTAAAATCGATTACCGGGCCTTCGTTGAGCGCTTCCATGAGCCATCAAAGGAGATCGGTTTCAACCTGGCTGTGCTGCTGACCAACCTCAGTGAACACATGCCCAATGAGCCGCGCCTGGCCAGATTCCTGGAGACAGCCGGCTCTGTCTTGAACTACTTCGAGCCGTTCCTGGGTCGCATCGAAATTCTGGGCAGCTCGAAGCGTATCGAGCGCGTGTACTTCGAGATCAAGGACTCCAACATCGAGCAGTGGGAGAAACCTCAAATTCGTGAATCCAAGCGTGCCTTCTTCTATTCCATTGTCACCGAGGGTGGCGACAAGGAGAAACTGGAAGCCTTTGTCAACTTCTGCGAGGATGCCATCTTTGAAATGACCCACGCCTCCGGCCTGATGGCCACCGACGATGGCGGCGGCAACGTGAAACGCGACACCGCCTACAGTTCCTACATGAGCGAAGAAGAGGAGGAGCGCGCCGCCCGAGATCCCATCCGACGCACCATTACCGCTGTCAAGGAAGGTCTCAAGTTTGGTGTCCACATGCTGAGCCCATCGAACATCAAGCATCAAATTGGCGTCATGCAAACCAAATCCATACCCGAACTCATCGTTGGATTCTTCAAGATCATCTTCTACATGTTCTATTACACCGGCTACGCCCACTACTGTGTGGTGCGCTACATCTTTGGCATACTGTTGAATCTGATGCGTGGCCCGGCGCCGGAGCAAGAGGATTTGGAGCCAGTCGTCGAGGAAGAAACGTTTGGACGCGCACTGCCCCCGTTGCCCTTGGAGGAGCCACCGGGTACGGTGCAGGCATTTGGCTTGGACATCAACAAGGAGGAGAACGGCATGTATAAGGTTGTGGTGCACGAGTCGCCGGCCAACTCTTCGGTGGAAGAGGGCGGTGAGTCCAGTCCCGAAGACGGTGCCGCGGTGCCGGGTGAGCTGCTGGAGGGCGAGGCCCATCAAGAGCCCATCTCCATCGTGGATCTGCTCGGTGGTGAGGCGGCCAAGAAGGCGGCTCAAGAGCGTCAGGAGGCGCAGAAGGCCCAAGAGGCTGCCATGGCTTCCATTGAGGCAGAGGCCAAGAAATCATCGGCCGCTCCCCAGGAAACCCCAGCCGTGCACCAGATCGACTTTTCGCAGTACACACATCGTGCCGTCAGCTTCCTGGCCAGAAACTTTTACAATTTGAAATATGTTGCGCTCGTCCTGGCCTTTAGCATCAACTTCATGTTGCTCTTCTACAAGGTGACCTCATTTGCCGAGGAATCGGAGGGTTCGGGCGAGGAGGAACTGATATTGGGCTCGGGCTCTGGCGACATACCCGATATGGCTGGCTCTGGACTTGGCGGCTCAGGGGATGGTGGCTCTGGCGATGGCGACTTTGAGGATGACGATATACCGGAACTTGTGCACGTTGATGAGGACTTTTTCTACATGGAGCACGTACTACGCATCGCTGCCTGTCTGCACTCTTTGGTATCGTTGGCCATGCTGATTGCCTACTACCATCTGAAGGTGCCACTGGCCATCTTCAAGCGCGAGAAGGAAATCGCACGTCGCTTGGAATTCGATGGTCTCTTCATTGCTGAGCAGCCGGAGGATGATGACTTCAAGTCGCATTGGGATAAGCTGGTCATATCGGCCAAGAGCTTCCCCGTCAACTACTGGGACAAGTTCGTCAAGAAGAAGGTGCGTCAAAAGTACAGCGAGACCTACGACTTCGATTCCATCTCGAATCTGCTGGGCATGGAGAAGAGTGCGTTCGCGGCACAGGAGAGCGAGGAGACGGGCATCTTTAAGTACATCATGAACATTGACTGGCGCTATCAGGTGTGGAAGGCGGGCGTTACCTTCACGGACAATGCCTTCCTCTACTCGCTGTGGTACTTTAGCTTCTCCGTAATGGGCAACTTCAACAACTTTTTCTTTGCCGCCCATCTGCTGGATGTCGCCGTTGGCTTCAAGACGCTGCGCACCATTCTGCAGTCGGTCACGCACAACGGCAAGCAACTGGTGTTGACCGTGATGCTGCTCACGATTATTGTGTACATCTACACGGTGATTGCGTTCAACTTCTTCCGCAAGTTCTACATCCAGGAGGAGGACGAGGAGGTGGACAAGAAGTGCCACGACATGTTGACTTGCTTCGTCTTCCATTTGTACAAGGGCGTGAGAGCGGGCGGAGGTATTGGTGATGAGATTGGCGATCCAGATGGCGATGACTACGAGGTCTATCGCATCATTTTCGACATCACGTTCTTCTTCTTCGTCATTGTCATCCTGCTGGCCATCATCCAGGGTTTGATCATCGACGCCTTCGGAGAGCTGCGTGATCAATTGGAGTCGGTCAAGGACAACATGGAGTCCAATTGCTTCATATGTGGCATGGGCAAGGACTTCTTTGACATAGTGCCGCATGGCTTTGACACGCACGTACAGAAGGAGCACAACCTGGCCAATTACATGTTCTTCCTGATGCATTTGATTAACAAACCGGACACGGAGTACACCGGTCAGGAGACATACGTCTGGAATATGTACCAGCAGCGCAGCTGGGACTTCTTCCCGGTGGGTGACTGCTTCCGCAAGCAATACGAGGATGAGCTCTCTGGCGGCGGTGGCGGAGGCTAGTCACAGCACCGCCGGATCACTTTTATTCAATTCTTTTATTTGTAAGCCAGGCAACAACTACTTTAAATCGAATGCCAATGGACGCACTTTATATGGTTGATATCGATATGATACTTGTTTGAATTATTTTTCCTAGTCTATAATAAAAATACATTACATTTAAGTAAACACAATCTATTTTACATATATGTATATGGTGGACCTTTTCCAATAATGATGATGACGATTCTAGCATGTATACAATATGAAACAAAAAAGAATGTTCGCAACTCAAACTCTAAATAAATCGATTCATTTTTACCGAAGGCAAACGCGACAGTCTTCTTTATTTGTTTGTTTTGATTAAAGACACATGAATAACATAAATAATAATAAATATTAACGTTACAAATATAACACAAGTCACACAACATTAAGTTTATGCTCAAGCAGAGGGAATTACAGCATTCTCCATGCAGATCTGATGGAAATGCTCTTTATATTCGACTTACATTTAATCGAGCTGCTAGTTGAATATCAGTAAACTATCTAATTTCTTAAGATATTTCTACCAATCCTACATTTGTTATTCTCTTTAATTGTCTTCCCTCTGCATGAGTTTTTAATCTTCGACTCGCCGAATAAAGCTTTTTATTCTTTTTTTAAAAGATGCATTTTTGTTTTGTGTTTTGCAAAAATCACAGCTACTAAGTAAATTTTGACTAGCTTATAAAATACGTCAGTTGTTTGTTGGACTTTGATGGGATAGCATATAATTCAAATGTGTGCGCAGTAATAGTACTATTCACTAAATAGTACTTTACCAGACAACGGCAAAAGCAACGTGTGTCGGAGAGAATAAATTTGACTAGTGAAAATTGTACAATTGAAAGTAATAAAGCACAAATACAATGAAAAATGCCGCAAAATATCAGCAATCGAGTCGTTTCTTCAAGCGAAAGATCTCGGCATTGTCAATGCTGTTAATGTTGTCCATGTACACGTTGCGCAATGTCTGCAGGCCGGAGAGGCGATCCTCAATGTCCATATACATGCGGCGACATCGATAGATGGACAACGTTTGCAGACATTGACAGTTCACAATGATAGCATCGATGCTGTGATCAGTCAGTTGGCTGCAACCGCTGATGTCCAAGGAGCGCAGACGTTGCAACTTCTCAGTTATAATCTTAATGCTCTGATCGTTAATATTATAGCAATCGGACAAGTCAAGTGTCTCAATGGATGGACAATTGTTGACCAGAGCTTCCATGCCCAATAGCGATATCTGTTGGCAGTTCGAGAGCAGAAGCTTATTCAGCTCAATGTGCTTGAGACCATATTTCAAGGAGACGTCGCTTATTTTATTGCAGCCTCGCAGGTTTAGCGATCGCAGACCACGCAGCGCTTGGATGTTGTGTCCCTCAAAGTCCTCCTCATTAATGAGGTTCATCTCATAAGCCGCAATCATGGCCTGCTTGCGTTTAGCGTCCCTCACAATTTCCTCTTCCGCTTTGCTGCGCAATGATATTTTAATGGACTGCAATGAGCCGGAGAAGCTGTCAGGCGGTGGGTAGATGTCGCCAATGGAAGACGTCCTGTTCAGCTCCAGCTTGGACAAATTAATGCCAGTCAACGCCGCATCAGTTAACTAGCCAACACAATTGTTAGTATTAAGCCCATTTATGACTACACGAATTGAACTTACTCTGCAGCAGCTTTCTAGTGACAGCTCACGTAGCCAACAGAGCTGACTGATGATGAGCTGAATCACTTCGTCCGTTACCCCATTGACGCAATGATTTAGGTGCAGTGATCGTAGCTCGTGCAGGTTTCTGGCTATCGCTTTGATAGCCTCCTCACAGATGGTGAGATAGGAAACGTTCAGCTCTAAGAGCACAGAGTTCTCCTCGCTTGCCACGCCTTCCACAATGCCTGCACTATTGATCCCATCACAGTTGGAGATATCCAGGCGCTGCAAATGTTGCAAGTGACGCAAATGTGATGCTCCTGCATTGGTTAGGCCAGCACAAGCATTTATCTTCAAGTCCTTCAGTAGCGGATTCGCCTGTACAATGGCCGCCATGCAGTCATCATTAAGGCACACAGTTCCCGACAAATCCAGCACACACAATTGCGATTGCGTAAACAGGAAACCCTTCATGGTGGCAGCATTCAACTGCCTGCAACCGGCCAAATACAATCGCTGCAGTTGCAGGCCAGGCTCATCGTTATCATCGGACCGGCTGAGGTCGCATAGTGCCGCCAACGAATGCCCAATGATTGTGTGACTAAAGTCCAGAGTGCGCAGTTTCTTCCGTTGCTGTACCAGCACAGATAGTATGTACTTAAAGGTCAGTACCGACTCACTGGGCGCACTCGGTTCGTTGGGATAGAAACGTCGATGGATCGCATTGTGAAATGAGATTTGGCAGCCGGACATATTCAGTAGCTCCAGATTGGGCATCAGAGCCGTAAGGCGAACCAGTATCGCATCCGTGAGATAACGATTCTGGGATATTGTCAGCTCTTTGATGCTCGCCAAATGCGTAGAGATTGCACCCAAATCGCAAGAATTCGTGTCCAAAAAAGTGGCGGACATGAACAATGGCAAACACCGTGTCACCGACAACGACTGCAGATGCGGCAGCAGTCGAAGGATGCCATAGAACTGCTTATCATTCAAATCCACATTGTCCAAGTTCAACGACTGCGCTGACCGACCAATAAATGTCATCAGCTTGTGCACTTGCCCCAGGGTAACATCCTCGAACAGAAAGTGGCGAAATTGTCGCTCGCACTTTAACAGATCCACCGCAGGACTGTGCTGATCCGACAGGACGACTTTGGTGAACCGGACACAGGTGCGTGCAATGAACTCCGTTTGATATAGCGCATTCCTCCAGCGGTGACAGGTGGCCCCAGCTGCCAATAGATCTGTGTAGCCCAAGTATTTGTATATGTGTAAGACAATCTGTGTGCATGAATCGAACAATAATTTACTGTCAGCTGACTTGTTGTGTTTGAGGGGTCACGAGAGGAAAACTGGCACAGCAGCGCTTACCTCTAGCGGCAGTTCACCATAGCTGTGGAGGCAATAATCCAGGGACGACATTGTCTTAACAATAAATCGAATGATTTAAGCCCTTATTTAGTAGCACACCAAAGAGCACCCAACAAACTACTTCCCACTTGCTACTTAAGTAAACTACTAATCAGTGCGGCCGTATTTTGCAATTCACAAATTACCGTTTCGGCCACGAATAATTAATAATATTGTCAAAGAGAAATAACTACTTACACTATAACAAAAGGAATTGAATTTTCTCAAATCAAGCTACTCAAGTTTAATAAACGGTATAACTAACCGTTTGGTGCGTCATCAGAGACTTAAATATTCAAATAGTTAGTATGTTGTTTGGGACAGCTGTTATTCGGTATTTTTTGTATACCATTACCAACAGATTGGGCACACTCTTTTCTATGACATCAGTTTTAGCTTTGCTGTCCAATTTTGTTTTGCGAAAAACTTTCTGCACGATTTGCAACCAATAGGCAGATAAACAACTCGTTCGAAACGAATTCAAAAAAATTCCAGCGCAGTGCCCACCATAATGGCAGATCCCAAATTTCAAAATCTTCCCGGCATCGTAAGTCTCACTTAAATCTAAACATCAAATATATATGTATGTATGTATGTAAATACATCATCATGATTTATATCAATAAATTGCAGGCTTATGACCAACCAGATGTGTATGAGACCGCAGATGACCCAGAGCCGGATACGTCTGACTACTACGAGGAGGAGCCGGAGAACGAGGCCATTGAGCGCATGCATATCTCACCAAGCGTTGCCCACAAACGCTTTAATAACGCATCCCTCGAAGGCAGCGTAGATTTCACCGATCGCATCGGGCGTCGGTTGTGCCGTGGTTACGATGTACGAGGCGGCGAATACGAGTTGGTTGGCCTGGGCGAAAAGGAGACGCCTGTACAGAAGTGCCAACGCTTGCAGATTGAGATGAACGAGCTGCTCAATGAAGTCGCCGCTCTGCAAGTTGATCGCAAGATCGCCGATGAGGAGAAGCAATCTTACGATGCGGTTGCTACTGTAATCAGCACAGCGAAGCGAGTGTTGGATACGTTAAAGTTGGAGCAGGTGCTGGGCAAGGAGCAACTGCCCAATGATAAGCAGGTCAAGGCGCTAGTCTCGCAAGTGGAAGAATTTAAACAGTCTGGTGTGCTCACCGCGCTGCCGACGCCAGGCACAGATTTGGCGTCCACGGCACGTGTTGCAAGTCTAGAGCAGCGCTTGCATCAGCTTGAAAAAGCCGTGGGAGCACAGCCCGAGAAGCTGAGCCGCTTGACGGCGGTGACGAACACAACCAATGTCCTTGAAGCTGTGAGACATCTGAGCACTAAGGCAGCTTTGCTGCAACCGGACAAACTCGATGTGATCGAGCAACGTCTGTCTTCTCTGGCGGGCAAAATGGATGCCATCCAGGAGAAGTCCAGCGGCAGTCCACAGGATGCTAAGCGCGACCAAAAGATATCCGAACTTTACGATATTGCGAAACGTACCGAGCCTGTCGTTGAAATACTGCCACATGTGATTGAACGTATGCAAGCTTTAGAATCCTTGCATAAATATGGTAGATAAATGCACATTAATTCACAATTTCCTTACTAATTGCCGTCTCTTGTATTGCAGCAAACAATTTCGCTAAGATTATTGCTGAGATCGAACAAAAACAAGGCACCATTACCACCAGTTTGGTCAACAACAAGGAACTACTTCATTCCGTGCAGGAGACGTTTGCTCAAAACCTTGAAACCATTAACAGCAAAGTGGCTAAGGTCGAACAGCGGGTTGCTGCCATTACGAATGCTAAATAAGCTGTCTAGTACACATTCATGCATACCTAGAATTATACAACTAACATGTGAAATTATTTATTTTACCCAATAAAGCAAATGCAGTGCGCTTCATACTTGGATTTCAAAAACAGCTGTTATGTTTACATTCAAGACGCCTTGTACTCGGCGTATATCGATACTGGAAGGAATCGGCGAAGCGATGTATCGATACTATTGATAATTTAAACATCCGATAAATATATCGATGGGACGATAGCACCATCGATTGTGCCACAGCTCTTGGTTCTTAAAAGATAAAAAAAGGATTTTTATTGAAATTCCGGCAATATAGAATATTGTTAAAGCAATTATTAGCAATTGATTGCGTGTAAGTAATATTTGTTTACAATTGCACAAGCTCACACCAAGTTACCGGCGCATTTCATCGGTACGCCAAAGTTGTTGCGACCGAAAAAAAAGTGATGACGGGGCGCGCTCCAATTGGACGTGACACCATTTCATTTGAAATCTTGTACCCATTGGGACGACAATAAGACACATTATTGAGGGAAGTTTCACGTTTCAGATTGCAGTTGAGACTGTCAACATGAAAATCAAAGAGCTACAGAAGACTGTGAACATTGCCTGGTCGCCAGCGCAGCAACAACAAATCTATTTGGCAGCCGGCACAGCCGCTCAGCAATTCGATTCGAATGCGAGTTCCACTTTGGAGATATACTCACCGAACATTGGCGATGCCAGCTACGATTTAGAGCTGAAGGCAAGCGTGCCCAGCGATTTCAAGTAAGTTAGAGATCCAATTAAGTAGCTGGCATTATTAACAGTTTTCCGCTTTCTCAGATTTCAGAAAGTGATTTGGAGTCCAATTGGCATAAATGGGACACACCCAAACGGCCTGATTGTGGGCGGATGCGAGGCTGGCCATATTAATGTGTATTCGGCAGCCAAACTGCTGGCCAATGAGGAACCATTGCTGGCACGACAGGATAAGCACACTGGTGCCGTCACTGGCTTGGACTTTAATCCATTCCTTAGCAACTTGCTTGCCTCGTGTGCTTCGGAGTCGGAGATTTACATTTGGGATCTGAACAACCCCGTCAGTCCACTCAATCCGGGCGCAAAGACTCAGCCGCTGGAGGATGTCAAGAATGTGGCTTGGAATCGTCAAGTACAGCACATTTTGGCGTCTGTGTTCAGCACACGTTGTGTGATCTGGGATCTGCGCAAGAGTCAGCAGATCATCAAGCTGTCGGACACCCAATCGCGCGTCAGATGGCATGCCATCGAATGGCATCCCGAGGTGGCTACTCAAGTCTGGTTGGCATCCGAAGATGATCAGGCGCCTGTGGTACAACTGTGGGACTTGCGCTACGCCACAGCACCGGCAAAAACTTACCAGATTCACGATCGTGGAGTCCTTGGCATGTCGTGGTGTCAGCAAGACAATGACTTGATGGTATCCTGCGGCAAGGACAATCGCATCTATTGCTGGAATCCAAACACCAAAATTCCCGAAGGCGAAATCCTCTCTGAGGTGGCAACGACAGCTTCTTGGTATTCTGATGTGCAGTTCTGTCCACGCAATCCTGCGCTGATTGCCAGCGCCAGCTTGGAGGGAGCAGTTTCCATCTACTCGCTTAATGGCGGCACCCATCAATTGGTGCAAACCTCCGAGAAGATTGCCGACTCCTTCCCGGGTATGGATCAATTTGCTCAAGCTCCGTTGCCTCAGCAGGCCACTCAAGTGGTCTATCACGATTTGGCACAAGCTCCCAAATGGATGAAGCGCCCGTGTGGCGTTTCTTTTGGTGTAAGTAGGCACATACTTAAATGGCCAACCTTTTTTCTTATATCTTTTGCATTTACAGTTCGGCGGAAAGTTGGTTAGTTTCAATGGCACATCGAAAACTGTAAAGGTGGAACAGCTGACAACCGAGCCTGGAGTTGTGGAACGTGCGAACGCCTTGGAGATATCCTTGGCAGGTGCCAACTATGCTGAGTATTGCCGAGATCGGGCTGATAAGTCGGCTGATCAGCATGGCCGCTACATTTGGTATTTCATTAAGGCGAACTTTGAACTAAATCCCAAGGAAGAAATGCTGAATCTGTTAGGTAAGCAAAGCATTCCCCCCAGCATAAAATGTTATTAAAGAGAGTTTATTTCCATAGGCTACAACAAAGACGATATTGAGGGTAAATTCACGAAATTCATTAAAGAGCCCGAAAGCAACTCACAATCTGACGTGGACACGCTGACGACACGCATATCAACGCTTACGCATGTGAGTCGGAGTTGTTGCTCAATGCTTTCTAGTTGTTAGTTCTGTTCAGTTCTTATCTCACAACATATGTTCGAGATTCTTCTTATCAGTATTGAGCGTTGCCTTCGTTGGTTCATCTTTCCCCTTTGTACATTTCTCTGATAACAATTTCTCATGCTTGCCAAACATTTCGAGTAGAGTGACTCCTCGGAAGTTGAATGCGATCAAAGCACTAACTCTAGCACCGATAATTCGGTAAGAAATCAAGCGCACCAACTCCATAAGCAGACAATCATTCTAAAGAAATCATTCATTCCTTACTTGACGATTTATTCAACGATTTTTCTTTCATATTTAGCAAACCGCCGATAACAATGGCACTGGCATCAACCCACAAACTCTCAACGACTATCCAGCTGCCCCCCGTGTGCAGTTCAAGATCCCAAGTGGAGATCGTAAGTTACATATTATATTATATATATTGAATGAAATGGTAATCGAGTCCTATTCTTTTGCAGACGCTGACAGTTTAATAACCGAGGCGATACTTACGGGCAATATCGAGGCTGCCGTCGAACTGTGTCTGGAGGCGCAGCGCGTACCAGAGGCGTTGATCATTGCCTCTACAGCTGGCATAGAAATCCTTACGCGTACGCAGTCACGCTATTTGCTGCAGCAGAAGAACGAACTCTCCAATGTCATCTCGGCATTGGTGTCACGCGACTGGCTGGACTTTGTCAACCACTGCACCGTCGACTCCTGGAAGGAGGCTCTGGTAGCTGCTCTGAAGCACAGCGAGCGAAAAATAGTGGACATCTGCGAGCGACTCGGCGATCGTTTGTTGAATGAGTGCACTACCAGCATTGAGTTTACTCGCAATGCCATGTTGTGCTACATCTGTGCTGGCAGCATTGACAAGCTGGTGAGCGCCTGGTATCAATTGAAGCAACTGGAGCAGCAGAACGAGAACTACAAGCTCAACACTCACGAGTTGCAGGAGCTGGCTGAGGTGGTGATGCTGCTGACCAAATCATTGGAGCAGCAAGGCATTGCTGTTGATCTGGCTGGACGCTTTGCTGGCTTCATCTCCGAATATAGCGGACTGTTGGCCTCCCAAGGTGCTCTGTCCGCAGCTCTTCAGTACATTACCACATTGAGTAAGGCCAATATGGAAAGTGAAGGTTTGAGTGAGCTGCGTGAGCGCATTAGCAACGCAGTTAACGTGGATCAGCTGCCATCTGCTCCAGCAACAACAGCTGCCACGCCAATGAACTATTTGCGTCAGCAGGAGCCTCGAGGATCCTTCTCGAAACCCTCAAATCCGTTAATGTTTGGACAACCCCAAAACCAATACAATGCACCCATAAATAACGGCTGGCAACAACCAGCAGCCCCTCCGGCTGGACCCTTGACAGCAGCTCCCTTCCAGGCAGCTCAGCCACCTACACAAATCTTCAATCCTCCACAACTAAAAGCAGAACCACTCACCCATCCACCACGGCCCCACAGCAATGCCAGCTCCTCTGGTGGTCCTCCTGCTACTGCATCTAGCGGATCGGGTTTGCATTCGCGCTCAAAGTACGTCTTGGATCCTTCTGTGGCAGCCCCGACCAGTGCCTATGGCATGCCATATAATCCAGTTCCAGCCCCAGCGGCAGGGCCCTTTGGAGGCTCACTAGCACCCATGTCACACGCTGCCCCTGTGCCGCAGACATATAATAGCAATGCCTTCAATACTAATCCTATATCGTCGGTTCAGCAATTCAATCCAACTCCATTTATGGGAGCTCCACAAAACAACTATTTGCCAGGTGTGGCACCCATTGAAACAATGCCTGTAGCTGCAGCAGCTGCGCCGCCGCTGGTTCAAAATATACAGCGAAATCCCACTCCGCCACCTGGCTGGAACGATCCGCCAGCATTGAAATCATCTCGAGTGGTAAGTGGCGTTTTTTGCTTGAAATTCATTTAGAGATTTATTAACAATTGTTTTATTGAAGCCGAAGCCAAGGCCTGCTGCAGAGCCTTCGTCGGCCCCAATACTGCACCCATTATACGGAGTCGATCCGAACCAAAATCAAAATAGCTACATGGATCCCAACCAATATCAGGTAGCTTAGTAATAACCCATTTATTCCAAACGGTTGCTAATGTTCCTGAACTTTCATTAGCAAAATGCACCGCCACCGGGAAACAATGCTTTCTACAATCCCGCGGCAAATAATAATCCGCAGGCTTTTCCACCACAACAGCAAATGAATTTCCAAACATCGGCGGTGCCAAATCAACAGCAGCAACAACAACAGCCACAGCAGTACTGGCCGGGTCAGCCCCAGCAGCAATCCTTTGGATATACCGAGCAGCCCGCACCCATCCAAGAGCAGCGCCAACCAGAACCACCCAAGGAGAAACCTCCACTACCCGAGGAATACATCTACTTGCAAACAGTGCTGGAGGAACTGAAAAATCAATGCCTGAGCGCGACCAACGATCCGGTATGTAATGATGCCCGGCATATTTTATCTATAGTTATACCCGAAACTCAGACAGAAAGAATCGTATTCTATTATATACTATAGTTATATTCTTGTCTATTCGCCTGTCCATATGATTTTAAAGAATCATATATGATATAACTTTCAAACTTTCCGAAAACACTGCATCGAAAGAACATATATGTTAAGTGGGGGTATATGAATTTATCCTAATTGACTCACTGATATACTAACTAAACTATCAACTCGCAGCCAAAACGTTAAGTTTTTCAGTTTTTTATGAATAACGTTTCCACCTCAATTTAATTAATTCCTTAAAATTTCGTAACGAATGAAAAAATCCGGAAGTCGAGCACACTCGACTGCGTCGTTTTTATTATTATTCGCTTATTTATTTATTCGTTAATTCGTTATGCAGCGCACCAAACGAAAATTCGTGGATGTGGTGAAACGATTGGAAAATCTCTATGATTGTTTGCGTGATGGAAGGGTAAGTGATTGCGTACCTCTCGGGAAGCATTTAATTTATTGTTTCCCTATTTTCTTGGACTTGACAGCTCACGACGACAACTGTGCAACATCTGAACCAAATCGTACAATACATTCAAATAGCCGACTATGCCAATGCCCTTGAAGTGCACACACGCATCGCTTTTGGCACGGACTTTGCCCAATGCGCCGGTTTCATGCAAGGCCTAAAGGTCCTGCTGCAATCCGCATCGGAGTTGCAATTGGTTTTGCGTTAGTTTTACAATTAAATATACATATATTCAGTTTGGAAGAAGGCCAACACAAGTGCTCATGTGTTACCCACTAAAAGTTTATACAAAACAAAAATATAATGTGTCCCTAAATATCAAAATTTTGTTGCCGTTTGTTTATAATATGTGTGTATGTACTCTTCCATTTTTTTGTTTATGCAAATAAATATAAAGATAATCCGTATACCGATACAAAACAAACGTTTAAAACAATTCGCGAAGCAACTATATATATGTAAACAATAAAGAAATCTTTATTCCTAAATTAACTTTGGCTGATTACGTATATTATCCAAATCAAGCATCTGCTGATTACCGCGATTCGGAGATGGCGCCACGGGCGACTCAGAATTGTGCAACTTGGCAATCGCGGCGTGCTGATCGTAATGCATTCGCTGCTCGGGGAGCAGCCGATATTTCTTGAGATACACGTAGGAAGCATTTGAAATATTACTGGGACTCTGATGAAAATTGTCAATCCGACGCAGTGGTGTTGTGTCGATGCCTGCGCTGCCCGCGTTGCCAGCGCCGCTGCTGGGTGCGGTCGTTGGTGACATATGAAGATCATCCAAAAGTTCGTTGATTTGCTTTTGCGGAAGATATTTACGTGCCAGCTCATTCATCACTAGGCTCTTTTCCGTATTTGGTTTTTGTAGTACGGCATTTATCACGGGACTGTTGACTGCCGGCGACTGCTTAGCCTGTGGAGTGTTGGTTCGGTATCCGGTTGATTGGGCCATTGGCGGCACAGCGCGTGGCGATTGGAATTGAGGAGCACTGCCTCTGGCGGGCACTTCGTATGGCGTCAGACGCTCATCTTCCTCGACTATGTAGTCATGTACTTTTGGCATAAAGCGCTTTACAGTCGCATTACCTAAACGATTTGAATTAAATTAATAGATATAACGCGATTCAACACGTACTAACCTTTCGCATTTAAAATGTCGCACTGCGATGAAGTCTCCTTGAATGTCTTGGTGCCGTTTTGCTGCTGTTGCTGATGGTGTTGAACCAAGGATTCGCATAGTCGTATCAAGTGTTGCTGCTCCTGACGCATCACCTCCAGTTGATTTAGCACCTCTCTTAAATCTTTCTTGTTTGCTAAATTACCCAACTCGACCTTTACCTCGGACAGCGAATCTCTTCGAGATGTCAATGACTCTGGGTCCGTTTGGGTCCCGGCACAAATTGTGAGCACATCTGTTGCAAGGGATTGGGGCTGGCTCTGGGCAGTGGGTACCCGTGAAGGGGGGAATGTTTCACGAGTGTACGTAGATGGCACATTCACCGCGTAACCCAAATTCGTTGCGGCTGTTGGGCGATCGACATCGAAGGCACGCGATCGACCCAGATAATTATACTCGTTGCAGCCGGGAGCAGCTGCTGGAACCGGGGGAGAACCCGGGCCTAGTTCAGTTGTCAGCACTGGTGAAAAGCGCACCTGCGGCAATAATTGTTTCTTCCAGGAGGCAAAAGTGTTTTGTTGTTCTTCCTGGTGTTGTTGTTGTGGTCGATGCTGCTGTTGTATTTGCTGTTGTTGTGGCGGTTGACCAAACAATATAGATACTTCCGGCACAGTTGGTTTAATTACCACCTCGCTATGTCCCATCGGAATGGCCGCAGCAGGCCTCGGTGCTGCCCTAGGGAGCATATCTTCCGTCTCCGGCACAAACATCTTCGAAATTGAATCCGGGCGCTACTTAAAAAGTTCTACTGCGCCTGCGAGCAAAGCTGCTTTTACCAAGGTTTGCAATCGATGACAATCGATACATTCGATATATTCGATGTGAAAAATCTACAGTAGCCCTGGCAGCAGCATATGTGAGTCAAGCTGCGTCAAAGAAAAACAAGAAATATATAAACAATAACTTTTTTAGAAATTATGCCAGTTTTGGAAAACATCGAAGCCATGACAGTAAACACACCACCTGCACCGCCAGCGGAGACAGAGGACCCGCACCAAACGCAGGCCCCTCGTGAATTAACCCAAACGGATCATCTCAACAAGCGTCTCTTGAAGTCGTTGCTGGACTCGATGAAATCTGCAACAGATGCCCAAGAGAACCCGACACCAGAAGAGTCAAACAACGACAGCGATTTCGAAGATTGATTTCTATATTTACATTATGTTTTAAAGTCAAGGTTTTGGTCATGGTTTACCTACCTAAAATAAAAACTAATTTTTATTAAGTCATCTTAAATACGGCGACGTTTGTTGTTCTGCATTGGTGGCGGTGTAGTCGATGGACTGATAGATTCATTCGACATGGAGCCTCGAGTGCGTTTTGCAGGCCGTTTTGGCAAATCCAAGACTTTGGCCGACGCCTTCTTTTCCGCATCCTTGCCGGCGTTAGCCAGCAATACTGCAAACTTTCCGCCTGAAATGACAAAAAAAAAACTCAGTTAACTGAGTGGACTAATAATTGCATTGCTGTGTTACCTTTGTTGTTGTCTGTTGATTCGGACGCTTCCTCGCCATCATTGGATGTCGTTGTTTTCTTGCTGACAAACGATGCGTAGTCCTGCTCCGGCAAGCTAAACTCCCGCTCTTCATTCGGAAACGGAAGACACTCAAGATTGTCGAGTTCCTTCAACTTGTACATTGTGCCCAAGTGTCGCCAGATCAAATCGCTGGGCATTTCGCGGTTCAGCGACTTTGACAGACGTTCCGAGATGCAGGACATGTAGAAGTGTTTGTTAATACCCACTGGACGCAGGCCCTCCATGGCATGGAAGAGTTGCAGCTCCTCTTCCGCAGACCATTCGTCCTTAGCCGACATTTCACCAGATTTGTGCATGCCAGGGATGCGATGCAGAAATACAAACACGCGTAACAAATCGATTGTTCAGCAAATACCGATAGCTTGTTATCGTTTCAAAATCGACGCGCAGCCAACTTCACGTTTCATTGGTTTTGGGTGTGTATCTTTTTGTTCGAGCCAAGCGAGCTCGAAGTTATTTTTCTGGAGATATTCGTTAAAAACATAATCTAAAAGCTGGTAAATAATTATGAAAAATGCATAGTTGACGTGTAGTAGTGCTTGTGTGTGTCCAAATTAACCTAACTCTAAGTGTATAGATTTTTTTGTATGTGTGTGTATAAAGGCGTTGTACGTACAAGTGTGTGTATATGTGCATGTGTGTGTGTGTGTGTGTATGTATGTGTGTGGACAATTTCTGCACTAACGCAACAAAATCAATTTGGAATTCTAAAACAAACACTGTTGAAAGTACTATGTGATGTCTTCTTCATTGATGTTGAAGCCTGTCAATTGCAGAGAAGTAAAACGCTCCTTAGTAAATCATTAATTAGCAATCAATACGAGATTTTCTCGATGCAAATCGTTTTTTCCCACTCACACACGTACATACATCTATACATACATGCACACACACCCATGTACGTGCCAAGAATAATGTGAATAATAAAAATTCTATCTCAACTTAGTAGAAATGATATTAATAAAACCTGAATCTCAATCCTCTAACTTCTCTCTCATGTTTTCCTTTCAAGCTGTCGATTTTCGTTGTGCAAAATTTAATGTCGTTTGTTCAATGTCGTGTCATCTTTTGGTCGAACATGAATCATAAAGTTAAAGATATGTTTAAAGTTTAAACGATTATTTAGTTTGCAATTGCTCGTTTTTTTACTTCATTTACAGCGCCCCAATCAGACTCTCATCCCCCCAGAACAGATAACAAAGAAAAGAAATTAAAAACTAAGGAAAACAAATCAATTTGAAAGTTTTTGCACACAAACACTTCTACTTAGTTTCACATAATTTACATATCGTATCGTATCTGAGTACAGAGTACATTTCCAACCATAGGCCTATCCGAGACAGCCGTAATGGACGTAATGTCATCATCCCTACAACAGCAGCGCATCGTCGTTGAGCAGCTGCGCCGCGAGGCCGCAATCGATCGGCAGACGGTATCGGAGTCGTGCGCCAAGATGATGAAGTATATCACGGAGCACGAGCAGGAGGATTACCTTTGGACTGGTTTCACCAGCCAGAAGGTAAATCCGTTCCGCGAGAAATCCTCGTGCACAGCTCTCTAAGCTGTTTTCTTTAAGTTCGTTTTTAATTAGTTCTCAATTGCATAATGAAAATAAAAATAAATTAATTTTTGTAAAACCTAACCACCACCAACAACAGCAGATTACAAAAGTTACAAAAGAAAGCAATATTATAAATTGATGATTGTAAACATCGCCTCAAGTGTACCAAAGAGTAGAGGGGCTATAGGGAATTACACACAAAAATGATAAACGGAGAGAAGATTGCCGTAAATAATCCATATTTATGGTTGAAATTGAAAAACACTTTGGCATTTATCGAAATAATATCAACATCTTTGTTTGCAATTAGTGAAGCGTTCAGTGTAAACGAATAACCCAACTCGAAGGACAATTATTGTGCGGACTATAGCAACAACTACCTATGAACTATATCTCTTATATATACATATATATGAATATAAAATATATCAAAAATCTAATATATATTTATTGCAACACACACAGTAAACACGAATAAAAACAAAAACGGAAACCAAACACATTTTTGCCTACTTATTTCCATGATTATTAATCCAAGTTCAAAGTTGTTAAAACATAATCAAAGGTATAAACAAACAAGTATATTATAAAATCCCACAAATAATAATAATGACGGGGACAACACTATATGATTACTTAAAAAAGCTTTAAATTTAGGCAAATAAATGCCAAACGCAAACCAAATGCTAGTTCAACCTTAGTGCGTTTATTACCAACGTTTTTCTTAGCCAATTCTTATTAAATCTCGTTGCAGTAGCGCAACCTCAAATATAAAGTGCAAATATATATCTATCTATCTACATATTATCTTAGCGTAGCCATTTTTGCCATTTTATTAATTCACAACCAATATAAATGAAGCAATGTCACATGATTGTTGAACGATAATTTATTTTATTTTATGGCTTAGATCGATGTGAAACACAATATATGAATCTGAGAATTGTTTATTCTTTGGCCTAAACGCAATCAAATCGTTTAAAAAAGAATGCGTGATCCTCATTGTTGATACAATTAAGCATTAATAAAACAAAAAAGCATTTCGAAAATGAACACATCAATGAATATGTATAATCATCATTAAATTCAATTTCAAAACTATGTCGACAATGCGAATGCGCATCATCGTCGTTATTCAATGATTTGTCCGTGGTCGAGGCCTATATTTTTGTAAAGAATAATAATGAAACAAAGTATTGCATGAGTGGCAAAGTATTTTAGAGCTGAGTTATTTTTGTATACTCAAATAAATTGGTAATGGGCATAATTGTATGGTATTGGTGTGAAAGAAATCGGTTCTCCCACAAGAGAAGCATAGTCATTTCATATTCATACTACCATCGTTCATTTCGATCACATCTCATAATAAATTCTACAATACCTTGAGTGATCCATTCAGACTTGTCGACATTGTCAATGCATATTGAATATCATCGGTTCTTCCATTGTTGCATTTATAGAAATTGGCGAAAAATCTCATAGAAATATCAAATTAGAATCATGCGTTTTTAACTAAAATAAACTTTTTGATTTCCTCTCAATTCAAAGTAGATTTTGAACTCTGTTCTGCTGTCGTGAGCATTCAGCAGAAAATTGTTCAAAATTTCAAGTTCTCAGCTACAGAAAGTTGAATATAACATTTGGAGCTCTTGAAACCAAAACTGCAGTTGGTTGTTAGCTATTTTGATATTTTCTATGAATATTAGCAAATAATTTTCGATTTATTGTTTGTTTCGCGATCTAGAAATTCATTATTTTTGAAAACCATCTAAGAAAACTTTATTGACTATGCAGAGCTGATAAGCAATTGAACTATTCACTGGAGCACGAATAGTTCGAATTGTTACTATCGGTCGTATTTGTATTTTACATTTGCAATAATGAAGCTAAATATTACACAAAACTATGGAAATTAATACAGCACGAAATATCCGAAGAATAATGAGATAACACTTTAAAACCTTTATTAACTTCAATTTGAAAATGACAACGATATCGTATTTTATTCAAACAAAATATTGAAATGTATCTGCGCATACGCATTTGAAATATGTTATGTACTCCAAAATGAACATAATCGTTTGCTTGAATTCCAAAAAATAAAAAGCTTAGATGAGTTATCTAGCGGAGACACCAAAAAAAAAAAACTATGAATTTTATTAATTAAACGTATTGGGGAATGAACGGGAGGCCAGCAAAATATTTTCAGAGAAATTAATATAATAAATGTGGTAATAATTTTACTCCAATATGTTGATCCCAACTAAATACCGAATTTATGGTCCTTCAAAAGCATTGCTGCTTGTTCACTTTGTTGTAAAGTGAAGGGATTCAAAATAAATATTCAAAAAGAAGTCCAGTTTTTGTAAGTTTAGTTTATTAATACAAGAAGCTGTGTATGGGTGAGAGTGTTGTTTTGTGTGTGTGTTTTGTTAATGAAATTTTTAATTTCGTGTAACTACTCGCATATGAAAATACATTAAAGATGCTCTTCTTCGCCTGATGGAGTACTACAATTATTAAGTTATACTTTTTAGATGTTGATTTAACTTTCATCATCACTGCCAGCTGCCTGTCGCGGCTTTGGTCCGCCAGCACGCTTAGCCATGATAATCTGATCCACTTTTAGAATGGTTGCAGCTGCACCAACAGCGTACTTGAGACCCCAGAATTTGGCTTGATACAAATCAAAGATTTTTGCTTCAGTTACGTCGAGTGTGGCTGCTTTCTCCGACTCAATGTCGTAGCCAATATTTTTGCCCTTCTCAGCGTTGTGGGCCAAATACAGTTGGTTGACAATTTCGGTGGCATTGGTGCCAGTGTTTTCGGCCAAAGCCTTCGGGAAAACTTCGAGGGCAGTCGCAAACTTGCGCACCGCATATTGGTCCAATCCAGGCAAAGTATCAGCATAAGCTCCCAGCTGTGTGGCCAACTCAATTTCAGTGGCGCCCGCACCTGGCAAATAGCGACCATCTCGCGACAGGCATTTGAAGTTGTTGACAGCGTCATCCAGGGCGCGCTCAATGTCATCCATGAAGTTGTCTGTGGCGCCTCGAATCACAATAGTTGCAATGCGTGAGTCTTTGCCTTCGTTCCTGCGAGTTAAAGTTAAGTAAGCCAGGTGAAAAGAGTTTTGAAAGCTTCATACATACCTGAAGGCCACAATTGTGGTGTCACCCAGCTCTTCGATGCACACTTTGTCGCAATAACCCAACTCCTCCTGGCTGGGCGTGGTAATGCGGGGCAGCACTGTGGCATTGACTGCGCGGCTCAGGCGGCGCAAATCGAATTTGGAATTCAGGCGGACAGCCATTAGATTGTATTTGTTCAGGTAATGCAGAGCCATGTCACCCACTTTGCCGCCAGCGACGACAACTTTGACGCCAGTGTCAGCAATCGCCTTGATTTGAGCCTCCAGCAAGCTCTCTTCGCCAGACGAAAAGTTCAGCAGCTCATCCGCAGACTTGATCAACACGGTGCCCTTGGTCTCCGTCTGAATGATGTCAACGGGGCACGAGAAGATGACCACCTTGGCCTTCTCGGCGGACGTGATGTCGCCCTCGACAAAACGCTTGAAGACCATGCCGCGGACCACTTCAGACTTGGTTAGACCGCTGCCCAGAATCTTGCAGATGCGAATGTTGTCCACATTGAAGGTGCCCTCGTCGGGCAAAATGGACACGCACGCCTTGCTCACCAAGTCGTTAAGGAAATCCTCCTGGCCATATTGTTTTGACATGATGGCGGTGCGCAGCACTTCTTTCACTTTGCTGACGTCACGGTAGTCCTCGATCTTGTGGCATACCAGCTTGGGAAGAATCTCCAGCGCCTTGTTCAAGGCTTTCTCATAGCCATCAGCAATCTCTGCAGTTGTGATGCCGAGACGCAGAAGTTCCTCAGCCGCCTCCAGCAGAGCGCCGGCAAACACCACAACGAAATTGGTGCCATCACCGACCTCAGCGTCTTGCATTTGACTGGCCATCACAATGAGCTTGGCCGCCGGATGCTCCACATCCAGTTCGCGCATTATGGTGCCAGCATCGCTTGTGACAAACTGCTTCTCAATGTGATTGATGATCATTTTGTTCATGCCATTTGGTCCGTAGGCGGAGCGCATTGTCTGTGCGAACTCCTTGCAGGCGCTGATATTGCGATAGACTGCCTCTTCCAGGCCGCTATACATCTGTGGGATCGAGCAGACATAGCATTAAACACTATATAAAGAACATCTGTCTGATGACTAATCACGCGCTTTACTTTCTGCCGAGAGCAGCGCCTGTTTTTCACACAATTTAAATGAAATCGGTGCGGAAGGCACGTAAATGTTCAGTTTTCATGTTTATTCTACTTACACGGGCGCCATCCTTCATCATTTGCGCCACTCCGGGTGCTTTGGGTACGGATAAAGCCATTTTTACTCGCAGATATTTTAACAAAACGAAGAGCAGCAAATGCAAGTCAATCAGTCGGTGAAACACTTAACCTCAAAATAGACCGCACGAAACTTCTCGATTGTACACTGATTGTGAACCGAAATACTGCTTCTGCCCGCTCGAAAATACTGTAAAATGTATTTTTTTCGGGTATGTCAATATATGTTCACATCTCTGCTGTAATTATTCACAATGTAAGAATACAAGCATGACGGTTAATTGTTATCAATTGTAAATACATAAATCACAAGACAAAATTTTATTAATGTTTTTATTGTTTATTTCCCTTTTTTACTGCGCATTAATAAATAAATAAATATATATATGGTGCAATTTAAGTTGTTTGACTTTAAATATGCCGCATTCTTGAAGTATTTCCAACAAAAAATACTGGTTTTCGAGCTGTTATTCAACACTACAGCGAGTGTTTTCCTTTTGAACCACACTGTGCAGAGAGCCCATAAGTTTCAAAGCGATGTCGGTGGCCAAGAAGCACGTGTTGGGATTCTCACCGAACGGTGGCAAACTGTTTGCCCTGGTGGATGACCACGGAGTACTGCGAATATGGAACACCGAGTTGAACACGCTGAAGCATGAATTTACACCAAACCTGCAAGTATCTGGTGGCTGCAAGGCGCTCACGTGGGTCTCGGTTGCCGCGTCGCGTCCAAAGAAGACGCGCAAGTCACTGCCAACTGGAGCCTCAGTGCCAGAAAAACTTTATGTAGCGCTCGGCACTGCAAAGGGCCTGGTTGTGCTCTACTCAGTGGCCTTAGGAACCGTAAGTTAAAATCAAATGTCGCTGGCGTATAGAAAGCCGTTCAACTGTTCAATTGTTTACAGATTGAACGCACTCTGGGCGACAACGGCCACAATGGACCCATCGCATCCATAACCTATGACAACAACGGACACCTGTACACTGTGGGCGCAGACTGTCGAGCCCTTGTTTGGTCCTTGGCCGAGGAACGCTGCATTGGCGAGTGGTCAGTGGGGCCGGAGAAGCCCTTTAATATAACATATTTGCCTAAGAGCCGCACATTGGCTGTTGCCTCGCGGCAAATCAAGTTCTATGATGTGGACACCAAGGAGCTGGTGGAAACGTGCACAGGCCACTCGGGTGAAGTGAACTCCATTGCCAGTTTTACATACAACAATGATGTGGAATACGTGCTGACCACGGCCAAAATGGAGCGCATCATCTCGTTCTGGAAGGTGCACAAGAAGGGCAGAAATAAGGCGTCCACCTGCACACTGTTGATGGAAGATGTGGCCCACAGCTTGGCGTGCGAGGTGCGCGACGACGGCCAGTTGCGTGTGGCAAGTGTCACCCGAAATGGCAACATTCACATCTACCTGCTGAATGTGGAGAGGTAACTGCTTCGAGCGTAACTCCTGCTGCAACATAATAACACTCTATTTATAGTTTGTCTGCCGAGAAGTTCATTAAGCCAAAGGTGACGCTGCAAATTGCGTCGGATGGCGCAGATACCGTGGAGCCCATCTTTGCAGTCGCCGCAAACTTTGTGCATGACGAGCAGCGTGCTCACGAGATCCTCTTTGGCTACGGCACGCGCAGTCTGTTGCAGTTCGAAAGATACACACCCAACTATGGCGAGAAGCTCAATGTCATTGTGCGCACAGATCCCAAGAAGTTGTACACGAAGAAGAAGCGTGTCGACCAGAGCGGCACCCAGGAGGCCCTCAAGACCAAAATACCCATTGTAAACAAGGCGGAGGTAGAGTACAACAGTGCGTTGCCAATTTCAAAGAAAAAGATTCAGAACGATGTGCCAATGGAGGCGCGTCTAGAGACCTTGACAATTGAGGCCAGTCAGCTCGTTGATGGCAAGCTGCAAAGCCAAAGCAAGACGCAACTTTTGATGCAGGCGCTGCACAGCCAGGATCAATCGTAAGTTCGCTACACCATAAACACATCGGCAAGAATATCAAAATTGCTGCTCTCTTTTCCTGCAGCATGCTGAAAGCGGTTCTGGATACCGATGATCGACAGACCATCAAGTTGACCTTAGATCGCTTGCCACTCGAGTACATAAGTCCGTTGTTGAATGAGCTGTCCACATTGATGCAAGGCAAGACAGCCAAGTAAGTAGCTGCATTTGCGATCGCTGATATCGAATGTTTATTCAAACCATTTACTTGCTGGGCATGCAGTGTTCGTTGTGGCTTGCACTGGCTGCAGACCTTGGCGACGACACGCACGAGTGTCTTGATGTCGGAGGACAAGGAGGAACTGCGCGACAAGCTGGGAATCTGTCTGGGAATTGCAGAACATCGCATGCATTGCATTGCAGAAGCGCTACAGTAAGTACTTTTTAATATCGCCTTCGGTTACAACATTTATTTCTTTGACTTTGTTTCCTTGTTTTCATTGGGGTTGGCCACGGGTTTGGGCATCGCAACGGTACCGTGCCGACTCTCGCAGATTTCCGCATAGAAACTAAGTTTAGTGTGCAGAATGGTATCAATGTAGAACCTTTGAAACGTATTCGAATTGATCGCACGGCAGCCCAGGGCATAATACAAAGTCCGATAGCCTTCGAAGCGGTAGGTGACCATGACAGGATAATGGCTCTGCATCATTTTTGAAACAGTAATAACAAATCGAACTTTGGCAACGGCCAAGGGATTGGGGCAACGTGGTGTGGGACGCGAGAAGTTTGCGTCGATAAAGTAGATATTTCCCTTTATGGGCACATCATGACGTCTGCTGTTAGTGAGGACGACACATTTAGTTTCCGGGGACAGTTGCCATTTAGATACGAAATCTCGGATTAATGGGATCATATTGCCGTAATCAAATTCCCCAATTGTCAGCCAATGGCGCATGGTTTCGCTCGCTATAGAATAATCACTGTGCGCAGAGGATGATTGAACCGTGCTCTCTGATTTTTTAATGATAAGGTTGTTGTGTCCTTTGGGGAATTGGTAGCAAAAGAGTCCGCGGGGATCGGAGTGTATTATGGCCAAAGCCTCGCAGATAGTGCCGTTCACCATGTTGACAATGCACTCCAAATCAGCATCATCACACAACGGCTTATTACAAATTGCCACTGATTCATTCAAATATTGCACCTCTGGAAGGATTTTTGCTTTCGACGGCGAAAAGACCATGACTTTATATTCATTCTTTTCCAAATCAGTTGAGTATCCACTATTATTTAGCGAGGGGTCAGAAATATCGTTGGCTTTCTTCATATTTCCCAAATGCCACACAAATTTAGCACAAAAGTGTCTTAATGATATTTATTTGTATATTTTATATTCTACTTATTTTTAAAACATTTTTCAGAGTGTCGGGACGAGTAAAGCTTGTCATAAATCATATGAGACGCAATGCCAACAATCACTTGAACGAAGGCGGCGTCTTAGTTGTTGATGACGATCAAGGTAAACATTTAACTATTTGCTTTTGTTTTTAATATATATTTCTAATTTATTCTTATATCCATTAATTAGGTGATTTGGATGCATCCCAGATTGATAACAACTGGAGTGAGGTGGACGATCAAGATATCAACACAAATTTGTTGGACGACGAAGATGATGACGACGACGACGATGATGATCAAATGGAGGCCGATAACGACGTGGCAGCCGATGTGGAGGATCTGGCAATGACGCAAGATTCAGAGGAGGACGACGACGATGAAGATGGGACGGACACAGATGCTTCCGCTGGTTAATATAACTCAACCATGTGTGACCTATGCAAATAGTTATCTAAGTAAGGCCAATTAAAGAGTTTTTCATCTCCAACCCATAAATAGAGGGAAACAATTTGGGTTTTATTTTTCAAATACATCTTTAATCCGCTTTCCGCTTTAGACCGGCATTTTTTTTCATATTTAAACTACATCCAACAACAACATATAATGTGTAATATTGTAACTACCGATAGTGAGATTATTGCCAATTTGCAAACAAATGCTTTTACATAGAATTCCAATACGCATGCAAATATAATAATAGTATGTAATCATAGACATATGTCAATTTTGTGCCATAAACAATTTGGTAGCATTGATTATTAATAAGTAGACGATCCAATTGAGCGAAGATGCCAATTCCGGAATCGGTTTCCCTGGTTACGTTTACTTCCAATTAGCTTTAATGAAACTGATGAGACCATTGGTGGAGCTGTCGTGACTGGTGACTTCTTCGCAATGATCCAGTTCTGGCTCAATAGCCTTGGCCAGCTGTTTGCCCAGCTCAACGCCCCATTGGTCGAACGAGTTGATATCCCAAATGATTCCCTGTACAAATATTTTGTGCTCGTAGAGTGCTGTTAAATAAGAGATGGGCATTTAAACAATCTGCTTAAAGCATTTAAGATAGCTGAAGCTATTTACCAATCAATGCTCCCAGTGTAAAAGGTGACACTTTCTTAACAACAATTGAGTTCGTTGGACGGTTGCCAACAAACACCTTATGCGGCAGCAAATTCTCCAGGTCATTGCCACACACACCAGCTTTGACGAGCTCCTCCCGGGCTTGCTCGGAAGTCTTGCCCGTCATCAACGCTTCTGTCTGAGCCAGGAAGTTTGACAGCAAAATCTTATGGTGCTTGCCACCGGCAATTGGATTATGTGTCTGTGCCGGCGCAATGAAATCGCATGGAATTAGACGTGTGCCCTGGTGTATCAGTTGGTAAAAGGCGTGTTGGCCGTTCGTGCCAGGCTCGCCCCAAACAATTGGTCCAGTGCTGTAGCCAACACTCTTGCCCGATTTGCTGACAAACTTGCCATTGCTCTCCATATCGCCTTGCTGGAAATATGCCGCAAAACGATGCATATACTGATCGTAGGGCAACAAAGCGTGCGTCTCCGCATTGTAGAAGTTCGAATACCAAATGCCCAGCAATGCGAGAATAACAGGTGCCTGCAATAAAACGTAATCAAGTAATTGCATATTTGGTAAATGTTGCCGCCAAAATGTTTAAATTCAGTGTAAGCGAATTGTCAGATTTGCGCTCAAAAGTATCGATTAATATTCAAATGTTCTCATATGTTTTATCGATGCAGGATCGATACCACGACAGTCGACAGTTATTATTTCATTTATTGAAACTACGATTTGTATGTGGAAGAAGTTAATAATACATCTTCATGCACACTCACATTTTTGTCCAAGGGTGCCGATTTGAAATGGTTATCCATAAAATGGGCGCCATCGAGCAGCTGTTCAAAGTTCTCGAATCCAATGGACAGGCAAATGGACAATCCAATGGCCGACCATAAGGAGTAGCGTCCTCCAACCCAATCCCAGAAGCCAAACATGTTGGCACTGTCGATGCCAAAGGCAGTCACCTTCTCCTTATTGGTGGACAGCGCCACAAAGTGCTTGGCAACAGCGTCCTCCTAGAATTGCGCATTAATGGGTCAATAGATCAGAACAGATAAGCGTGTTCACTCACATCCTTTGTGTGTTCCAGTAGCCAGCTCTTGGCCGACGTGGCGTTCGTGATGGTCTCCTGCGTGGTGAATGTCTTCGAGGCAATGATGAACAGCGTGGTCTCGTAGCAAACCTTCTTGAGAACCTCAGCCATGTGGGTGCCATCGATGTTGGACACGAAATGTGATCCCAATCCCTTGCCGTACGGCTTGAGGGCCTCGGTGACCATGAGGGGTCCCAGGTCGGAGCCCCCGATGCCAATGTTGACCACATCGGTGATTTGTTTGCCGGTGCAACCGCGCCAAACACCCGAGATGACCTTGTTGGTGAACTCCTTCATGTGGGCCAGCTCGGCACGCACATCCTGCATCACATCGCGACCGTCGAGGACCACGGGATCCGAGCCGCGATTGCGCAATGCGGTGTGGAGCACAGCACGATTCTCGGTAATGTTGATGTGCTCACCGCAGAACATGGCATCGCGAGCCGCCTCCACGCGACGGGTCTTGGCCAGCTCCAGGAGCAGCGGCCATACATCCTCGTTTATGCGATTCTTCGAGTAGTCCAAAAGAATTTCACCATCGTTGGGCGTCGCCAGTCGCAAGCTGTCAGCAGCGAGATAAATTGATTATTGACAATTGGGTTGATATCAATTTGTTTGACCTTAAGGCGAGTATTAATTGTCATACGATAAGAGAGCGAGACAGCGAACAAAAAGGTCGTTACTTTGACCTTATGCAAGGACAAAGATTATCAAGAACTCTTGACTCAGAAACTGTTGTCGCATTCCAATATGTAAGGGACTATCGTCATTTTGAAATTCCCATTACCGTGAATATTTTTATTCAATTGTATTCGTTGGCATAACATATATTAAAGCTCATCGAACTGGGCGCTTTGATTTGCCGCATTGTCTACGTCACAACATTATCGACGTCATCGATTAATCGAAAGTATCGTTCAATTCGATTGTATATACACACATACATACATATGTATGTACATTGATGTACATACATGGATTACAACATTATCGACGTCATCGATGTTAGTTAATCGAAAGTATCGTTCAAAGCGATTGTATCTACCATACATAAATATGTACGTATGTAAATTGATGTACATACATGGATTTGACCCTGAAAATTGCCAATACACACACACACATACCTGTATTTGGCAAACCGCTTGGGATCGTTGCTGAACAAGTTCTTAATGACCAGGTCCTGGTTGTGGGCATTGTAGTATTCCTGAATCTTCTTGAAGACGGCCTCTTGATTGAGGGGGGGCAGTGTACCAGCCATTTTCCTTGTGGAGGGTTCGTTAACACAACTTGACACAAACAACGACGAAATACAACTGTTTGCGTTAAACGCAACTACTCTTTACTTAAATATGACTGATACTCTTCTCTGCCTAGACGCGTACAAAAGCTTAGATGTCTGTTGGAAGCGGGCACGACAGCCCACTACGAAGCACTGAAAAGCCGCCGTTGTTAAACGAGTAGTGAAGTGATGGTACCGTAATGGTGTCTGGTCTGGTCGTCCTTTTCCACCCACCAGCTGGAAATGTCTTCACCTTCAATGTCAAATGAAAAACAAGCGACAGTGTTGCCACGTTGCAGTATTTCGCTGTTACAATTTTAAAAATATTATTGAATTTCAAAAGACTGTTAAAACTTAAAGCGTGTTAGATGTCAAAATAGATGACTAAATATTTACAAAAGACTATGAGGTAAATAACTCTTAATTTTCAATTTGACTGAGAGTGGCAGCTCTTATAAATGTAGTGCTGCCAGTACTGTACATTTTGATTAAACATTAAAAAAAAAAAGCCGACTGACATTTTATTTTATCTGAAATTGCACTAAAAGTTAATGAGGTCCTGTGTGAGAATATTAGTGAAATTACCTGAATTATTTATAAATCGACAACGTCTCGAACTATCGCATCGTGTGCGGAAGACCAACAAAATCGTCCAACGTGCAGTCGTTTCGTGTGTGGCCTCCAATGAGCATATGAACAACCCAACACTACAAAGATGGCGACGCGCTCGCTACTTGTTAATTAACAGAGCAAGTTGTTTTTTTTTCTTAAAAGTTTAAAGGCTTGAAATGAAATGTAATGTAAACAAAATATGCAAGACTTGCAATCAAAAAATGTGCGCAACACAGTCATAATGAACTGCGCAAGTGGACGAGTTGCTTTGAACACGCAATCCGAAAGTGAAGTGAAACTAATACAAACATTACAATACAAAAGCAAAGGTAAATGAGCAACAGGTATTCGAGTATTCGATTCAAATCAATGTTTTGCTCGGAAAATAACTATAAAATAGCACGCCTATATCGAGTAACAGTTGCCGCGTCTGCTCAACAAACACCTAAACAATGTAATCCACCAAAAAGTACAGAAATTAACGTTGCCTTCGCACTGCACACGTAACCTTGTGAATGCGCGTAATTCGGTAGCAGAAGCAACAGAAGCTGAAATTGAAGCTGGGAATTGGCATGATATTTGAAGGCGATGAGTATTTAAAAGTGTTATCGATTTATTTGCAGCGGACAATTCAAATCACCGTAAATAGGACGTCGGGTACGTCAGCTATAAACAAGAAAGCAACATGGACACAACTGGTGGCAGTAGCGCCTCCAGCAGCAGCAGCAGCAGCTCTAGTTCTAGCACCACAAGCAGCAGCAGCAGCAATGGCAACACTCGCGTTGCCGACGGCTGTCCGTGTTCCACGGCAACAGGGATTCATCACAACGAACAGCCCCAGACGAAGAGGCAGAAGATAGATAAGCAAATACGTTTGGTGGGCGCCAAAGCACCGCCAGATATACTGGATGTGACCGATGTGATGGACGCAAATGGCAACAGCAAGAGTCATCACTTGTGCTCATCGCTGTCCTCCTCGTGTTCCACGCACTCGCTGTCCAGCAGCACCAACAACTCGCCCACAACGACACCATGCAACTCTCGCGCCGCATCATACGCCCAACTCTTGGGCGGTGTACAAAACTTAGTCAACAATATCTTGCCACAGGGCGGCGATGGAGTCGTGCATGCCAAGGATGAGGTGGATCGCGCGACGCAGCTGTCCGAATTGTTGATTGCAACCAGCAGTAGTGGAGCTGCTGCGTCCACGTCAACGACGACGACGACAACAACGAAAAGCATCACAGCCGTCGATGACATGCTGGAGTTTGAGCAGTCGCTGACTCGGCAATGTCTTTGCGGTGTCTCGGAGCGAACGCTACGGAAACCCTTTCAGTCGCACTACTCCCATGACACGAATGGACAAAAGCGTATCGCTTATCTCCGTGAATGGCCCACCAACAAGCTGCTGCAATTCCTGTCCAATCTGCAGCTGCTCTTCGACATATATTTGAAGCAGAATGCCAAGGGCTTCATCTGTACACGCATCATGGACGTGTGCGATGCTTTGATACGCAACGATCATAAACTGATAGATGAGATTATTGTATTGGCTGGCTACAACAATTCCTATGTGCAATTTCTGGCTGGACGTGTGCTAGCCGCATTTCTGGTGATTGCCAAGCAGGAGCTCAACGATGAGTGGCTACAGAAGATTGTCGATCAGCTGTTCAACTACGAGCTGCTGGACAAGGCTGCCGTACAGAAAATACACTTTAGTTTAGACATAATTAAGCGAATCGTGGAATGGAAGGACATTGAACTGCATCCCCTGGACGATGACTATGCGGCAGCAACAAGTTCTGTTGCTGGCTCAGCAGATGCTTCGGTTAGTAGCTATATGCATTTCCCTGTGCAGGATCAACCGTTGGCCAATAACTATTTTGCACTGCAATTCCGCGACACGAGAGACACAGAAACGGGAGATGCGGATGTGGAAGTCGATGTGGATGTGGATGTCGAGGAGAATCGGCAGTTTAACGAGATGAACGATCTGTATGAGAATAACAGTTCAACGGCCAGCAATACGCCGGCTAATTATATTCCACCAAATGGTTGTCATGTTGTTGCCTTGACCGATTCCGAAAGCTTTGATACCACGCATTTGAAGTGCGTGACCATCCAAAAGTTGGAGCACAAATGGCCAACCCTGGTCAAGAATATGTCCGAGCTGATGGCCCCTAATCATCAGGATGCCGCCGAGCATTGTGTGCTGAACTTTCTGCAGCTGTGGGAGAACATCATATCGGTGAAAGCGAATCTCTCGATAGATGAAACGAGACCGTTCTACGCTCAGCTGGACAAGTTCGAGCTGTTACTCAACCAAAACCTGTCATGCACAGTCTACAAGCAAATGCTGTGCCTGTTCAATGAGGCGTTGTGCTACGGCTCCACACTGGCGCTGCAGGACATGCTGCCAGAGGAGACGTGCAAGCTGGCGCATCAAATAGTCTGTCATGTGCGTAATCCCCGCATTCTTGAATCGTTGCCACGACGCCAACCCGAAAATATTGTTGGTCTAATTGGCTACAATGGTGCGACTGTCAACTATGCCAATGGATCGCTTCGCACCTCGATTCAGTCCAAGGATGCAGATGCGGCGAGCGGTGAGGCATTAGATCTCGTCGAAATGGACAAGACGTTACTGCAGAAAATGGTGCTGTTGGTGCTGAAGTCGATAGCAGTCACCGTTAAAGAGATACGCAGCGATTCATCCGACTCGTCGATCGATTCCACTGATTACGATGCGTTCCAGGACATATTGGTTATCGAACTATCCATACGGGATGTGCTCAGCAAATTGGAAACGTTCATCAAGCAGACGCTGCAATTTCATCCGGAATGCCATTTTAGTAAAATATTAATCCATCTTTTTGACGATCAGGATGATCATTTAATCGAGGCGATGGTCTGCACCTTGGACGTCACATCGGGCATTTCATTTCGCAACAATGCTTTCCCGGAACTGGTCGCCATGCTGAATCCTGTATATACATTCCTTGAATTCCTCAAAATGACATCGAATAGCTCGGATCTGCTGCTCGATCTGCTGGTCAGCAATGAGACTTGCTTCCTGCTCTACTTGCTGCGTCTGCTCAAATACATACGGATGAACTGGACAATGTTCGTACATAGCTGTCACACGTTTGGCATGGGAAATGCCATGCTGGACGAGGCCATGGGCGTGCTCATCCGTCTGCGCTTCCAAATCTCCAGATTGGTGTCACGGCAATTGTATCCATACGACATCTCGCCGGTGCTGCGTCTGTTGGAGAGCTGCGAGAGCCTATACGAAGGCAATGAGCTTAGTTAAAGATTACAGATATATACAGAAGATATATCTATTTATACATATATATGGTATGGTATGGTGTGGAAGCCAAACGCCTTATACAATTAAAATACGTAATTTATTTTTGTATTAAATTGAATAGGAGAAAACTAGCACAAAATTCGATAAGGTTTTTGTAGATTTGTCACAAAATTATTAAATAGTTTACAATATATACATACATATATTTATATATAAATGTGCACTGATGCTGATCAATTACTCGTACTCCGAACATGCATAGACTTTTTTTTATTTATCTCAATCTAAATCTTAAGACATTCCACTATAATAAAAGAGCAACACTTTCAAAATCTTTTACAAAACCTGCGTTGATGAAGATGAATACTATGCATATTTAGAAATAGCAATAGCATTAATATTAACATTAACTATTAATAATATTATAATTTTATTTGTAATTGTAAGTGTATATCCCCTGTTTTTGGAATTCGGAAATTGAGTTCCGAACAAAACCAAGCGATTAATGTAGAATAAGATTGTTTTAAATCTTGCCTTAAGTAGAATATTAGAAATAGTTCTGGTAATACGGCTCATCTGTGCAATGTATTAAATGTGTGTATATTATAACTTAATAATTGCATGAGCGTGGTAATAATGTATTTCATTTCGTATTTCTGCAAAAATGCCTTAGTAATAATATTACACTTATTAATTAAAAGCAACGAAAACAAACACATAAATCAGATATGTTCAACATTTCATTGTGGCATTCGAGTTTTAAGTTTTAAATTCGTTAAATGGTTTTCTTTTTCGATTTTTTCACTAATCCTTGATTAATGACGGTTTATCATTCGAACCCGCCGCTTTGTATCTGGTGTCACGGTTGAAATCGAGCCCGTAATCGTATTTATATCTGCCAGGCTGCCAAGGCTTATAACGGAGCCGCGTCGGGCAAGCTCGGGATGTACAATTGGCGACATGGTTATGGTCTGATAGTTAATGCTGATTGGAACCGATAAGCGGCGACCCCTTTGCGACTCTGGAGAGGGGGAATATCAGTTCTAGTTTTATGTTTTTACATTTGGCAAATCGTTTACCAGAAGGATGTTTGGCTGGCGCATGGTAAGTCCTCGATTGATCACCAATTGAGATCTGCTTTCGCATCTTGTGCGAGGCACCATTGTCATGTTTACAGCGATCCAGAGATACTGACCGGACTTCTGAAAATATGTGCTGTCTACTTTGCAACGGGGAAACTTTATAGTTAACGGAAAGAGAGTAAATTAAAGAATCGGTATGATATCAGTACGACATGGTAAGGTATTAATCTCTAAACAGCAAGAAGAAAATTACGGAAAAACAGAATACAAATCCATCTAGGTAGAGTACTTTGTAAAGTCATCACAGGAGTGCAGAAAAAAGTTTTATTCTTGTTATAATTGTTACAAGTTCATATAAGATATATACATACATAATAATATATATATGTATAATAGGTAAGTATATAGGCACATAAACACACCGTTTGAACATTCAAAGACATCAGGACTTAGGTATCTAGTAATACAGGAGGTGAAGTAAATGTGAATACAAATACGAGTACCAATTGACTGTTTAGAAGTGTATCTGTGAGTCGGATAGTACTATACACAGATATTTAGATATGTTTTACATCTATTTGGACAGTAAGAATAAGTAAATCGAGTATTTATATTTAAATAGATTTAGTAGTTGTAGTTCAGTTTCACAACACATATTACAATTTAAATTAATATTTTAACTCATTCGAGTTTTGATTTGTTCCCTATTCAAAAAGCATTCAGTTACAATTATGTGGATCCTCTTTTTTGTTTAAAATTTTGGCAAACTTTTTGTTGAAATACCTTTAGATGCCCGCCGATCCAGATGTGCGGCTCTCTGGTCTTTCTGGGCATAGGATTGCAATGAACAGCGACGTAATCTCTTGTCTCCTTTGTTCTGCTAAGAGAAAGAATCATATAAATATATAAATCACCAAATGTGACGGGGATAAAAAGCCTTTTACCGATTTATAATGCTGATTGATATCAGAGGCGGCTTTTAGCAAGAGGTAAATAAATACCAAAGCAAATAAATAGATGATGGGCTCTGCTGTATTTGACTTTTTGGCAACCTCCTTTTTCCTGTTCAATGCCGAAGTTTTACTTGACCTTGAAGCAATCGCAACGCTATTTCCATTTTTCATAATCTTTAGTTTTTGCTTGTTAGTTGAGCGACGCGAAATGTGTTCTTGAATTGTAAATATTTCAATCATTCTGCACATCGGCTGATCCGCAAGTTTTTTTTCTTCGAGTGGAAAAGCATTTGGCTCTTGGGAATCATCATTTTGATTGGATATTTCGACGGCATCAACACCCGATTTGAAGTAGTAATCATAGTTAATCTGCACTCCAGCGATCATTAGATATATGGTAGAGAGAACTACTAGAATGCCCAGAGGTACCACATGATGATTGTTGCTCGGCCTTCTTGGTTTTCCATCCCGAACCTTGAGCTTGTCATCAATCCAAGTGTTTTCCTGCGATTCCGTTTGCATTCTTTTCAATATTGAATAAAATCGGTCCACGAGTTGCACTTTAATATTTTATTTGCGCGCAAATATGTATCTATCAACTACAGGTTGAACTCCTTTTAGGAAAATCGATAGGACGACTTTTGGCATATTAAAAACGAGTATTATTGGTTACTCGTTTAATAAAAGCTGTTATGCAGTAAGGAACTTAATTTGGCTTCAAGTGTATTATTTTGTCGTTTATTGTAATTTAAATTGTATATCTTTTGAAGATGTTCAATGTAAAAACACTGCGTTCTATCACAACGAATAAATCCGAGTGCGAATGTGAACGCGATGTTGTTGAGTGTGTGTGTATGTCGATGAATTGCATTCCTCCCCTTTACTTTCGCGTCAGATTGTGTGTGATGGTTGAACTTAAACAGGTTAATTCGTCCAATATGCCTATAACAAAGCCAATAAAATATATTATTTTGCAGCAACCGTTAGGTATTGGGGTCGTTAATAGTTTAATCAAGACAAATAATTCTATATAGATACCTGTGATTTCTAAACTAGCGGAGTGGTTGCTGAAGGCATTATGAAGATTGCTTTGAACACCATTGTGACGCTTGAACATGGTGGTGCGCAGGCTTTGCTCTAAAAATAATAATAATATATTACATTGATAATTAAGGAAATATGATTGACAAACTTACTTCGACGTAAGCCAATAGGTGTTTGTTTAAGTACTACAGTTTTTGCGTTTCCAGCAGATTTACTATTGATGTTGTTTCTTCGATCTCTCCCAGATTCATAGAGGATAATAGATGGCGGAGAACAAATTAAATTCGTCGAAATGCTTTTATTTGTACACTCGTCCGTTTCATCAACAGCAGTCTTTTCATTTTGTTCTGCGTCGTTTTCATCTGCAGCAATTGTGCTGTGAAATTTACGCAAAATCGTGCGTAAAATCTTAAATCGTTTAATTATACGTTCCGACTGAACCTGGGATGCACAGCTAAGTATTGCCTTGCACTCTCGCAATATACGAATAAAGTTCTCGAAGCACTCTCGGCTGTGTGGTAACCAATCCTTTTGATTAATCTCCAACTGAAAGTGCTCTAGTATAATAAATCCCATCTGCACCAAGTCGTCTAGGTGGAGTTTATCAAACTGCTTCTCAGATGCAATTATGCCCGTGCTGAGAATTTGCAAGTAGCATGCCACGAATGCACGACTTTCGATGATCTCGTGAAGAGCAGATTTGTATTTCGATATTTCCTCCTTGAAATGCTGCTCCAGTAACTCGGAATGCAGATCGGAAGCATTGCTTTGCAGTGACGGTATTAAACTTGTGTCCAAGTACTCAAATGAGGCGAGACAGCTTCTTACCAATGTTTTGACTATAATTAAGTTCAATGTTAGTAAGAAAAATTTCTTTTCGATTGTACTTACTCTTTAAGCCAGGCGCATAAATAATCGCAAAAATGCCAATTTGTGTGGCACGATCCAAGTTCACATCGAAATCTGCAATGTACTCATCTACCGTAGAATCTGATTCGGTACGCAGTATATTGCGTATCTTATCGACTGAGATCTTTTGGAAATCCAAAAAACATGTGAACACCAAGCGCAACAAGGCGTCATTAATATGATTATCCAGTTGGTGAAGTGCGTGCTCCAATGTCATGGCTCTTAGTTTTTGATTGGCGTAGTTGGATTTCGCCTGGCATTCGTCGTGAAATGCGCTGCAGTCCCGCATGACCTAAAAAAAATTGTAGTCCAATGATAAATTAATTAGAAGAGTACAATCGATCGACTTCGAGATATCCACTTCCCAAGGTCTGTTCTTACGGACAGACATTGATCACTTACCTTTTGACAAAGAGCACTCAAGGCCTTTTTATCCTGCTGCAGGGCGACATTGGCGAACGATAATGCTTGGCCCAGAAGTAAATCTATTTCGGACTTGATTTGTTTGGCCAGTACCATGTCCTGGTCGTTCACATTGCTATTGTCCTGAGGAGGCTCCATAAAGTCTGATAATGTATCCAAAAGCGAGTCCAACACCGTCTGGAAAGCCACAGCTTCTATGGAGTTGTGTTGGGCTTCTCCATTGCTCTTGGACTGCTCCAAGGCGAAACTCAGACGCTTGAGACACACCGAAATGCGGTCAATGAAATGCTGATGACTGGTCTAAGAGATGTTTACAAGTAGTGCATAATGGAAGTTCTATTTGAATAGATTTCTTACCTGAATCCGTAATCCGCTTGTAGTCTCGGTTTGTATCGTGGACTCCAAATGCCTAATACAAATTACAATTTGCATTAAGCACAGACAAACGACATCTAAAACACCTTGATTTATTTGATGGCCAAGACTCTTTTGCATAGTATTCGAAAAGGCCAAAAACTCAGCACAAAAATCCTGTAAGCAAAGGACGCATCAAATTCAATTACAACCCACAACGGCATAAATGAAAGACCAAAACGTACATTCAACCAGATGATATCTCCAATATAGGTGGGACCACCACGGTTCAGAATGCGCAGGCAATCGTTTAATTTTTCTCTTAATAGCTGCATATTTTTGGTGCAATATAAGCTCACTTGTTGCACACGCAAAATAAAAGTGCAAACAATGTTTAAAAAAAAAAGTGGCACCCCGACAGTCTGGCAGCGCCTCTGGCAACGCTAGGCCCTTTGACACTAATGTTGCCAGACTTCTGAAATGACGTCTGACGTACAGACGCAGACGTACACTATTTTCGATAGCAAAAATTGTAGTATTCTTAATCCATTAACATTAAAAAATTAATTGATACATATGTGCAAAACGTACTGAGCATTGGCAAATCAATTGCAACAGTTGCAAATTATTGTCCGCCATCTGCTTATGAACATTAGCCCCAACCCAAGTAGATTTTGCCCAATATTGAAATACGACAAGTGCAAGACAAGAGAAGCGACGACAAGAAAATGAGCACGTCAAATGCAAGCCGTAAGGAAACGGAACGCACCAAACTGATGCAGGATAAATGTCAGACGCTGTTGACGCAAATGCTGCGTGATGATGACAATAAATATTGCGTCGACTGCGATGCCAAGGGTAAGTGAATGCAAATGCATACATACGTATATATGTTTTATTGTTATGGGCTGGGGGTGGGGAGGGGCAGAGTAGGCTAACGGCACAACGAGGATTAGAAGCTCTGGCAACCTCTGGTGGCAAGCACACAACATACACAATACATATGTACGTATTCACCATGCCACAATCCTACGCTTTTATGGAGTCCGTTGCGTGCGCTGTGCGCGGTTAGCAACAATAGCAGTGGGGTTATTAAATCACTCTTTGTTTATCTTACACTGACACATACACACATGCAAGCGTTTATTCATATTTATTGCTGTCAATTGCAGGGCCTCGCTGGGCATCATGGAATCTGGGCGTGTTCCTGTGCATACGGTGTGCGGGCATCCATCGCAACCTGGGCGTTCACATCTCGCGCGTGAAGAGCGTCAATCTGGACGCCTGGACACCGGAGCAGGTGATCTCGCTGCAACAAATGGGGAATTCGCGTGCCCGCGCCGTGTACGAGGCGCAGCTGCCGGATGGCTTTAGACGCCCCCAAACAGACACGGCTCTCGAGAACTTCATTCGCGCCAAGTACGAGCATAAAAAGTACTTGGCCCGGGAATGGGTGCCGCCTTCACCACCGAAGGTGGACTGGGCCAAGGAGATCGATGAGGAATTGGAGCGGCAGAAGCGTAAAAAGAAATCGGCTCAACCCAGTCTGGGCATCAGCAACATCACCAGCTCCAGCCTAACTGCTGACAAACGCCCCTCGGCGACAGCGGTGAAGAGCACGCCACTTCCAGCGCCGCTGCCAAAGCCGAAACCCAATCAGGTTGGTGGCTGCAGTCCAAAGACGTCGCATCGCGTGCAGTCTAACAGCGCCATCAGTGCTGGCGAAAGTGATCTCTTGGGCCTCTCGTCGCCCACTAAGCCTATAACTGCCGGCGGTGGCAGCCAGGATCTGCAGAACGATAGCTTCAGCAGCTTTCTGAGCGCCACTTGCAATGTGAGTGCCATTACCACACCCGAGAAGACCAATGGCAATAATGCGGACAATGCTGCCTCCCTTGCCATGCCCAGTCAGCCAAACTCGTTGGCCCAGCAGGAGCAGGACTTCTTCAGCCAGGGCACACTGGGGGGCGGCGCCAGCGACAAGGATCAGTCGGGCAAACTATCCAAAGATAGCATACTGGCATTATATGGCAATGCACCCACCACACACAATCCACAATTGAGCTTCGGCAACTTCACGGGCATGGCACCCGGCGGCTACATGCATCACCAGCAACAGCAGGTGCCCCAGCAGACGCATCATCATCAGTTCATGACACCGCCGAACTCGGTAAGCATGTACAATGCTCCAGTCATGGCTGCCCCGAATGCATTCAGCAATGCACCAACTGCCGGCGCCATGAATCTGGTGGGCAACGTAAGCTTTGGCGGCGGACAGTTTCCAAGTGCCGGCGGTGGTAGCCCGTTCATGTCAACCAATAGCATGGGCGGACAAGGATCGCCAGCAAATTTAATGCAGACCAATCAAAGCCTGCTCAGTGGCATGCAGCTCTTCGGTGGCTCAGCTGCTCCACAGTCGACACCACAGCAGCAGCAGCAACAACTTGGACTTGGCATGAATGTGATGCAGCCGATGTCGAGCGGCTTGCCTTCAACCGGTGGATATCCAGCCACCACTGGCACAACCGCCTCGTCGCTGACATCCAATCTAAATCAGCAATTCGGCAATTTGAATATCGGCAATGTTTGGCAATAAATCAAGACTACTCTGTGCATTCCCTTATATAAGTAGTACTCTACATATAAGGTCGGCCCACATGCTGAGCTGAGCAGCGCTGCGCTGCGCTGAGATAAGTTATATTTGTTTATACATATACATTAACGTATATATAACTTTTTGTACCTACTTGCCGCCAATCCAGTGCTTGTGTTGAGAGGACATCGTATTAATAGGTGAATTGTGTATTTTCCTCATGTTTATTTGTTTGTAAGAGACATTGTAAAAACAAAACGAAAAAAGTAACAAAAACACTTTGGCATACGTATCTGAGCATACAGACTTACATACAGACATACATAAATACATACGTAGTAAGTATACTTATGATACATACGATTACAATTTGGTGGCGTACGAATTTGAAACACTTCATAAACAATATTGATCCACTTGCATGCATATACACAAAGTATTTAAAAGTAACATTATAATAAAATCATCAATTCAATAAGTGCTTCTAGTGTGTATGTGTGCTCATCCATCCATATGCATTGTGTACGCCCACCCAAATTCAAATCTCTGGGGAGAGTAAGTACGATTTTAACGGCAAGAGTACTTTGTAAGTTACATTTATTTGATCCTTAGCTGAGAACTCGTTGTCATCATGTATGTAAGTGTGCGTGTATGACTTTCAATACCTAATCTACAGCATGAAATACGTATGTACTTTACATTTTAAGTGAATTCAATTTTAATAAAAACAAAATAAAATATCCGTGAATTATGTAATAATAAATACATAACTTTAACTTATTTTTCACCACTTGTTTTTGTTGAGTTCAATTGACCTGCCATTGAGTTCAAATCCACGCGCCAACGAATTGCCAAAGTAAAACAGCTGAGCGCCAAATATCTCTATTATGCTCTCTTTCGATTCTTCCTCTCTTTCGATGCGTCGTCAATGCAACACTGTGCACTATAAATATTCCCTGTTGCTCTTCACACCCCGCCATCTAGGGTTGAACACGTCAACCTAAACAACACTGAAATAAATACGAAAAGTCAAATTAAAGTTTAATTTCACTATTGTTCAGCTACACCCATCAGAAATTATGAGCGAGGAAAACACCGAGGAGGCTGCACCTAAGCCAGAGGTCGTCGGTGATCTGAGAGAGCGTAAACCACTAGAGATTAACAAGGAGTTGTCAACGAAAGAAGCGTATTTTGCCAGCCTCGAAGAATGGGCCAAGCAAGCAGCACTCATCCAAATGTTCCCCAACTATCTGTTAGCCAACTACAACTATCCGCCACTGCTACAGGCGCAAGTGCCCTTTGTGCCGCCGGCGACGGCGCCTGGCATTGTACATCTACAGACGACAAATCGACCAGCTCATCAGCTGCCTCCGCAGGCAGCTGGAATCAGGAATGCGCCTGGGAATGTGCCAGTTGTGCGACCGAACTTCAGTCGCTTTCGGGTGATGGACGAGGCGCAGCAACAGGATATTATACAGAGGATCGGCGGCACTGAAGTAGTTGTGGCACCTTTCTGGAAGAGAGCCGTCGCCGAGGGAATCGACATATTCATCTTGTTTATACTGAAAATAATTGTTACCTTCTCGTTGTTTCACGTCTTCGATCTGGACTTTGACAAGGATGTGATGCGGAAGGCCCTGGACGAGGAGGACATATTTGTGAGTTTCTTCGACATCTCCATGGACTTCATAACGTTGTCATCCGATCTGCTACTCATCGAACTGCTGACCAAACTGATAGTTTGCTGCTACGAATGTCTCTGGACAGTCTTCTACAACGGCGCCACGCCTGGCAAATCACTGATGAAGATCCGCATACTATACGTGGAAGCTGTAGTCCCTATGCAGGCGCCCGTCATGCCGCATTTTGTGTTTCAGCCCCAGCGCGAACCCTTGCGAGCTCTGCTGTATCCAGCAGAAACTCCCGGATTTCTGAGAGCCCTGATGCGGGCGTTTGCCAAGAATCTGGTCATGACGCTATTGTTTCCCATCTGTGTGGTTATGATATTTTTCAAGAACAATCGCACAGCGTACGACATTATTACCAAGACGATAGTGGTGGAAAACACTTCGAATCCTGTTCAGCGTCCTCATCAGCAGTAGTCAGTTGGTCTGGACATCGAAGGTATCGATATAACGCCAAATTTTGTTGGGAAATGGCAATGGCAGTGACATATTCATATACACACACAATATATTCAAATTTATGTAGGATTTTTGTTATAATTTACTAAGATATCTGACAGTTTTGTATTCCATTATGTAAATAGAGAAACGATGATAACGAAGTGCAATTCGAATCTTATTCATTTATTAAACAACAAATCATCAAGTATGAGATTTGAGTGTGCAATTTCTTCAAACGTGGCAGCCGAATTTATTTAACATTTACATTCTTCAAGGTCTGCGACAGAAGACTGCCCTTGCCCGGAACATGCAAGGGGGAACCCTTGTAGCAGGCCACCAGCTCGCCATTGGTCATCAGATCGGGAGCACAGGTCTCGAACACCTTCTTCTTGGGGTTCAACTGAGCATCTGGCTGGCGAGTGTAGCCCTCACAGTGCACCAAATCTCCCGGAACGGCGCCAGCTGGAGGACTCAACACTTCAACCTTTTCGGCAGATGAGGCACACATGACCATAGCTTCAGAGACAACGCCACGCATCTTAGCCGGCTTCAGGTTGCAGAGAACGACCACCAGGCGATTCTGCATCTCCTCGATGGGGACGAATTTCACAAGCCCTGAGACAACTGTGCGTGGTGTTGGCTCGCCGCAATCGATCTTCTCCAGATACAAGCTGTCCGCATCCGGATGACGTCCAACCTCAACAATTCTGCCCACTCTCATATCCAGACGACCGACATCAACGGGGGCTTCAGCAACTGCACTTGGCTTCTCAGTCGCCTGTTTCTTCTCCTTGACTTTCTTCTCTTTGGGCGCTGGCGCTGCTACTGCTGCCCCAGATTCTGCTGCTGGTTGGCGAGTTACGGCATTTGCAGAGGAGTCGTCAGCTTTGGTGCACATTCCACGGCTACCGGGAACTGCAATTTGTTTTTTGCCATTACGAATTTCCAGGTTTCTTAGTTGCGCCAAAGCCCCTTCCAATTCCTTGCTCAGTTTGGCGTTTTCCTCAATTAATTCGTGTTTCTTACGTTCTACAAGTTCCTTTTGTATTGCCGCCAACTGAAATAAAGCATTATCATTAGCATATTTAATCATACTATTCTAGTTTATTAGCTCACCTCTCCCTCTAACGAGTTAACCAGACTCTGCGCACGTTCGTTATTTTCAATAATTTGTTGCAGTGCAGCCATTTTAACGTTTTTTGTAAGGTGTTTCCTTGTTGTTAAGTTTAGTGCAATTCTGCATGTGGCACGCAGCATTTCTGTCATCCAGTATGACCATATCTTGGTCACATCAATATACTGCCTTAAAAATCATCGTAGCATTTTATGTACCAAAAATTGTCGATGGCAGTCTGACAATCAGCTGTAAACCAAAACACAACTGTTGCACTCTGTGACTTTTCAAAATGTAAACAATGGACGCTGACGGTGAGAACTGATCGGCTTGGTTTGATACTTGGGGCAACCACGCAGAAATGTGTGTCAAAACGAAGAAGCCATGAATTTTGTGTCTTATCATTGTTTAAAGGGTAAATTAATCCAACTCCATAGAAACATTTAAATTAATATTATTGGATATGGGAACAATAGGCTTGAGTCTAATATACCACGTAATTAACCAAAAATAAGAATTTGTTCTCGGATTCAGTTGTAAACTCGTCATGTTTCCTTACGATTAAAGTATTACCAAACTTTTCGTATAAGTTAAATATTTTTCGAAGCAAAATAGTACGTTTTGAAATTTAACTGCGGTCACACCGTACCCAACAACAACTAATGCCAATAATAATAATTCTTTTCATAACAAAATAATAATAAATAAAAGTACATATATAAAGTGTTTGTTCAGATGGATTATGTTTATTGTGGAGGAGCCGATCAAATCGGCGGCTCTGAAGATATTTTAAGTATGACAAATACCCACAATACATGTACATATAAATATTTTGTTTGTAACTTTCTCCGCTCTGGTTTTTAATATTTTTTTTTAATTATTGGCCAAATTTACAAAAGGTGTTTACGATACTGGCCCTCCCCGTAGCTCCGAACACTATTCGCCAAGTTTCAACGGTTTCAATATTGGCTCCAGCGATGCGGATTATATCGCTAGCCCAATCCCCATTCTTGCTGACGGTGGAGAAAATTTTGGTGTTTCAACCGTGGCGTTTGATGACTACGAAGAATTGCTTTGGATGGGTAATCAAGGTGTAAGTAACGAGCGTGCCATGGTTGATTATACTACAAAGATTGCCTAATTTGTAATCCTTGCAGGGACATGTCACCTCGTATTATACCAGCTCTTTGCAAAAATATACATCATTCCAAGTGCACGCCAGCGATATTGTGCGACAAATCATTACAATTGATTCGGGAGTTTTAGTATTAACGCAGACCTCGCTGCGTCACCAAATCCGGCGAGGCCTTCCAAAGTTTACCCACAAGTGAGCGTTCATTTTCGAAAAATGTGTGTTGTTTTACATTGTTAAGCATCCTTTCGCAGGTCCAACAATATGGTGGAAATGGTTTCCATGTTGCAGCTATCGCCACATCGTTTGGTCATGGCTGGCCTGCAGGAGGAATTAATTGACTTTGATATGGGAAGCCTAAAGGAGACGAGGCTGGAACATGTCGGAGCCGCTGGCTGTACGGTGCTGCGCAAAAATTCGCGTTATTTATTTGCAGGCGATCAATTTGGAACAGTCACCTTACGAGACTTAAACACCCTAAACGTAGAGCACACAATCAAAACACACACGAGCAGCCTCTCTGACTTTGATGTGCAAGGCAACTATTTGATATCTTGCGGCTATAGTGGTCGCCAAAACAACTTGGCAATCGATCGTTTTCTGATGGTCTACGATTTGAGAATGCTGCGTCTGATTTCACCTATACAAGTCCTAATTGATCCACAAATGCTCAAGTTTCTGCCGTCGCTAACATCACGTCTAGCCGTCGTGTCTAGTTATGGGCAATTTCAGTTGGTAGACACCGTCGAGCTTAGTGAGCCACGCGTCTCAATGTATCAGATTAATACGAATGGCAGTCAGTGCCTGAGCTTCGACATTAGCTCTTCATCGCAAGCATTGGCATTTGGGGATCAGTCTGGTCACATTAATACGATTGCATCAATTCAAACGCCTCAGCCGCAGTTTAATAACTTTTCGCGCAACACTGAGTTTGCAGATGTTGTGCCGCAATTGCCCATGGTACCATTTACAGACACCAATTTCCCTTTGTCCTCGGTGATGTTGCCGCATTTAACGACTGGCACACGTTGGTTTTCCGATTGGCCCGAAGAGCTGTTGCGCTACGGTTACCATCGCCCCAAGACCATCGATGCCGACGTACTTAATAATATGAAAATGCAGGGTCCCATTGGTTACTCCCCGAATCCAAGGACTGCGCTTCGCAATCAAATCCCATACTGCCTGATCGAGCAAGGACAAGGCGGATCTTCGAATGCGAATGCAAATGGTAATACGGCGGCTGCAAAGGCAGAAAATGGGGTCAAAATCATACCACGAAGATATCGAAAGGTCGAGTTAAAGTACACCAAATTGGGCACCCAAGATTTTGATTTCGAGCAGCACAATCAGACGATCTTTGCGGGGCTTGAAGCCACCTTGCCCAATTCGTATTGTAATGCCATGTTGCAGGTAATAATTGTTGACAATTGAAAGAATTGATATGTGCCATTAATCTCAACCTATTTATTAGATCTTGTACTTTACGGACCCGTTGCGATTGAAGCTTTTTGACCATTCCTGTTCAAAGGAGTTTTGCTTATCCTGCGAATTGGGCTTTCTCTTTCACATGCTGGACAAAAGCACTGGTTGGTTGTAGTACTCATATAAGTAACACGGCAATTACATGATGTACGCAAACCTTATTCTAGCTTCTACACCTTGTCAAGCCAGTAATTTTCTGCGCTCATTTCGCACAGTTCCCGAAGCCTCCGCTTTGGGATTGATTTTAACGGATCGCTCGGCAAATGTCAATTTGATAACCTTAATTCAGGCAAGTAGTTCAGTCAAGTTGTACATTCTAATTGTGGAGGTAATTAACAATTCCTTCTTTTTAGAACTGGAATCGTTTTATATTGCATCAAATGCATTATGAAGTTCTAGACTCGGGAAAGAATTCGCCATTAAACGGTTCTCAAAACACATCATTTGCAGGTAAGCATCGAAAACTCTTTCCTAGCATATATTTCCATACCATTCCTTTCATGTTTCTTAGGGGACAATACGTGCTCAACAGAAAATACAGCATCCTCGGATTTGTATGATTCAATCTCGGGTAACTATTTTCAAGGATAATGGTATTTTTTCACAATATTTTATGATTACTTTCCAGATGAGAGCGCTAAGGAGGAGGAACGGGAACGCTGTAAGATAAATGCAGAAACCGAAATAAGTAAAATTTTTGGAACCAAACAGATTTGCATTAACCGATGTCTTAAGTGCCAAGCAGAGGTAAGCATCGAATTTCGCACTACACTTTTAAATAAAACCTTTTATTTTGACAGAAATCAAAAGAAAATATACTACTCGCCTGTAACTTAACTTACCCTACGCATATAAAAGATAGTGAGCAACATTTTGATTTTGGAAGCATTTTGAAAAGATCTCTCAGCTCGGAGAAAAATATTCAAGCTTTTTGCGAGAACTGTAAAAAGTTTTCACCAACCAATCAAAGCGTTAAGGTAATATCCCAAATATTTAGAGAGTACTTTAATTTAATTTCCCATTTTATTTGTTAGGTAACGTCATTACCACAAACACTGGCAATTAACTGTGGCTTAAACAATGAGAAGGATATCAGTTTTCTAAAGCGACAGCTGAATCGATGCAATGATAGACCAGCAGCAGAAACCGTCTCATTAAGCACCAGCAAGCCATGTCGTTATGGAGTCAACTGCTCGCGAAGCGATTGCCATTTCATGCATCCGGATCGGTTGGTTTACATAGCATATTGTTAGATTTTTAATAATAACCTAAACTAACTTAACGTCTGACAGAAAATCTCCATCGCACACCAATCAATCGGCAAATGTAAATAGTTCGCCAAGTGCTCGCCAAAAATCTTGGTTTCCTTTAACATTCAAATTGGGACTTAGCGAGCCAGGTGAATTAATCGTGCAATCTCCCACAAACGCCACGAAATCAGAGCAGGAGGAAGAGAATGAAGAGCAGCAAGAGCAGATGTTTGCTAAGAGCAGCATTGAGCGAACATATGGATTGCATGCAGTTCTCTGTCAAATTGACGATGGCACGCAGAAGAATCTAATATCATTGATTAATGTGCAACAGAAATATCATGCAATGAAAGCCAACAACGCAGATACATCTGAAGATTCGCAGAGCCAATGGTACATCTTCAATGATTTCAGGTAACTTTTTGAAGCTTGATGTGGAAAATGTAATATGACGATTTTACTCGTTTTTCTAGCATATCTCCTGTGCCACCACAAGAATCAGTGTGGTTCACCCTGGATTGGAAGGTCCCATGTGTGCTTTTTTATCAAAGCGTTGAAGATGATGTCGGATCTAACGAAAGTGTTGAGGAGCTTTCTTCCACGCTAAAAAGTTTGGATTTACCTATTACTCCAACTAATCCGTTCTTGCAAGTAAGTTTTCTGATATCACATTTGAAGATCCACATGACAATTTAAACCTTTATAGGACATTCTAAACCCGATGGTAAAAAACCTTAGCGCAGATGCCACGTTTAAGCCACTTCAAAGAAACGAGTTGCCGCAAGCTGGCGATTTAATTGCAATGGATGCTGAATTTGTTACATTGAATCCAGAGGAAAATGAAATACGTCCAGATGGCAAAACAGCAACAATTAAGCCATGTCACATGAGTGTGGCGCGCATATCATGTATTCGTGGGTATGTACCTTAATAATGTGTTAAGCATTCTATAATTATATTAATGTGATTCTCATTTGCAGACAAGGACCCGATGAAGGTGTTCCATTCATTGATGATTACATTTCGACACAAGAAAAAGTTGTGGATTATCTAACACAATTTTCAGGCATAAAGCCAGGCGATCTGGATGCCAATTTCAGTAATAAGCGATTGACCGCCTTGAAATATTCGTATCAGAAATTAAAGTTTCTAGTTGATGTCGGCGTCATATTTGTTGGTCATGGCTTAAAAAATGATTTCAGGTGATGTGCAATACATTTGTTTTTTTGGCAATGAAAAATTAATGTTGTAATACTCTTTCAGGGTCATCAATATTTACGTACCGTCCGAGCAAATAATCGATACTGTGCATCTGTTTCATTTACCCCACCATCGTATGGTCTCATTACGCTTTCTGGCTTGGCACTTTCTGGGTATTGTTATATATTTGAAAACCTAACTTCCTTTTATGAATAATTATGTTGATAGGTACAAAAATACAATCGGAGACGCACGATTCCATAGAGGATGCTCGCACAACACTTCAACTCTACAAGCATTACCTGCAGCTGCAAGCAGAAAAGAAATTTACGGTCGCCTTGAAAAATCTTTACGATCGTGGTAAACACTTGCAATGGAAGGTGCCGGAAGACTAAGTACGCGTCAATTGAAGAATAGATTGCATAATCAACGTAAATGATACCACGGCCAGCTAAACGCAAGTTTTTAATGTAGTTTTGTATCTGACAAAAAAATTCCATTTATCTTGTACCTCAATTCTTGTTGAGCCAAAAGTCTATAAATAAATTCAAATATATTTTCATTAATTCGCCGCATTTTCAGTGAGTATGTGACACTCTTCATTGTTTTATTATAATATTTCATTAAAATATTATAAAAAAGGCTCCTTTGTGATCCTTCTATAAGGATATATGTGATGTGAACTCGGAGAATAATCGATCATAGAAGCCGTATCTACACTTCAGTTTTGATAAAAAATAAATAATATATGATAATTATTTTTGGATTTTTTTTCACTTAATAGGAACTCGATACAAGTGTTATAAAATTACTTAATAAACATCTTTGTTGATGAACATCTTGACAATCATAAAATAATCATTATTTATTTTTTTTAGAATATAATTTGTAATGATTACGGGGCCTTGTTTTCACTTCAGAAAAAAATTTGCTTTAGAAAGGTCATCGGAAATTCATAGTTTCCCGACAACACAATAGAACTATTTACTTGTTTTTTACCTACTTTTAAGTCAAAATTCTGTTTTTGTTTTAAGTTCAAGTTAGACTTGCATTAAGGCAGGGTATTTCACATTTTACCACACACGGCTTTAGCTTTTTGTTGTACTTTGTACCTATTAAACATTTCAAATAAATTGTATTCTAGTTGTGTCCGAATATGCATATTGGGCAGATTGGGGCTTACTCACCAGATATGCTAAACATAGTTCTGTATATGAAGTATATTTTAGATGTTCATGTGTTTTGTTGTCTGTTAACACAGGGTATCCAGAGGTTGATATTGATGCTTTGCAGGAACATCAGATTAACCTGAGATTAGCGCTTCTTTGAAGTCGATTTAAATCAAATATGCATTTATACGTGAATGTATGCAAATGCACTCTTTGTGCTAAATATAAAGTAGTAAATACATTCAAATGAGTATGTATTAATGTATGTATGTGTGGTGTCTATTAATGTAAGGCAAATCTGGTTGTTAATAGAACTCGTTGGTGGGTATTGCCCATCGGATTGCTGACCAATCAATAACAATACACAGATTGTGCAGTATTTAAGAGGAAATTATAGAGAACATGAGCTTTTTCAAATTTTATAGTGCAATGATTTTGTTGTACATAGAGTTTGTTTATTAACCTGTGAGAATTAGCAGATTGTGACAGAATCCGCTGTTAATTGACAGGTTCTCTTACAGGTAATATAACTGTGGGGTCAACAACAACATCATAATTTTTTCTGAATTCCCCAACCGCGATCTGAGCTTATCAGTCCCAATGGCGTCGTATGGGAAAATTTAGCATTACATCTGTCGATCACCAAGCTATATAAGCTCGGCCAGCGTTGTAATAACTGCATTCGTTGGAATTACAAGCACAACATGGCTTCGTATCTGATACTTGGATTAAGCTGCAGCCTTCTGCTTTGCGCTGGTAAATAAATGTGCTTATTTATTTAATTATATTTTAAATTTATTGGATTCTTTTAGTTGTAGAGTCACGTACTCCCCAGTTGCCTGAGGGGGGCGTCCATTTTCAGCACAATCCTACTCAGGGAGAGCATATCTACACTGACGAACAAGGAAATACTTTCGTACATTCGAAGAAGCCTACCCGAGCAGCAGAGTACATAGATCGTCAAGAATTTGTTCCATTTGGCTCTGCTGACGACGAAGTGTACGTACGTGGTCGTAATGAAGGCACCTACACTGTGCCTGGCGTGAAGGGCACCTTCGGATACAGTGCTTCCGGTGGACAGCATGTCTATTCGGATGGTCAGGGCACCACCTTCACCCATCAACGGGGTGGTGGCGCAGGGCAAGGTAATTTAAATGCATATTACTCTTCAATTTATACATCGATTTGTTAATTGTTGAATTCCGTGATTATTCCTTAGGCAGTCACAGCATAAGTGGACCTGGTGTTGTTGCTCAGCACACACACAAACGTCAAGAACGTAGTCCTGATTTGGTAGTCGCTCGTCCAGATCGCAAGGTCTATGTGGGCAACGATGGCAGCTTTCTGGTTCAACGACAAGCTCGTAGTCCACATGATATCTACCTTTCGCGACCAGGTAAAACGGTGTTCCCTGGCGCTGACAGCCATTTGTTGGTTGTGCGGGAACAACGTAGTCCAGCTGGTGACCTGCGTAAGCGCGTCCGCCGCGCAAGAGTCCAAGGCGAAAATTTCGTAGCCCGTGACGACCAAGCAGGTGTCTGGAACGACAATGTCTCCGTTTGGAAGCGTCCCGATGGTCGCACAGTTACTGTCGACAGTCAGGGTAATGTGATTACATCGGGCAGTCCGAATGGACGTGGTCCACAATATGTAAGTAAAGCTTTCCGATAAATGATTCACTCACTAACCCAAACAACATCCACAGTATCGCGGCTGAGCTCAAACTGGCTAACAACTGTGGCATTTGTCAGTGCACTCAATTGAAGGAAGTGGCGCTCTATGTACAACACAATTATAGAATTGAAAATGTGTATTAAATTTGTATATAATAAAAACAATTTAATTGTATTATGTAGTAGTCAACTTAACTCGCTGCTACGCGGGTGTAACATTTTCACACAAATATTGGCATTTTGTTAAAGTTAGCTTCAAATATGTTCTATACCATAAATCTGACAAGAATGTACGAATGCCCAAGGATCAAGTTAAGCAGAAGAAGTTGCTCGAATGCAAGGATTCGAAAACGTAGACCAGAAGAAGTCTATATAAAACAGAAGCAGTTGCTTGTTAACGCTAAGAGTAAACCACTAGAAGTTGCTCGAAAGTAAGGAGAAGAAAAGGTTAATTGCCACTGGGACGTATTCATCGGGACCTAAGACACAGCGACAGACTGTGAGCTCATCAAAGCAGGCTCGCTACGAGAGTCCTAGGATTTCCATTGATGATTCGTAAAACATGGAATTTAATTTACTCATGATTTGAGCTTTGGGTAGGTTCTTAAAAATTTTCTGAAATGAGTTGTTTTAGTACTGTTGCTAAAAGGTTAAAATTAATTGAAAAAAGAAACCCAAAACAAACGACTGCGAATTTTATACCGTAAATGAATAAATAACCTTCAACCTTTGGGTAACTTCCTAATTTTAAAATATATTCCCAACAAAAAAATCCCTCACTTGTGAGTCTAATCTCGGATGGAAAAAAATATGATATAAAGCCGAATAAATTGAATGCTAGTTGATGATTCCTCACTAACAACATGGCAGTGTACTGGCAACTTGGATTGATCGGAGTGCTCCTCATAAGTGCTGGTATATCACTTAAACTTCTTTCAGCTCCATTTAATAATAATATATTCTTGTTTTGGCTTAAAGTATATGGACAAGGTAATAATCCCGTATTTTTTTCAAACGATGGTCATGTATTAAGCATGGGTGAAGATATGATGGTTATGATTGGACCAGATGGCAATAGAGTTGCTATTGACGACCTGGGTAATGTGATGTTGCACGGTGGTTCTTCGGGTGGAATACCAATGACGGTAGGTTGAAAATGATTTTAAAAGATTACAAATCGCTAACTTGAATATCTACAGATTCCCGCTGGAGAGTAGATAAACATTGCAAAATTGGAGAATTCGTGTTATATGCAAAGTGCAAAAAAAATTAAATAAAGAAAAGCATATTTCAAGACATCTTACTGGTTTTTAATTGTTACAGATTAATTATGATTTTAAAATCTTAATTCCATTCTCGAAGAAATCATAATTATTTTAAGAAATGTCATACGGGCAATAGGAACATGAAACGCGATACAGCGCTGAATCATTAATCTAGTATTTGTATTTATGTCGTACCCTGTCAAATTGTTATATTAAAAAGTTTCCACAAAATTCGAAAGAATGAAACATTTGACTTAAATTCATCCTAAACTGTGGAATGCATTTTTTTAACACCGCCGTAACGATTTAAAAAATAAAACAAACTTAATTTGCAAACAAACAAGAATTCGACTATATGATTAGTCATTTTGATTTAATTTTGGAATGTTTGAGTTCAAGTGTTACTTCAATAAAAAATTCAAAATGTCGATGTGGATAAAGTAATTACATCAATACAAAGTTTAAAAAACCTACGACAAATTAAATTTGCTTCCCATGTCAGTTAAATTTGAATATATATTTTCTATTACTCATATAATATAATTTATGATAATAATTTATCGCTGTGAAGGGATTGACTAGAAAAATTACAAATTTGACTTATTGAGGCTGATTAAGTAAGTGATCTGTCATCTTTACTGGCCATTTGCAGATTCGAATTTCAATACTATTCATTTACAAAATCGATATATCGTTTAGAAAAATATTGTATAATGTACGAAAATAAGGGTTTTATTTCAATAAAAATAGATCCTTTCATATAGTTTTCCTTCAAATGGAAAATTTCATATAAATATTATAATTTTTCTCTTATTTTAGTTTGCATTTATTCCGAATTCGAATCTAAGAAGAAAGAAAAAAACAATTTTTTGAAAATTTCAAGATAAAATAAAAAATGGAAACGGGAAAAATTTAAATTTTTTATACCCGCTTCCCAGGGAATTATAACTATGTAAGTGCCAGCCGAAAATTATCAGTGTCAAAAGCCGCAGTTCACAGATGTCATTCAAAAATCGAATAAGAAAATTAATAAACCCACATATTTTTTGGGGATTATCATACAACGTGGGAAAAATTGTCGAACCTATAATAGATATGTTAAAGGCCTCGAGTTTGGGGAATTTTCCTAACGCTTACCAGCCTTGTATAAATTAGATGTGGCGACGACATTTAATATCATTCAGTTGTCATCGTTCAATCAAGACAGTAAATATGACCTCTCACTTGCTATTGGGAATGAGCTTTGCGCTTTTGCTTGTCGCAGGTAAGATGCATAATTGGAAATTGAATTTACAAAATAATAATATGGGACTCAATGATCGAATAGCATATGCCTCGAGCGATGATCTTTATATTCGTGGACGGAAAGAAGGAGCCTACACTGTGCCTAATGTCCCTGGGGTTTTCCAGCAGTCGCCTTCCGAAGGAACGTATGGATATAAGGATGAACGCGGAAATACTTTCCAACACCAAGAACTTCCTGTAGATGGTAGGCAGCAACCTCCAGCACAACCACAACAACAACAACAAAAACATTCTCCCTTTGAAAGTCTTGGTCAGAGGAATGGACCGGCAGAATTCTTCTATCTAGAACAAACGCCCAATAAAATAAGTAAGTTCATTTGTTTTATGCACTACATTATTGTCACTCAATCTCTCTTATTTGTGTCCAATAGGTTCCCATGGCATGAGACTAAGCAATTGGTAGTTGAAGTTAAAACAATAAATCAATTAAAATGGCTTGTATTTATGGTTAATTTAGATACATAAATAAAAAAATGCATGGACATGCAATCAAGCATAATTTTTATTCGATATTGTTTAAATTTGTGGGATTATTTTATGCATTTTAAGCGGACAGACGCTGGTCTCATTGGGGCAACCATTGATTTATGATCGTCCGATCTTATTTCTACAGTCCCTTAGTCATCAGTCCCAAGGTGGAACCTGCTCAAAAAAACACTTTTTTGTGGAAGACTAACCATAATATGGCAATTAACATTTTGGATTTACCTTTAGATATTTTGATACTTGTCAGCGAACAAATTGAAACATTCGACGATAAAGTTAACTTTGCCAGAACTCATCCAAAACTGTGGAATGTGCTTGTTTATCATCGCCGTAAAGATGTTCAAAGTCAAATTTCATTCGACAATAAACAAGAATTCGAGTATATGATCAAAAATTTTGATTTCGTTTTGGAATGGTGGGGTTCAAGTGTTACTTCAATCAAGAATCCATATAGCTATGTTGACTCTGGAGATTTGCTTGAGGTGGCTGCCAAATTTTGCCCAAACTTAAGTTTTATACAATTCGTGATAAATGAAGATAATCTTAGGAAAGTGGAAGAGAATCTGTCGAAATGTCGAATGCTCAATAAAATTAAAATGCGAATTGATTATCCGGCTAGATGGGAGCGTCCCCTTCAAAAGGAATATCAAGTAGATAAAATAATAAAATCATTGCAAAGTTTATCAAATCTACGACATATTGACTTTGGTTCCCATGCCTTAAAAAAAGATGAAAGTTAGTTCAATTTTAATGTACAAATACTATTATCGAAATATTGTTTTCAATGACATTAATTTATTACAGGGAAGGAGTTAAACAATTTGGTTCAATTAGATGAATTAAAAATTGGACCCATTGAGAACGATGACGTCAATGATCTATCCTCTTTGCTGGGCAATTTGCGCGAATTAACAATCGAATACTATCCAGATACACAGACGTTATCTAATTTAGCAAAACATTGCATAAATGTGGAAAAACTAAGCTTAGAAGACTATAATAATAGATCCTTTAACAATGAGTTTTCATCCAAATGGAGAGTTGCATATTTTTCCAAACTCACCGATTTGCACATATTTAAGGGCAGCTGCCAAAATCCTTTTCTCTGTCATTTGGACAGTCGATACAACAATCAACTTAAAGTTCTTAACATTCCTTGCCTAATAATGGGTGAAAAGGAAATCGCGCGTGTTGCTGAGCTTAAGGCTTTAAAGAAGCTGTTCTGTATGGACATACTGCCGAGTTCAATTGATGTGCTTGTCAAGATGCAATTAGAACACATTAATTACTGGGACTCAAAGACCTTATCAAAATATCACATACTGCGACTGGCGAGGGAATGTATATCATTAACGAGTCTGAGATGTTCATGTAGAGATTTGGATAGAAACTTTATTTGTGATTTCGTTTCGACTTAATAATACTAGTTACCTTAATGAGCTAACCCAGCAGAAATTGATGCTTGAGGTAAATTACTCGTATGTTGCACAAGTTAATGTTAAATTATTGTAATTTTGTATCTCTTATTTCAGTTTGCATCTTTCTCGAATTCAAATCTAATGAGCTTGCATCTACGATAGACTTAGAGATAAATCTCAATTTTTATTTACTTATGTTTATTGAGAGTTAAAGTAAAAATTATATTACAAAAATAAAAATGCAAAAAAACCCAATACAAAGTTAAATTTTAATGTGTTTGAACCGATGAGTTCACAGTTCAGTTCACAAATGTCAAAAACATGGATTTCTTTGAAGGATTAATCATAGATTTTGGGAAAGAATTTTCCAAAGTGCAAACAGTTTTGGGAATTTCTGTACTGCTTAGAAGCCATATATATAAATCCCATGCTTCGACAACATATCATTCAATTGTCATCGTTCAATGAAGACAGTAAATATGACGTCTCACTTATTACTTGGAATAAGTTTTGCGCTTTTGCTTGTCGCAGGTAAGATGCATAATTGATAATTAAATTAACAGAATAATAATATTGGACTCAATGATCGAATAGCATATGCCTCGAGCGATGATCTTTATATTCGTGGACGGAAAGAAGGAGCCTACACTGTGCCTGACGTCCCTGGGGTTTTCCAGCAGTCGCCTTCCGAAGGAACGCATGGCTATAAGGATGAACGCGGAAATACTTTCCAACACCAAGACTTTCCTGTAGTTAATAAGGAGAAGCGAGAGGCACAACCACAACAACAAGCTGGTCAAAGGAATGGACCAGCAGAATTCTTCTATCAAGAACAAACGCCCAATAAAATAAGTAAGTTCATTTGTTTTATGCACTACATTATTGTCTCTCAATCTCTCTTTTTTGTATCCAATAGGTACTCATAGCATGAGACTAGTCGATTGGTAGTTGAAGTTAAAACAATAAATCAATTAAAATTACATGTTTTATATTTACTAAATGTGCTTAAATAAATATTACATGAACATGCAATCGAGCACAATTTATTCGATTTTGCTTATATAAGAGACTGTAAATCTTTTTTTCTGATCAACAGATGTGATGATTATATTGAAGAATTAAGAATTTTCTTGTACATTTATGGCAGAACTTGTAATTTTTCGGTATAAGAGTATACAATTCTCTTTTAAATATTATGCGACAATGCTTGAACATTTGGCGAGAAACGCTAATTATACCCTAGCATCATTTTAAAACACAAATTGGGTATAATACGTTTGCTGAAACAACCAAGTTATCATTGTTGTTTCCATTATTCGCAGTAATCACAATAATAGAATAGCTAATGAATGTAAAAATATAGCAAATATAACCAACCAATTAAACATTTAATTCGTGCTGGTTTTAAGTATCAATCGATGCTTAGGGTATTTTACTGTAGAATCCTCTCGACCGTCTCGTTCTTGTTTGTTTTAAATTTAGACCATGCGGAATGTCAGAGGGCTTTATAGTATAGCTAAACATGTAGGTTGTACCTTAACTCAAACGTATTCCCGAGCAAATAAATATTTATACTTCCATTGCTAGTTTGCCACCCAATCTGTATCCCAAACTGTGCTTAAAAAATGATTCAAACTTTTGGAAATACATCAAACAAATTTGAAAATCCTAGATTATTTTAAGAATTCTTCAATTGGGACAAAACGAGAGCCACAAAACGCTCCCATGGAGACGATTTGTCATTTTTTTCGCACCAATTACATATTGGCAAACTGTGAAGATGTGATAGCCAAGAAGGCATTCTCTTTGAATTTATCCCATTACCAAATGTCTGAGCTGCCAGATATTATCGAGAACTGTAAGTCGCTGATGAAGTTGTATTTGAATCAAAACATATTAACAAAGGTAAAACACTGACATCTGATGAATATACTTGTACATATATAGTACTGAAAGTTCCGTGTTTATAGATTCCATCGTGCCTTGGCAATCTGATGCGATTGCAAGTGCTGGCGCTGGACTACAACAAACTCACCGATTTTCCCATGTGCATCTGTGACTTGGTCAGACTAAAGTTCCTGAATGTCAGTTGCAATAATATTGTGTGTTTGCCGCCGGAACTGGGACATTTAACAGAGTTGGAGGCCTTTTGGTGCAATAATACCGGTCTACGAATCTTGCCATCTGAAATATCCAACTGTGAACGACTTCAGACATTAGGAGTTCGAGGTAATCGGCTTCGTACATTGCCCAACTCGATAGGAAACCTTTTAGAATTACGCTGGTTTACGGCCGAAAACAACGAGCTTGTCGAGCTGCCGTCTACATTTGGATTACTGCAAAACTTAAGACATTTGAATCTTAAAGGGAATCAAATTGCGCGCTTTCCACGCTTAGTCATAGCAATACCCAAATTAAAGTTCGTCTTCCTTAATCAGAATCAAATTCAAGACGCTCCAACGCAATCCGACTTGGAGCAACTGCAAAACCTACGCATGTTGAATTTGTCCAAGAATCCCATCAGTCGGCAGCCCGAGTTACAAAAGCTAGCACAGGTAACGAGCGCACACCAACCATTGAGTATGTCAAATATCTTTAACATCAAATCAAATTGCAGCGTCAAACAAACATTTACGTGGATGTGGTGGATGAACTATTTCACGACTCTGGCATTACACTCCGCAGATACAGGCCTGACATACACGACGAGGAGGAAGCAAATCCAGACGCTGGCCACGAATCCTCCTCCGATTGGGCAAATAGCGTGCGCACCAGCCAATTGGACAGTTCCGAGGAAAGCACATTGGAGAACACCATTGAGGATATTAGCGTATTGCTGCCGGAAATGTCTCGTTATGTCACAACATTCTAAGACCAATAATAATAATTAATCTGTTGTGAATGTTTATTTGTTGTTATTGCGTGTAGAAGGTGTGTAACAAGTTAACGTAACGATTGAAATGCCCATTTGGTTGCTGAATTGTACTGGGAGGGATTGGCGTCAATATGAGCAATCCATTTAGCTAGACATTTTCTTGATCAGCTCCTCATCTTGCATGGACATGGCTGTAAGCTTCTTGCCAATCTTCTCGTGGATGTCCAAATATTTGGCCACACATCTGTCAATGCAAACCATTTCGCCCTTGCCTGCAAATCAATTTGGGCCATAATTAACAATATGAATATAACGTCCCATCTCAATTCAAATCGAAACTCACCCAACTCCGATTCACCATAGCGTGGTGGGATGCATTTCTTGTGACAGGCGTTCGTCATGCGGTTATATAAATCCGACATCATTTCAATTTCCATTTCTTGCATCAGCTGTAATTTCGCCTGGTCGGCCACGCTTATTTGGGGCATTGCCATTTTAAGTGTGTTTAGTTTATATTTGTATTAAATGAAATCTTAATTTTTGCTGGTTATGTCAACAATATAGTGTTAGTGTTGATTTTGATTTAGTCGAATCGCCTGCCCGAAATAGTGTGATCGTAGTCGCCTTGATTGGCTTTTTTCATGCGGTCCCGCACACGTAATGTTTCGAATCGCCGGGTTTCCACTGATTTCTTTGACAGCACAAATGCGTATACGCCACCAACGGTTAAAACAGCCCTAATAAATGCACGAACAGAATTTATTTACAACAATTCAATTTATGCATGTATTGTACAAACCAACAAACAGCAATTCGCCCAGCGTTTCCAAGCGGCATTGTCAAGAGACACAGTGTGACTGTGATCGGCGTAGGTAAAAATACTGTAATCAATTGAAAAATACAAATCTAATATATATACAAGTTATCGAGTACCTACTTAAATCGGTACATTTGTAACTTATCGATACACTTTATTTAAATTGTACACGTTAAAATTAATTCAATGTTAGTTCCAGTTTGAATGTTTCATAAATCGTAATCCATTGCATTAATAGGTATTTATTGACAGTGCATCACAAACCGTTATATGTTCATATGTATGTAAATATGCTCATGTTTATGTATACAACGCGTTGTATATTTATTCAAATATTTTATAAAATTATAATACAATCTAGTCAACAAAATATAATTCTATATATCTATATACTTAGATCAACAAAAAAGGAATGAGTTAATACAAATACACATTGTCACTGGCGGATAGGATCGCGTATTTAGCATTTCAATCAATTTTGAATTTTAAATTTTTTGGTTATAAATATCTCAGATATAAAAAAAAACATCAACATCACAAACAAGTGTTGACCATGCTCTTCTATCCAAAAATTTGCGAAAAAAAATCATATAATATGTACATAGTACAAATTATGTTTGGTGAAGAACTAAAGTCAATATTTAGGAATGTGTCTGTATATACAAATGCATGTATTTTATTATTGCACATTGCCCTTTCATGGGTTCATCAATGAGCTCTCAATGAAGGGGTCTATAAAATTTAGCTCGGCTTAACGCCAAACCAACTCATTTTGTAATCCAATGTATCGTGCAGGAGTTTCTCCTCCTCTTGGGAAAGCTGCAGCAGGGTGGAAACGGCGCGAACGAGATGACGCGCTTCAACCTATTGAGAAATAAATGAATATGGAATGTTTTGTATGGAAATTTAAAAGTGTTCACCTCTCGGCTTGTCAGAAATTTGATGATAACGTGCTTCAAATATTTAAAATTTACTTCATCCATTATAATGCAATTTGGTTTGTTGTCCGACTGAAAGGATTCAATCGGCGCGTGGGAGATCCTAAAGGCGGGTATTACTTGATCCGTATCAACATCTATGGTCGCTGACTGAGAACTTCGAAATTCCTTTTGCAACGTTTTCTTAAGATCACCAAGTCGCTGACTTAATGTTTTTATTGTCTACAATACAATACAAATAATTATAGTACAATACTTACTTTACAGCCTGATAAGCTCACCTTATTTTTTTCAATAATTTCCCGTTGGGATAGCTCATATTTGGCCAAGTCTTTTGCGTTTTGTTGGGCTGCCTCATTGAGCGTTTGGAGTGCCACACGGGCCTCTTGCACATCATGCTCAAGTTGTTTGTTTTTGTCGTGCAGATCGTTAGATTCGTTTTGCTCCAGACGCAATTCCTTTTTCAGCAACTCTTCGCTTTGCGAAATTTCCGCATTGCGTAATAAAGCTGTTAGTTTCTCTTCACGCTCTATTTCCAATTGCGTTTGGCTGTCATTGAATTGGTCTTGCTTCTCAGCAATTTGTGTGCGCAACTTTTGGGCGATCTGTTCGGCATTTTTAACGTATTCGCTGAATCTGTCATCGGCTGTTGCTATTCGCATTTTGAGATCTTTAGTTTCAGCAGCCAGTGTTTCCTAAGTTTACAGTTGGGTGTGGTTAAGTAGAAACATAATTTGTTTGTGTTTGAACATTTAGAAGTGAACTTTAATAAATATAAACAAATTGGTTCTACAAATAATTAGGAATGGAAATGGCAAGGCAAGGCAAGGCAAGGCAACCGAATGGCTTAATAACAAATAATCCATAGTATAGTATGTAACAAAGCGTAATGTAGAGGTTACTGGCAAACAGAATATTTAGTTGTTAGTAATTAGATGGTGTTAATACGTTCATGCGTGTTATGGGTTCCACTGATAACCGTCAACGTCAGAAGATATACTCACAGATTTGTTGCGCTCGAAAAGAATTTGCTGCTCATTCTCTTCTCGACACTCTTTCAGTGCAACTGTCAATTCATCAACTTCGTCCTCTAACAATTTAATCTGCAATAAAAAAAATTGATATGATATTTAATCAAGTGGGAGTCGAATATTTCATCGCACCTTTTCGTTGCGTTGCTTAATTTCTATGTGGGCTTTCTCCAGTTCAAAGGCAACTTGCTTGCGACCCTCTATGGCATCATCTCTCGACTTTAATGCTTTGCGTTTTTCGGTCGTTTCCTCCGCCACCTGCTGGGAGAGGCGGCTGACTTGCTTCTCCAACGCAAAGTTCTGGCCACTCCACGAGCTTTTTATGTCGGACAATTGCAAGTGGGCTTCTTCCAGATGCTGTTCCAGCAATTTGTGCTCATGGACAAGTGCCTGCACCTGCTGATCTGCACTTAGTTTAGCCAACGTTTCGAGACGTGATTCCTCAATGATTTTCATTCGCATTTTCATGTTGCGATTCTCTTCCTGCACAGCAGCGAGCGTTGTGGTCAGATGGTTCTTCTCCTGCTGCGTGGCATGGCGCAGCTGCTCCAGTTCATCGCGAAGATCTTCGGCAATGGGCTCGATCGTACGTAAGCGATCCATTTCCTGGTTAAAGTTCTCGATTTGCTGCTGATACTGACGTATGGAATTCATGTGATCGACGGCCTCCTGCTCACGAAAGCCCATCAAGTTCTTCAACTTGTCGATCTCCACTTGCTGTAGATTTTGTATCTTCTCTTGTTCCTCGCAATAGATATCCTTCTGAGTCTGCGCTACACGCACGCTCTCCAATAAGATTTCGTTGGTCTTGTCCACTCTCGTCTTCTCCTCCTGCAATTGTTGCAGATTCTGACTGAGGCTGGACACTCTGGAGGTGAGCTCGTTGCATTGCCCACGAAGCTGGCACAGTTGTTCAGACTGTTAACATGCAAGAAACAAGCATTAAAAATATAAACAGTTGTTATATGCAAATATAAGTATACAATAATGTTTGCTTTGACTTCACCTCATTGTAGATGCCACCGCCCACATCGTCAGCAAAGTTTGAATTAATGCTAATACGGCGGCTACGTGAGCGATAATTATTGTTATTATTATTATTGTTGTTGTTCGAGTGTCGCTGATGTGGTTGAGATGTCGACGTGGACACATCATCTCCAGTTTCCTCCTTAATTTTGTTTTTTAACGTTGCAAACATTTTGGGAACTGTCGCAAGTTTTGCGTATTGTTGTGGAGCACGCTAACCGAATTACATATGCATCTAGTTTATCGCCATGCGCTACACCATGGGGTTACAGCAAATTTGGTTTTGTACAATTACTCCATTAAATGCCAGCCTTTTATTCGCTTGTTTATCTAAGTAATGTAAATTCATTTAAATTTGCAGTCTGTAATTCTTCTTCTTTTGGGAACTACGTAAAGCCAGGGCTTGCCACCTTGCAATCTTGACCTATCTGGCAACGCATTGTGCTATAATCAATGTGGCGGCACTCGACGCTTGTTATCGATAAGCATCTGACATAGACGCCAAAATCATCTGTGTGGAGCGCGCTCAATTTTTATAATTGTTTATTAATTTGTTAGCATTTTCAATTGACGCACTTTTACATCTTGACCAAACGTTCGCATATTAAGTGGGAAATGGATCAGGATCAGTCGAAGCAAACGCCTCGAGACGTGCACGACAGCGATGCAATGTGCACCTCATCCTTAAAGGAGATCTCTTTAATTGAGACCATGACAAGTTTTCTTGCCGAAAACGGTGCTGCTGAGGTGGATCCGAGGATCTTGAAAAGTCTAGCTGAAGCGCTATCCAAGCGTATAGATGAGTAAGTACCATGATCGTTTGATTCTTATTGTGCACTTTTTTCACCTTTTCGTCTAGATGCCCCTATGCATATACATATGTACGTATGTATGTACATATGTAAATACATACATACATACATGCCTTTGAAGTTTGTTTGGTAATGCACTTTTGCAAGTGCATCAAGTTGGCATTGATCCAAAACTAAATTTATTATAATTAGCACTGCTGTGGCAACGTTAGATCATTTTGATGAACCACAAACCGCACAAAAAGAGTACTACTTTATGTTGACTTTCATCCATCCGAATCGGAGCGAGCAACATCACGAAATGACAACGAAAGATCACAATTAATTAAGAGATGAGCACTGAGAGTTCCTCCATTGCTATCATCAACTCCCCCACACACCCTACAAACGCTAGTGTAAGTGTGCAAGTATGCGATATACACACACACACACACACATACATAAGTACTTAACCCACCCCATTCTGGGTTTGCGAGAGAGCGCAAACAACACGAGCCATATGGTGGGTAAGTTGAGCGCTCCGGAAAACATGAGAAGCACATCTGCCTCACTACATTTGTATGTGTAAGTGAGTGTGTTTTGTGCATGTGGTGAGCGCGTTTTCCTTACGGAGCGGAGCGAGCGCACGGATGGATGAATGATGCGATGCTGCCGTTGTCGCTGCCGCTGTGCTGCTTCTGGGGTTTTCTCTCGTTATCTTGATGCGCATTTTCAGTTCTATTCTGGCATTCGGTTTATTTAGACATATTAAATGAAGAACAATATTTTTAATATTTCGTATTTGAGTTCGCTTCGTTTGTTGTGATTGTGCTTCGTCTCTCGCCTATCAGTTATTTCTTCTTTTTTTGTGTGTATTTGTTTAAACAATGCGCACATACAAATAACGCTATAGCTAAACAACGGTGTATATATGTACATATGTATGTACATAACGTTAAATACATGTACATAGGCGCTTTGAATGTACAACAACAGTGTGAATTAAAACTCAAAACTTGTGACTTTCGTCGATGAACGCCCGAGCTTCAGACCAACGACGGTACTAAATCAACAAAATATATTCTTATATAAATTGCAGATGCATATGTGTGTGTATATGTACGTGCGTGCGTGTGTGTGGGTAAATTACGGATACGCGCCTCGTTTTGTTGTTGATTTCCTTTGTCGATGCTGCGTCTAAATATAGTACATAGTGGAAAAATGTGTATGTATTTGTTAGAAGCAATACTATTTATGAGTGCCCATTGCACAAATGAGATTTAATCCAAACGATAAGAGCGAACATACAAACATACATACACACAAGTGTGCATTCACATAAGGATGAATTGCTTTGTTAGACAGTTACCCCTAAAGTGTTGTTTCAATGACCCTCCTCCGATGCGGGCCGCAACTTAAAAAGCACCCCATACTGTGGTCATATGCAGTACAGTTGTAAACAACAATTCGCTTAGCATTCTTTTTTCTCTCAGTGCACTTTGTTCTAATGTCGATGCATCCAGTTCAGTGTCTCGACAAGATGTCTTCATTTATGGTCAAACGCTTCGAACAGGTTCTTGTTTACGTTTTGGCTTTACCCCAACTGATTGGGGTTGCATTTCTCATTAAGCAACACAACAACATTCCCAGTTTATTTGGCGCCAAGTCACGACTGTTGTTAATTATTTTCAAGGCCCTCGAAATGCAACCATCGACGTAATTTCAATGCAAGTCATGTATGTATATTACATTACAAATTCACAGTGGATTAATCGCAGGTACCTAAAGTAGGCTACTTTTCACTTACACTTGAGATACCGCAGCTCGTTATATAAATTTGAAATACTATATTTAGCATTTTGAATGAGGCGAATTTCTCGTTCCCGACTGATTTAATAAAATTTTATTAAATCAATTAAAAAATATTTTTTTTAAGTTTTCAAAATGCAGCCCTGTTATATACAAGACTATAGTAACTTTTGTTAGAATGCTTCTTGAAATGTATTTCTTTCTTGCTTGTTCTCAATTGTAAACAATATACCAAGTCCAATTTATTTATATTCTGGAAACTGGCAATATTTAAGTTTTAACTAGCCTAATTAAATGGGTCAGAAGACGACACCTGTTGTGAACAAATCGTATTTCGATTCGGTTTCTATTTAAACCCATTGATTTTTAGCGGCCGAAGTAGTAACCATAGCTATGGGGGGAAAACAGAGACACAACAAATCGGTTTGTAACAACAAAACAGAAAACAGAACATTCACAATTGTTGCCCAGGAATTGGCAATTTTGTGGACATGACAGTTGCATATTACATTTGTGTTTTTGCTCATTTCCCAAAATAATTTTGGCATACGGTTTGGCACGGTAATAAAGCAAACGCACACGTGAAGTGCGCCAAAATGCGTGGCCCACATGTGTCGTCGTCGTCGTCGTCGTCGTCGCCGTTGTCGTTGTCGTCTGTCGCCTGGGTCAGGAGCGGAAGCGGGTTGGTTAGCTGACAGCAAACTGCATCAGAGATTCGGCATAGAGATGCCCTCAAAATGAGCTTCTAAACATATATTCTGCACACAGCGTGCGTGAAGAGTGCTTTGCTCCTGGTGCGGCAGCTACGCAATCATTTTGGGGACATTTTCGCCCATCTCAGACCATCCGCGCCATGGCTGCCCAGTGACTCATAGACGCCGTGAAGTATCGCACGTAAATATATGTATACAATCGAGTATGTGGTATAAACTCAGAGCACAGAGTACTTATACCTGCAGTGAAGTTGCAGTTATACTTAGACTGGTGTGCCGCAAAGCTATTTAGGATAATCTCGACAACAAAACAACAACAACAAAAGAGGTGACGCATGCGTTCAATTTAATTACAACATTTCATTTATAGCGTCGTCAGTGTATTAAATGTACTGGAGTGAACAATATCTCAAGGTGCCCGCGTTGTGTTAATGTGAACTAACAAAATAAAACTATATCATAAAATGGCGGGAATGTTTCGTTCAACGTCTCTCAACAATTCAAATAATTCTCCTCGTCCGCCATATAAACGATTTTCAATTTCCAATGTATCGGGCGGTTCGCTGTGGTAAGTTTGCTTTCAAAAGTTCAAAATGTATTTTAAAGTTTAATTTGTGTGTCGATTTTGCATGTTATTCGAATGGAACCGTCGTACCCATTAAAAAAGTGATTGTACTCGGTATGACGTCAAAGTTCAATTTAATTGGGGGATTCTGGGTGCGCCTAGGTCTTTGGTTCTATGCAAGAATTTGCACGCTTCACTAAACCAAAGACCGAATTTCAGTTTTTGTTTCTAAATACAATGTATGTTAATATATAAATAGTTTATAAATGTTTATTCTATATTGATATTTTAATTATAAGATGAAGATCAGAATTCTTGCTGCGAAAATGAAGTAATTTTTAAATTTGACAAGTTACAATTTTAATTAGAACTCATTAAGCTACTATTACGGGACCTACAAAAAACCAGAGGTGTTTCCAAGGCCGGGCATTTTGTACATTTAAAAAAAAAAAACAAATTGCGTGGGTATTTTTTCATTAAAATCATTTAATTTGTATAAATTTAAAATTTAACATAGTAAGAAAGACCGGGGGGTAAAAATTTATATATGGGAAAAGTATGTTCAAAATTGATTAATATTCTAGTGAACTGGAATAAAGTACTTTATCATAACAAATTTTTTTTGAAATACAGACTTTTCCACGAAAAAGTAAATCGGGACAAAAGTAATAGTTAGTAAAAAATAATAAAAGTAACATTTTGCAGTTATATAAATTTATATAAATATTGTGATAAGACTTTAAAACTAAAAAAGAAGTTGTAAGTCCAAAGTTTTTCATGAAAATAACTCAGATAAGGATTGCAAATTATATACATATGTTACAGATAAGATATAATAATATAAGTAGATAGATATAAGTACAATTCATATAAATTTTACAATTCTAACTAAGAACGTTAGGTTCGGTCTAAATGTTATTTTATATTTCTAAAATAATTCTAAATTTAGATCACCATTGCCATTTTCTTTGCACATTTCCGTAAAGTTATGTTCACTTTATGAATTGCTTGGCAATCGCTTTACGTAGTATCTACAATATGCCGTGTTGATAAACTACAATTTAATTATAGGTGTTAGAAACAGCATTTGAATCAATTCAAACCTGTTTAAATTGACCTCTACTCTAGAGAGGAGTGCGTGAGTAACTCCTATTCCTTTTGCTAAATCGAACAAAGATTAATGTAAAAATCGTAAAAATTAAGTTAATATCCATGTTGCCAAAAACATTGTATAGCTAAAAATCAGACTAGATTTATTTTTCGAGCTGATCATAATTGGGAAATATCGCTCGTGTTGTTCATCTCTAAGTCGTGGCGTGTGGTGCGTTATGCGACTTGAGCTTAGAATGTTAACGGCGACGGATTTTCAGTTGAGTCGTGGTCAAAGCCAGCTGGGTCACTGCCGCTTATATTTCCGAGCAATATGATACACAATATCGTTCTGAGAACATGGATCTGCCTGTTGCTGCTATCGCCACTGTTGGGCATCCGTTTGAAGCCTTGCGAATTGGCTGGACAACTTTACATATTAGACGTACCGAAACCGGAATTGGCGAAATGGTTGTGCATAGCTGACTTCGAGAGTCGGTTCAATACGCACATTGTGGGCAAAGGTAATGTGGATGGCTCCAAGGACTACGGCCTCTTCCAGATCAGCGATCGATATTGGTGCGCTCCGCCCTCAAACACGACATACTACGCCTTCAACGGGTGCAACGTCAATTGCTCTGAGCTGCTCATCGACGATATCACAGCCGCAGTTCGCTGTGCTCAACTTATCAAAAAGCAACAGGGCTGGACGGCTTGGTCTGTTTACCCGGAGTTCTGCAACGGCACACTTGTCGACCCGGACGAGTGCTTCCAAAGCGACCGCAGTCAATCTAATTCCACTGAAATACCAGATAATGCAACCGAGTCGGCCACAGAGACAAGCGTCGAGAATGCGACGACTGTCGCAGAGGAAATGAAATGAGATTGTTATTGTAGTATTATGATATCACGGTCATATTTATATTTTTAATTTGCATAATTACAGCAGAAAATTAAACTATAGATAGAAGCATTGGTTGTTTTTGTTTTTAATAATCATATGTAGATAAGACACAAGCGGTTTCTTTCAGCATGAAAGGCTGTTTATTTCCAAAACTTCATGGGTTTCTATATTTTTTCGTTACAGCACAAGTCCCGGCGGAATTCAAGATGCAACCTTGGAGAATTCATGTAATTATGTTTACCAATATAATTTTTTTTTTATTTTCATATTGAGAGGTCATATATCGAAAGGATTAAGATTGCTAAATAGCCGAATTCTCATTGTTCACCAATATGTGATCTTAGGGTTAATGCACGATTTAGGAAAGTTAAATTAAAATTTTGAAAAGCCGAGCCTTTAAATACGATCAAGTTATGCAATGAGTGTTATGAGTTATGAGTGTTTATAGTTTAGTCAGTTAGGACAAACAGTTTTATATACAGAGATGGATTGGACGAAAGCTTTTTATATGGACGGTTTAAGAAAATTAAATAAATTGGTATGCCATGATTTTGAAGGGAAACTATTATGTTTTCGGGATTTCGGTGTTCAGAATGTCAAATACTCATAAAGCAATAGTTCAGTTTGGAAAGACACTCGTCATTAGTAATTATACGCCAATCAGTCACTCGGTAAACTTTTATATTTTTTAATACCATTGCCATTATGGGCAAAAATAATGGCTTGCTATCAACAATGTCGCCACAGACATCCAGCTCACACAGTTCATCAATCTGTGGTGGTTGTGCAGGTTGCACAGGTTTGACTGATGGTTTCATTCTGATTTAAATAAACCTTCTTATGTTTTTTACTTTTATAGATACCAGTTTTGATGCTGGACGTGCACCCGGAGGCATACATTCGCCGCTGCAGGGCCGTTCCATGCGCGAGTTGGAAGAGCAGATGTCGACGCTACGTAAAGAAAACTTCAACTTGAAACTGCGGATCTACTTCATGGAAGAAAGCCAACAAGGCGCACGCGGCAAAAATACAGACGAGTCATTGTCGAAACAATTAATAGATTCTAAAATTGAGATTGAAGTTCTGCGCAAGAGAGTCGATGAGAAGACGGAACTTTTAAAGGATGCGGCCCGTGCTATTACACAGCATGAAGAGATACAGAAAAGGTCAGACATAGAGAGTCAATCAATGATTGAACAGATGCAGCAATACATACATCAGTTAGAGGTGAGTTCCCACACTATTCAATACCAAATCCTTTCAAAAATATTTACGAGTTCACTCCCGCAGTCAAGTGCCAAACAGAAAGCAACTAGGAATTCCCTCGATGCGCTGTCTTCCGAAAAACTCAAGAGCCTAGAAGCTCAGGTTGGTTAGATAAATATTGAAAATAATTACACGTATATAAAATAAGCATTTTCAGGTGCTGAAATTGGAGAACGCTCTGATGGAGGCAGATTTGCGGGAGGCCGAGTGTAATAAGCAGATTGACGTGATGGGAAGTGCACTGGCAGATCGACAGGAGACGTTAGTGGCGTGTGAGGCCAAGATCGAGGAACTTGCCATCAAAAATGCCGAACTCGTTGAACAACTTGAAAGGGAAACGGAAGCCGATGCAATGGCAAGTGTAAGTCTAATTTAAATATTTGCATTTATCTTATTTGCGTTGAGATGAACTTGGGGCTCTAATGAGTGATAGTTTGAACTGAACCTTTAGCAAATGATAAATCGCCAACGGCTGGAGATAAGTGATACTTTAACAGAGAATCGCCGTTTGCTTAGCGATTTGGGTGCCAGCGAGCTCCAAGTGCAGCGACAAAATAAATGGATAGACGAGGCAATTAATATATTAGATGTGCAGCGAAAAACAATACAAGTGATTGAAGTGAGTATTTCTCTCGAATGTGTAATTCGCTTGTTGGGAGTTGACCACACTTCATATTGCTACCAAAGGATCTAAACACAGAAAAGGATCGGGCCAATAGAAACCTCTACTTTCGCATGATCGAATACGAGAGCGTAATTAACAAGCAAAACAGCCAAGTTAATTTAGTGCGACGCGAAAAAGAATTCTATCAAGATCTAAGCAAGCAATTGCAATACTTGAGTCGAATTGCTGTAGTTTATCCCATACGTTTCGATACCATTCGTGACTTTCAACTGTCGCAAAGCTCCGTTCTGGCAGCAAGCCGCATATTCTTTGATTACCAAGGCTTAGGACGGGAGAAGAAATTAAAGTTTCCCTGGCCGGAGGTGATAATGCCTGAAATAAGAGTGATTATCTTAATTTATTGCCCGTTAATCCACAGCAATACAAAGCCCCGACTTTGCTGTTATCCGTTGCCGCGCCCAGCACGGCATTTCACAATCATTCGCTTCCGCCATTTACTGGACTGCGTCAATTGTTAGGTCGCTGGTGCTCCTCGCAATCCAACTGATGTCAGCATATTCCCCCAGTTGCCTTATTCGATCAAATAGCAGCACTGTCCATCGATGCGCCAACCTGTGTTTCCAGCCAGAGGCGCACCACTGCCCGCTGTCTGTGGCGATGCTCGAGACCCTGAAATTCAGAGTGGCGCAGGTGTGAAACAGTGCGCTAATTGCCTGACGCCTCAGACTTGTCCCAGGATGTATATCTTCACTTCTTCATTTTGCAGTTCTGGTTAAACGTTGTAGCTTTTAGGGTCGCAGCATACATCCATCATTATTGGGGGTAGTTCATGGATAAAAATTTCTCGTTATAAAATGATTGAATGTAATGATAAATAAATGACAACAAATTGTTGAACACATATTGCTGTAATTACTTTGTCCAAAAAAAGGTTTATTAGGTTGGTCAATATTTATAAATATCGGCGACTTTCTCCCTCAATTCGAAAATATTATTAAGATGGTTTTGACAACGATAAAACTTAGCGTGTAACGATTTTGTATTAACTCTGTGACAATTGTTTCTTTTTATGTAATTTTAGGACGAGTCTACGCCTAAGCTGCGCATTCAGTTGGCCGATAAGATTTGTGAACTGCAGGATGCCCAAGAAAAATTAGCCGAACGCGAGCGGGTTCATGAGAAAGCTTGTCGCACGATTCAAAAGCTGATGCAGAAACTGAACAGCCAGGAGAGCGAGATCAAGCGCATGAAGCAGACGCAATTGGTAAATAGACTTTTCATGGCAATTACAGATCCGTATTTTCATTGTATTTATTTTGTAGGACCAAGATAAGGTAACATCACCAGCTGCACAGCGCCATTCGCTGAGTGACACGGAGACGTGCACTGAGGACATCTCGCATAGCTTGAAGCAACGCTATGAGCTGCAGATTCTTGAGCAGGACGAGCTAATCAAGCAATTGCAGTCGGAAGTCAAGAAGAAGACCGCCAATTTGCAGAATCTCGTTAACAAAGAACTGTGGGAGAAGAATCGTGAGGTGGAGCGTCTCACCAAGCTAATCAGTCATCAGCAATTAGTGGAACATTCAGGGGAGGACTCGACAACAGGCGGCGAGTTACAGCAATCCTTTTCGGAAGCGGACTACGTGAAAGCTGTGAAGCGCAACAAGTTGTTGCAGCAAAAGGCTGATGTGCTGCTTCATCGACTGAACGAGATGCAGCAAAACGATGCCTTGATTTCACAACTACGTCATGATCTACACGCCATGCAAGCCGATGTGGAAAGCTCGAACAAATGGCGCCTTGAGTGTGCTGATGTTTGCAGTGTTCTTACAAATCGCCTCGAGGAGCTGGCCGGATTCCTGAACTCGCTGCTTAAGCACAAAGATGTTCTGGGTGTTTTGGCTGCCGATCGACGTCATGCTATGCGCCGGGCAATTGATCGCAGCTTGGACTTGTCCAAGAGCCTAAACATGACTTTGTCCGTAACGGGCGTTTCATTGGCTGATCAAAGTCTAGCGCAGCTAAGCAAACTCTCGGAGATATTGTTTACTGAGGCTGATGAATGCAATCGTACTTATAACTCGCATGAGGAGATAAATGCTTGTGGAACGGCAACAGTAAAGCTGGAGAATAAGGTTCTCAAGTCGGATGGACAGCTGCGCAAGGAGCGACGTTCGCTCCCATTGCCACAACAGCAGCTGGACAATCAGAGCGAGTCAGAGGCATGGTCGGAGCCGGATCGAAAGGTGTCCTTGGCGCGTATAGGACTGGAAGATACATCCAGCAGTTTCGTTTACGCTGAAAAACATCACAGCGAATCGGATAGCGAAGGACATGCCTGCTCAGTGAATTCCCTAAAGCAGGAGCGCAATCGCAACAGCGAGAAAATCACGCAGCTTGAGTCCCTGATTGCACAGCGCGATGAACGTATATTGCATGCCCAATGCCAATTAGTCGATGCGGACAATCGCTTGAAGCAGGAACAGTTACGTGTTATTGAAATAACTCAACAGCTTGAACAGCTTCGTGCACAAAACGAAACTTTAATCGCCGATCTACAGGCAATTGGATCACAGGATGATAAAGAAATGGTCGAGTTGCAGCGACAAATTGAACTCAAGACACAACAGATTGAACAGCTGCAATTGGCGCACAATACTTTGCTTGCTGACGCACAGATCACTGAAATTGAACTCAAGGAGGCACAGAGCAAAATTGCAGAAATGGATGAAGAGAATTCTGCGAGTCTTCAAAGGGCACATGCTGAATTGACACAGTACCAACTGGAAGCGGCGCAACGCTTACAAGAGTTGCAAACGCTGCAGCAAGAAGAGCTCACTCGCAACTGGGTGGCATTGCACAAGTACGAGGAGCTGAAGACACAGCTTGTCGAGTTGCAGCGCTCCGTGGAGTTCTACCAAGAAAGTGAAAAGGAGCTTAAGCAGACGCTTGTAGAAAATGAACTGACAGCACGCTCACTCAAAAAAGAAGTCGACGAGAGCACTTTGCAAGCCTCGAAAGCCATCGTGGAACGTACAAAAGCATACAATGACAAACTACAGCTAGAGAAACGCTTGGAAGAAATGAAGGTACAGATGGCATTGCTACAGGACGAACAACGAATGCAGCAACAGCAATATCCACAATGCAGTCGTATCAACAGCATCGATGTTTCTCAATCGGGCTACACTTCAGAAGAGGTGCCATTGCAATTGGCTAATAATAAAGCTAACGCACCATCTAGCTCAGCGACTGCTGGACGTATCAACAACCCCTCGCCAGATTTGGGCATTGAGAGCGATGTAGGCCGAGGTGTCAGCGTAGAACTATCCAATGCTCAGCGAGCACTGCTTAAGACTGTGGAGCTTACGGCAAATAATGAAAATTCCGATAATGTGGACTTGAAGGACGGTAAGTTGTCTACACGATATACTGCATAATAGTGTATTAAAAAACAATTGTAAATTTGACAGATTCTTCACCCGACTCGGAGGCTGCTCCAGCATCATCCGTGGGACAAACAACAGTAGTTCACGACTGTGCAAAGGTAGAGAAAGAAATGGCCGAATTGAAACGTAAATTACTGCACACAAAACGTTCATTTGAAGACACCTATAAAAGATTGTGTGCTGTTAACAAAGCTAAAGCACAGGTTGAAAAAGACATCAAGAATCAAATACTTAAAACCCACAATGTACTGCGAAATGTTCGTTCAAACATGGAGAACGTGTTATAACACTTTATTTGATCAAAGCACAAGCATACCATTATCATCGCCATGAAAATCGTCCACAAATTGACTTTTGTCTTATGTTAATTTCTCACAATTTTACTATTTACTTATATTTTACTAATACTAATTGTTTCCCTTAATGTTCTTTGTAAATTACCTCATGTAAAAGTCACTTGCGCAACAAGTTATTAATCTGAATAACGTTACTTGCATTTTCCTAAGACTGTATAAAATAAAATGTAATATAAAAAATGCAAGTTTACCTATACCATTCTAATGTACTGACATCTATCTACATCTAACTGGTACACCAGAAACCTTCGTTCATATTGAATGACTATAAATACTTAAATAGTAGACAATAAGCACAATACTAACAATTCGGAAAAGTGAACTTAACTACATAGTATATGTTGCCTGAACACATTTCGATCCTTGGTAATAACTCAATACTAATTGACTCCCAATGCCATCTGGCCATATCAAATTAACAATAATATGAGACTAATCTACTATTTTGCTTTACTTTATTTTACTCAATTATCTTAATACTTCTTATTTATTTCCCGAATTCGTCATGAATTATCGTTTTCAGTTTACGATCGGAACGGACATAGAAATAATATTATAATATGCTTGTTCTCAAATATTGCTTTTCTGTAGAATTACTATGTATAATCTGTACAAATATGTTGTCAAAAGGATATGTAGACTTAAGTTTTGTACCATGATCCGATAAATAAATTTCAATATTAATCGTTTTAAACAAAACGATTTTGCTTTTTATACTGATACTATTTACATTCGGTTAATTTTCAGAGTGAACGCTGGCATTTAAACGTAACGTATTCATGCTATTGATTTGGCGTTGCCAGACTGTCAGTTCTTGAAAGGTTTCGCTAATATTTATTTTTTTTTGATGTAACAATTGATTTAATTTTATTTAGTGTGTGTTTTTTAAATACTTCATAGTTAATTATGCACATCAGTATTCACAATTTGTGCATATTGAAAAAAATAATTGCTTATTGGGTATGTTAAGGAACAGCTGATTCTGTTAAATCGCTGTTTTGGACTATGTCCGATAGATTTTACAGCTTCCCAAGTGCTGTTAAGCCGATATTTAATTATTAAATTCTGTTTTTACGAAAAAATATTGACCAAAGCAATTAAAAAATGAGCTTAATTCTAATAAGAATTTGTATATTCTGCCGCTGTTAAATATTGCATTACATTTTGCATTTACTGTTAAGTACGTGTGTGTTTACATTTACGCGCGTGTGTTTGTTGCGGTTTTGTTTTCGCTTATCAATTTAACAATTTTATGATTCAACTAGAAACAAATGTCTGTACTAATTTGAAAAAGATAGTCGGCAATCAAAAGGCTTGTGCTATTATGATATTAGTTCTGTTCCGCCCTTATTGCGCGTGATTCTGCCTTTTTTCACTGTTCTTGTTTTCACTAGTTGCTCTAAGCCCTTACCCTACATTAGAACAACAAAATACACATGGTGTCACGTTACCATATACAAGAAGAGGATGCGAATTCCACAACTTCACAAAACCAACAACAACGACGCTCCCGCTATGAATTTGCTTCACTTTTGCATACTCGTGAGTAAACATTTGAACTATTTCCATGTCTAGTTGTATGTAGCAATGTTTGTTGTCAGCGTGAAAGCGGTTTAATTTTGTTTATATGATTCATAGACCGAACTCGTTAAAAATCTTGTCCCTTTATAAAATTGTTAACATTGACAAAGAATCTATTTTCAAATGCCTTAATACGATTATGAAGTATTAGTAGCTACTTTAAGTGATAAGATTGCTTAGCGGCAACAGAATGAGCAAGGGTGAATATGCATGTAAGTGTATATGTATGCATTTGTGTGTGTACAACATACAAACAATGATTGTATGCCAACTTGCATACAATGCAAAACACTATTTTACCAACTACCCCTTATTTTAATAAATTATTCAAGTAATTCGTATAAAAAAAAAGCAAATTAAAAAACAAATAAAAAAATCATTGTTGGCCCATGGGGGGATCGAACCCGCGACCTTCGCGTTATTAGCACGACGCTCTAACCAGCTGAGCTAATGGGCCTTGTTGAGCAGCGTTCGCTTAAAGTGAAATATGTTTTCAAGCGAAATAGAAATTGCGGCATTTAAATGGGGGAGGAAATGCTTTTTAAAGAGATAAATAAATACATTTTGGTAAAGTTAAATACATTTGAATGTTTGTGCCAGTTGCATATCGACTTAATATTGAATGGAAACAGTTTGTTTTTGTTTGCTTTTAATGGGATGTCAGAGAGTCGGAAGATGATACTGCTGTTTAATAGGCTATCTTGTGCGTCGCGTGTATTTACCAAACAATTTGTACTTGCTTCATACAATTGTAGGCGAACACTTACTTTTGCCCAGCTCGTCGTTGACAACTTTCAGTTGTGAGCTTCGGAAAGTGAACCGAAGGACGAAATATTGACTAGCAGTGCTTTAGCCGATGTTCTTTCGGCTCGTGCGGTGCGGACTGTCCACAGTTGGCTTTTGGCTTTTGCACGTTGTGGACGCATTTTCAAACCGTTCTTGCGCGTGATTGTTATTATCGAATATACAACAAACACACGAGTTGGGCCACGCAAATGAAACGCGAAGAATCGCAACGCATCCCAACTTATTAGTTATGAATGCAAACAACTTTGTTCTTGAGTGCCCCAACTTGAGTCTGCTTCAAATTGAAATAGTTGTGTATCTGTATCTGTGGCTGTAGCTGTAGGAGGTGTATCTTCAGACACTGCGGAGCCAAGTTGGCAATGAAGTTGGGCGTGCTTGAGCTGGGTCGGCTGGCAACCTTCTGCTAACCCGCTAACTACCATCAGTTCGATAATTTGAAGGCTCTCTTAGACTTTAAATTTGTGCATTTACCTTAAGTTGTTAAATTGTTACTCTGTCTATAATTAAACTCTTGTCGGCTCGTCCAACATCGACATTGTAGCGATAGAGAGACACTCAGTATGTTTTGTTCTAATGCATATGCGTGTCGCGTTAACAAGTACTATGATTTGCAGCTATAAGCTATATGATATAACGAATAATGAATTTTTGATGTTTTGTGCAAGTTGTTGAAAACTATCATTGCCTACATTTGAAATAATTGTACTGCGAGTATACCGAGTATATGTATATTGGTCATGGGCGGCGCTAAAGGGCTGCCAATGGGGCTGTCAGTTGTTTTAGTTCTCAACGCATGTCAAACAATATGTTCAAGGTTGTTTCCATTCTCAAGCGCAACTCTCTTCGAACAATCCGAAAATGAGCTCCTTACATAACTGCTGATTGATATTATATAATAACCGATGAATGAACAAGAAAAAAAGGTGCCTTGCAAACTATTTATATATTTACCCAAAGTGAATCCAAACACACCCAAGTGAACTTTGTACCAAGTGCCTTAGTCATTAGTCAAGATGTCCGGTCATAGCCCGGATGCCAGCCGCAACAGCAACAGCAACAGCAACACCAACACCATATCCATCGAACTCAACAGAACCAACACGACCTCAAGCTGCAATCCCAGCATTGCCAGCCAGCGACGGCGCCAACAACGGTCTGCGCAGCATCGTCAGGAGTCATGGTTTCGCCACTCGATGCCGCCGGCTGTCAATCGCGACTTTGAATCACTGGAGCATCTCACGCAACGTGAGTCGACCAATGGCTTGGACGAGCAGCTCGCGGCGTCCCTCAGCGGCAAACTTCCCGTCCTCAGTCATACGAGCATACACCTTAACAGTGCCAACAGCAATCTCGGTTTCATTGATTCCGACACACCAAATACGCCGGTGACGCCGCAATCCGACTCTCAGGCCGGCACGCTGTCCTCCTGCCAGCCCATCGGAGGTGCCGACAACAGCTGCAGGCAGAAGGCGCGTAACCGAAAGGATTCCAAGAGTTCCATTCTATCGAATGCAGCTCGCGGATTACGCATGACCACTTCATTCCTGCGTAGCAAGCGCAGGGAATACGAAGGTGAGTGAGGTCGTCAGGATCATTGAAATCAAAAATGAAAGACGTTGGAGAATGCAAGAATAAATCATATAGAAATATTTTTGAACAAGTTAATGATTAATATCAAGTCTTTGTGTGAGATGAGGCAGTGAAAAGTCGAATTAAAATTAATAAAAACATAAATTAAAATTCCACATGTACAAAGGGGTATGAAGTTGGGCATTGAATGTGAATTGTTGATATTTAATTGTTGGAGAGTTTTAGATAGCGAAACATAACAAAAAATATATATTTTTTAAGTCTTAAGCTTTCTGTTTGAAATTAGTCTCGTCTCCACATACTTTCCAACTATAGTTTAAGGCAAATGTTCATAAGTATTGAAAACTTATTATTCCAACATCCTGCTTTACTAAATCAAAGAAAAAAATGTTTTGTTCTTATTTGGAATTTATTTTATTTATTTATCCTGTTAGTTACAAATGGAATTTTATTAAACCACAAATCTACTACTAGAAGTCCCAAAAATCAGCTTAGTTAACAGTAAAATATAGATAAAGTGAAAATTGTATCTCTATGTTAAACATATTTTTATTGAATTGATTGATTCATTTCATACAATTTGTTAATCATTTAAAGAACTTAATAAGAGTTCTTGGCTTGGTTTTTGCCCAATATTACTATCACAATCATGCCTTAAAACGGCAGATTCTAACCCTTAAGCTACAACTGTTTGCCGAACTACAGCTGTTTGGTCACCCAGCTGCTGAGCTTGGCCACATCGGCATAGACACCTGGGTACTTGGCCACTGCGCAGTTGTTGCCCCACGAGACAATGCCGACCAGCTTGCCACCTGAGACAAGCGGACCACCGGAGTCTCCCTGACAGGCATCCTTATTGCTGGCCGACGCACAGAGCATCGTGTCCTTGATGCTCGAGCCATAGCTATAGCTGGAGCTGGCGCACTGCGTGCGAGCCACAATGCGAGTGTCGATGTACAAGAGCTGGGCGGAGTAGGTTCCTTGGTAGGAAGTGGAGCCCCAGCCAGAGCAGCTGGCGGCAGCTCCATGTTGCGGTGTTGCGGTTGCCAGCGCGATCGCCTTGATGTTGGAGCCCAGGGTCAGCTTTGTCTTGAGCCGCACGATGCCGATGTCATTGATCTTGCTGGTGCTGCTGTAATCCTCGTGCACCTTAAATGAGGCAGCATTGCTGGTGACGCCACCAATTGACCGATAGGTGGATCCGGCGCGAATCCGAAGTGTGGCAACTGTAACCTTGAGCAGACAGTGTGCTGCGGTTACCACAACGGTGGGGCTGATCACGCTGCCACCACAGAAGTGGACTCCGGAACGTTGCAGCGAAACCTGCCAGGGATGGGATGTGATCGTTGTTGGGCTGCCACCCACAATGCGACCTTCCTGCTCAGCCACCAATCCATTGGGTATGGCCGCACTCTGGACAGTTGCCAGGAGACCCAAGAGTATGATCAAGGTTTTGCCAAACATTTTACTTCCAGTACAAACGACAGTTCAGTTGGGAATATTGCAGTGCATTGCGTTGCCAACGTCTTTTATAGAGCACTATAAGGTGGAATTTCTATCTGCGCACACTCCCTCGTATAATGATATGACATTGTAAATTACTGCAGTTAGTGCCCTTTAAGTCGTCCACTTGGAACTGAAGTGATAATCGCTCTTGTCAATGCGAATAACAGATGGCCCCGGTCTGGTCGAAAAAGACACCTGAACGTCCCTCTAGTCCATTCAAATTTCTCTGGGTTTAATTAATTTATTTCAGGATGTCTTATATTATGTATCTCGCAGTTACGTTTGTTTGTTGTCGCTGCAAAAGCTTCGTATTGTCGTCAGACTTTCTCGCTATCTTTTGATTTAATGACTCGACTAATCCAATTTCATCGGGTTTTGCCTGTTATAAATATTACAAACGATTAGAACATTCACGTGGGCACTGCTCTACGCTGTGGGAAAATTATTTTGATACAATAAGGTGATTTGTTGACTATAAAAGGCATCTTCGACCCCACCATGAGTGTACCAAACTATATATGTATCTATTTTAACAGCATCTTTGACATTTCTTATTTGTATTCCTTTTTGCTAATCGTTCGTTCCATTATATATAATTATGAAACAATATATTACATACATTTTATACATGTTTACAAAAAGACCTAATCACTATACTATAAATCTATAAACAATTTCTTTAACTTGTGCGTTGTTCCGATTTTGCGTTGTCACAGTCGAGCAGTCTCGATTTTGTTTAACGACGCAATGGAATAATTTTAATTAAGACTATATCAAGGACACTGCGTTCAATTACCTTCTAAAATACTATACAACAACATAGAGTACAGCTAACGTGTGAATTTATTATTTATGGAAAATGTATTGAAAACGAACGAACATTTATTACGAGGACAGCCCATCAGGACCACTGGCCATATTTAGAATTCCTAAATGCAGGATGTAACTGTTTATGGCTCGTCGTATTTGAAAGGTAATAAAAATTTGCAAATGTGGTTGGAATAGGGAGATGTCAAATGTCAATGTCGCTAAAATAAGGACGGTCTCAGCTTCCGGCAACATTTGCTGTTGACTGTTTGCTTTTGGGTAAAATGGTCAATGGACAAAAAGCTGCCCCGCCTGCTTGTGTATTACGCCATCAACTAATACAAACTTATGGATTGAACATCTATTTGGTAGATGGATCACCTGCCCCTTTATTCTGTTAAGAGGGAAAATTGAAATTAGATTTTAAGTAAAATTGAATGGCGTGAAATATTACCAAAGAGTCGTTAAATTCGTGACACAAATCATCCATTTCCATATCTTGATAGTTCGGAAAATACTCGATAAACTGTTTAAAAGTTACGCGTTTTTTTGATTGATTTCGGTTGATATTTCCATCGCCATCGCCTTTATCTTTTCGAATGAGAATTGATTTAATGCGTCGTTGGCTGTTCACCTGTACCTCTGGTTTCATTGTATTCATTTTAAAGGATTTTGTTGGAATTTTAATAAAATACACAAACTATTTGCACATACAATGAAATGAAAAAACGGATTGCTAAGCTAATACAAATTTGTTTGAGACTGTTAACCCCAATCATTTGTATATTTATTATCAAAAATAGACTGTTGGAAAAAATCAACAAATAATTTTTAATTTAGATAAGTATTTCAAATGGAATAATAATTTAGAAGCAATGAAAAGTGTACAATAATAATACAAGTTGCTACTTGATAATTATCTGCCAAATAATTTTGAACTAATGCGATATCTAAGGGCCTCTAAATACCAATTACCAAAAGCTTTTAACTTCACGAAACTCAATCTTTTTTAGATAAAGAATTAAATGGCATTTGTGTTGAACTGTGTCGCAATAAAGTGACTACCACTGAGATCATCAATGTCTCAACATAAACGTACTTAGCTGGATTTCTTTTACTTCTTTCTCATGACATCATCAGATGGTCGGTTGGGGTCGCCAGAGTCCTGACGTCCTGATGTCCTTATGTGCTCGGCATGAAAGAATACTACATGTTGCGATTGTGCCAGCGCACGTTGACATTTTTCACCCATTGCAAAAAGCTTTTTAGGCTAAATGTTCCGTGTCCGTTTAATATCGTTGCAGATAGTGGTTAAGTAAATTAATGACTACGGCTCACAGCGTGTTGTTTCCAAGGATTGTCGCTGCTTTAAAAATCAATACAATTATAACGCTTTGCACTATAACAGTTTTTTATACTGTTGAATTACAAATTTAAAAAAAAAAAAAGAAAAAAGTGTGGCCCATGAGGGGATCGAACCCGCGACCTTCGCGTTATTAGCACGACGCTCTAACCAGCTGAGCTAATGGGCCGGTGTTTGCTCGCTGACAAAATCATCATAAGTATCATCATCGTAGCATTTGCAATAGAACAAAGTAACATATGTTGGTGTTTAAATTAAATCTATTTTTATATTATAACCACCACACACTTAAATGCTTTCGCTTTGTATTATTTTTTAAAAATAAACATTTCGTTGATTCACTTCAATGTTTAATGGAAATATATTCCCATTCATACAAGTAAGATATTCGACGCACAGTCGCCAAGTGTCAGGATGGCCGAGCGGTCTAAGGCGCCAGACTCAAGATTTGAAATCTTACCTCTTCAACAGGGGTTCATATGAGCGTTCTGGTCCTCTCTGAGGGCGTGGGTTCGAATCCCACTTCTGACAAAACTTTTTTGTTTTAATAATTGTATTATTATTAATTTTAATAATTATTTTTTTTTTTTTTAATAAATATTTCAAATGCAATTTTATGCAGTTGCATGTATAGTTGGTCGCAAATAAAGTTTGATACACTATTGGAGCACTCAGAATATAAAATGATGTTGTGTCTTGCAAGTCAACAAGTGCCTCCGTGGCGCAATTGGTTAGCGCGTTCGGCTGTTAACCGAAAGGTTGGTGGTTCGAGTCCACCCGGGGGCGGATACCTTTTTTATTTTTAATAAATTTGTTTTTTATAATTTAATATTTTTACTAATTTGATTCCAATATAAAAGTGAAATTTGTTGAATTGAATTCGAACAATTCCAATTATAGACAGAAAGCAATTTCATATACTGGTTGGAATTCAACGTTCAAATGAATATCTCAGTAATCAGCACTCGATGAGGCTGTGGTGAGTTTAGTAACATTTTATTTGTTTATGTTATCGAGCAAGTGGTGTTCGTGGTGAGCTCTCACTCAATTCTGTTGCGTTGCCGCTCATGTTTAGAAATGTGTTTGTGTTTGAGTGCGTTTGTTTAGGTTTCTCTCGCTCACTCTCTGGTATACCCACACAGGTGAGTCAATGCGGCAATGGCAATGGCAATTGCGCTCAGTTGTTCGTCAAGCACGCGCGCGCGAAGTCGATAAACCGCATTTCTGTCGCTGAAATCAGTTTTGCAGTTTTGCCGTTTAATTGGCTCGAAAATAATACATACATATGTATATAAATACCCATATGTTTTGTTTTGTTGTTTGGAACAACAACTAGCAGTGTTTTCGCATTTTATGCTTCTATTTTCCAAACGATTGATATGAAATGAGTGCGCAAATTGTCAAACAGTTTCAGTGGTAAAAGCAAAAGTGAAAAGTAAATTTGAAACAAGTTGCACTTTTACACTCGCCACGTTGTACATTATACATGCGGCGCGTATGATATAAACCATGACCAGTCTAATGTTATTGTAGTGCACATATGTACATAACTACATCTTTGATTGTATCGGCGCCTCCTCAATTAAATGCTGCCCATCAGCCCTCTGTCCGCCCAGCTCGAGCTCTCAGCTCGGTTGTCAACAGCATGCGATCCAACAACATTGATTGTTGTCTCCCTTTTTGTGTATTGTGTTAGCATTTCTCGCCGTTTATTTCATTGCCATTGTTGCATTATTATTGTAATGGCGGTTTCTCTCACACACATCCATAGTATACGTACGTATATAGTTCGTACACAAATGTTGTTCAAACTAGTTTCTTCATGTTTTGTTTTGCGGTTTCTGTTTTAAATAATACGATGGCCCCCCATCTTTTATCACCACTTTTCTTTCGTTCTGCAGGTTTATTTGCACTCTCAACGCAAAAGCGCCGTTGCACCTTTCAGTTGAAATTTGTGTTCGCATTTGGTTGTTAACAAATCCCAAAAGTTGATTTTCCTCCCAGAAAGTATTGTTTACACAATTTGAACAGCAGTATCCACATTTTCGTCGTAGTCCATTAGGAAAATGTTGAGTATTTATTGTGCTGAAAGCAAACGCAAATTAAGTTCCGAAGGTAAATTCCCAGAAAAGTTGCTTGCTTTGATAAATATTGACGCAATTAACTTTTTTTTTCAAATCGTGTACAAGTAATTACTTCAATACATACAAAAGTACATCAGTATTGTGCATACTGTGTACATAGCTTGCATATTGCTTACCAACTTGATGAAATAATACAAAACATACATATTTATTTTATTTCGTATCGGTCACGTTTGTTTTCGAATTTTCTTTTCTTAATGCGCTTGTTGTTATTGAAATATAAATAAAAACAATAGCGTCATCGCTTGTGGGTACAGTAAAATACTTATAAAATATACTAATTTGACGGCATTTAATTTATAAATAAATTTGTGCATTTAAGTGCCAGAATCATGAAAGCATTTCTCAGAACAACACATCAAATTAAAATGTCAAATAAAACGGGTTTCTCAAAAAGTAAATTAGCAGAATTAAAGTAAAGATTATCCGGGATGAAAGGAAATGTTTTGGAAAACTTTAGAAGATTCATCATTATGAATGGTTTTAATTTAAAGATTTCGTTCGGATCTTGTAATGCAGACTCATCTATCTAATACTTTCGGCAAACATATAATATATATTATCGTGCTTCAAACCATATCCCCTAATTTGCACTTTCACACATTCTTCTTTGTTGATATATTTATTTTCACTTTTGCTTTCAAAACTTATATATGTATGTACGTAGACGGACAAATGTGTTGAACTTTTAGATATATATTTACCCAAAATATTTATAGTTGTAGTTAAAATATGCTTTGCTGCAGACGTCATCAACCAAGAGCGATTAGACAGAGTGTGATCGACTATGGGTTACTTTGCCTACCTGGTCATCATCGAATGTAATCCAATACTGGGGAATCATTCTATGATTATTCGAAATAAGAAAAGTGATTAATTGGATGCACACGTATTCATATTTGATCACAACTTTTTGACTGACAACGTCACCAATAACCCATATCCAATTTTTCGATTGACAATAATTCCGTATTGATTCGGTTTTCACAATGAGCTGTCGTTACTGTGCGACATTTATGGGCCTTGTAACTACCTCTATACATACATAAAGCAAATATGGGAGTATGTGTGAAATGCGTCGATGTTTTCTTCACGCTGCTATAACTGACTAATATAGTCAATATATGTATTTGTATATAACACCCACTTGAACAGTATATACGTCTGTATGTGTTTATGCAAATAATACAGGTTGTTGACAAATAAAGCACGAAATGTATTTATGTTTATTATACCCTGTATCGGTACAAGGATTTCAATTTTAATTTCTGTTTTGCTAAATTACGCATTTATTCTAATGAACTTTTTAAATTTCAATTTGCTTTAAATCGAAATACTTATACAAATATTTTAAAGACTGTCTCAAATCGAGGTTAAACAAATACTTGCGATAGGTTGTCAGCTATAGGGGTTTGTCGTAGTCGACTTCGGTCTGAACTTCTTTTCACGCCCCGATTTGGAAAGTCTAAAAAATGCTAGGGGCTTGACATTCTATTAGTAATATTTACTCAGGTGGCGACCTATGTGCTCTTAAATATATGAACATTTATATATACTATGTATAAGTCATAATGTCGTGTTACAGTCGATATGCATCAGAGACTTGTTTTTTTTTTGTGTTCTACTTGTTCTCAGTTCTCAGTATTAGCTGTTAGCGTTTGCGTAAGTGATGACTGTTCACTTGTATACTTGAATGCTAAATACTGAATGTAGTAGGTTTATATACTTTATACATCTGCTAATTAGTTGACTTAAATCCGTTTCATATTTGTAGCTTCTTTAAGTACTTTCGTACTGGATGATTCTGCGGGCTAAGCACATGCATCCAGTAATTTCGATTCACAAATTGGTTTCGTTTGTTTTAAACAATAACCCACAAAACGTGAAAGTAAATCTGTTTTGGAAAGATTCCAAAATAAATACATATTAAACATGTGTGCATATGTATATGCTTAGCCAAATATATATAAATAGATGTTTATAGACGCGAAATAAAAACAAGACCGCTTTTTATTTTGCTCTTTTATACACTTGGCCTGCATATTTGACAGATTCCATAGATTATTTAAAAAATGTACCCTACATTCGGTATTTTGGGATTACTACGGCACATTAATTATATTTTTATTCTGTTCATCCAGCATATCGTATACAATGTAACTGTATGACCTTGCCCTTCCACTTTTGATTCTGGCTTACTAATTTCATCTGTAATTACTTGAATTCACAACGTGCCGACTGCCGTTGGGCCTTTATTAATATTTATGATCAATTTCAGTTCATTCACTAAGAGGCCTACTTGTGTACGTATGTACATATGTCCATTTGACGAGAAAATAGCTTCGGTACCACCTCCCTTTGCTACCTGTTTTATTATTGATGTATTCTCTGTAATTTAGTCGTAGAAATTTACTCAATTTCTTCCTTAACGAGCTTTTATAGCGAATTTCGAAGCTGAAAGTAATTTAAGGGAAACAAGAATTTTAAATCCTTAACCATTGACTGATTTTTATATTCTAGTCTTTAAAATGTAATTATTGATGTATTCTCCGTAATTTAGTCGTAGAATTTTACTCAATTTCTTCCTTAATGAGCTTTCATTGCGAATTCCGAAGCTGAAAGTGATTTAAAAGAAAAAAGAATTTTAAATCCGTAACCATTGTCTGATTTTTATATTCTAGTCTTTGAAATGTAATTTTTTTCTATATTTTTATATTTTTGTTAGTTGATGCCGGTAATTAATTCCTTCTTTGTGTTAAAAAAAAATATGGAATATTCCCGAAAAAGTTGTTACGATAATCTTATCGAAAAATAACATACATTTTTGAATATAGTTGCTTTTAGTTTCATATGCATTTTAAATTGTTGCACAGTTTTCTACATTAGTTTTAATGACCTATGTGGTTCATCAATAGCTTGTTTAGGATAATAAAGTCATTCATTAAGTGATTCGACGATTATCATTTAAATTTTTAAAAATGTTATTATTGTTATTAAAAAGTTTGTCAAATTTGTGTTTCTTTATACTATAATATTTTCCTTTGATATTTCCTGTCAACTTTCTGGAACATTGCACGCATTCGAGAATCTTTGAAATGGTAGTGCTGAGTTTGGGGTGTTCTTTTGATATTATTTGTATGAAAAGCGTCTAATTATATATAAGTGTTTAGTCTTGTTTACTGTGGCCATCACAAACACGCTAACCCGACCATTACCATACTGTAGCAACTATCTGGCTTTGGTTTTGGTTTTGGTAGCACGCAAATGAAAGTGTTTGCTTATGATTTGTGTAGACAACTCGACAATAGTTTTGTTTCCGATGTAGCTCTGTTGACTTCCCTTTTAATATGCACGGGGTCGTTGACTTGGTTACCTTTTTCGTCTAGAACAACTTTTTTATTTTCTTCGACTTCCTGGAAGTTCTTTTTGGGTGTCGCGTAGCGTAATGAAAATCAATACTCTTCGCACTCAGCTCAAATGTGTGAATAATTAGTCAATTGAACTGTAATTAATCATAGCAATCGTTTCATATCACATCGTCAATCAAAATAGATCAAATACTTATTCCAGTAAAGACATTCAAAATGTCGTCCAAGAGCTAAATCCAAAGTACAGTGAACAATTCGTGACTTAAAATCGGTCTAGAGTGCAACAACTGACAACAAATACGAAAAATTATCAGAATAAGCATGTCAACATGGCAGATCCCAATAAAAATAATGGCCATAACAACCCCAGAATCCACAACGGGCACAATCAACAGTTGGGCGCCTCGCCCCCAACGACAACCGCATTCCAGGCACCGAACTCCCTCTCGAACATATCGCAACAGGTGCAGATGTGGTGCCAGCAATGCTTGCGGCGGCTGAGAGGTGAGGCATTGCGGCACACGGCCACCACAGGACCTAGCAGACAGTTTGCCCCTGACGCGGGCACCAACACGGGACCAGCTGCCGAGCCGTCCTCCTCCTCAGATAATCCAAACGATGTTGATGCTGAAACCACAGAAGTGGACGGTGCCATAAGCCACGAGCGGCTAAGACAGTCAAAGCGGAGTCGACCTCATGAAAACTGGATAACAACTTCCAAAAGAAAACTACTGGAGAAAACAGGGCTTAAAAAGCCCACCTGTAGAGGTGTTTATACTTTTCATTATCTATAGCTCTTTATCCATAAGTAAGTGCTTTTTTTGTGAGCCTTACGCTTCAGCCATAACTCTAAAGTCATACGATAACTTTTACAATATGTGATACGGAGCCAGTGACCCATGCTTTAACTGATGCATAGCAATAAGAAAGAGCTTTTTACTTGGGACTAGTGAAAAACAAGTAAGAAAGCGACAGTCGAAAGGTTTCGACAGTGAGATACCCGCTACCCGTTTTGTATGAAAGCCATACTCTTATACAAGTATTTAAACAATAGTATTACGCTATAAATAAACCATAATATACCATACATGGTCATGCTGTCAACCAAAACCATTTGAGCAATTGCAGCTCCATCCGATTTTGCCCCATAAAATAATGTGTTTTTTATCCAATCACAATCAAATTTTCAGAAAATCATTTCGACTACAGATATTATTCTAGCTTTCAGATTACGCTCATTAATCGTTTTTTTTTTTTGGCCTGCGTGTAGCGGGAACATATTCTTAAACAAAATTTTGGAGCTTTAGCTCTTATAGCTTCTGAGACCTAAGTCTTCATACAGTCAGACATGGCTATATTGACTTGCCTGTTGACAATGATCAAGAATTTATGTATATACTTTATAGATATGCCTCCTTCGCCTGTTACTAAATTTCGTGTTGGCACTTAGTTATAATACCCTTCTACGATGTGGTTTGAGGGTATAAAAACAACTGCGAGATTTGTTCTAGAAATTGTAAAATGCATAAGTTATAGAAGTGCAAAATGATGCATCGTAATAAGAAAGAGCTATTTGCTGAGGACCAGTAAAAAATAACAACTGGGAGATTAGTTCTAGAAATTGTAAAATTTAGAGGTTGTAGAAGGGTAAAATTTGTTCTGCGAGTGCATTCAATCTGGCTTTAAAGTTCGTATGAAAGTGCGCGAAATAATTGTTAAGCTATGCTTTTCAATATTCATTAATGAATATGCAGATTTAGATACTCTTTGGTCCCTTTCCACCTACTAATTTTTAGCGAATCTCGCAAAAGTAAGAGAAATGCAAGCAAAAAAGTTTAAATTAGTTTGGATAGTTGATAACGCATCAATATTAATTCCCAATAAGCATATAGATATATTATATATTCTAGGGTATCAGTGCGTCGTCTGCTGTCTGTAGTTTGTACGCAAATGTTTTCGGTACTCTCAGTGGGTAATTGATCCCATCGGCAAACTGGAAATGCGCTCAATAAAGTAAATGCTGTCTGGGGAAAGAGTTACTCAACATAAGGTCAACAGTTGACAGAGATAGATATTTAAATACACACACACACACACGCAGTCGTACAATATGTTTTTTGAGCAATTGCAACGCACCCCGAACCCGAAAGGGGGACGCAATTCTGACGACCCTGAATCTGGATTCGTAGCCAATTTCCACCTTTGCACGAGTCGCATATCGGTTTCAGTCGCAACACCAAGCTGCAAGAGAACACACCACGCGGCACGCAAAAACGCAAAAAACGCAGAAAGCAGAAGCAAGGGTGAAAGAGTGAAAGCCAGAGAGAGGGGAAAGAAAGCTGAAAAGTGTTGTTGCGTTTCGATATCTGATAACAGAGTGACAATTAATTGAACTCCCCCATTGCAAGCGTGAACGTTAAGTGCTATTTTTTCACCATATTAGGACATGCAGAGGACTTGGGTCCTAGTCCTAAATATAGTTCACAAATATAGTTCGAATGCATCACGTGTCGGGGCCGTTGAATGAATGTGTGACAAATCGATAATTGCGCACTTTCGACGCACGAAACTCGTACTCTGGCTTCGGCAGCGATTTGTTGCAAGTTTCCTAAAGTGTTTACTGTCCACTCCGTGTTTGGCCTATAATATATGTATATATCTATATATAGTCTCTAAGTGGGACTTAAACGCGCATTTGCTATGCAAAATGTCAAAGTTGAGCGAATCTGAGAACATTTTGCGACTGCAAATAGCAAACGATGTGAATGTGAATGTGAAGAGCGCAAGCGCTTGCCCATTGCCACGCCCACTTGTGGCTTGCACCCTTGGGGTGTATCAGTCGTAATAGCCGCAGCTGCAATCGAGTCAACCTGGAGGGCACAGGCAAACCACGTCTAGTTGGGGAGAGCATCGCCTTTCAGACTGTCGGCTCTGGTATTGAGGACGGCGACGACGAGTTGGATCGGGAATCGATAGCGACCGCGGCCACGGAACTAATCAGCGACATTGGCGACTCCAATAGAAGTCTGAGTGCGCCCCAGCGACGCCATCGGCAGCACAGACACCGCCGCAGACTGTCCGCGAGGCAATATCAGCGCTGGAGCAGAATGACCTTTCGCAATGTCTACAAAGCACTGCGCATATTGTGGAGTCGTAAGTTGCAGACCCATTTCGCTATCTTCATCGGCATCAAGAAGTGATATCTATATATATACATATATGTATACATATATTATTGCCCACCTCAAAACCAAAGTAAACTGTGAAAATCCTCGATATAGTTTATTCTAAATTTTCCCCCACACACAATGCATGTTGATTGTGTTCCCCGCGACGAGGTCAAGCACTTGGGCCAGTTGATGCGAACGCATCAAATAATCCCAGATGTTGTGGCCTGCATGCCACACCAGGTTATCAGTGTGCTGTATCCCTGCAAAACCAAGGTCGAGCCGGGATGTCATCTGACGCCTGCTGCGGTGCGTCACCTGCCCATTGTCAGATGGATGGCTGAAAAGAACAAGTTGTACACGCTGGCCATGGTTGATCCGGATGCGCCAAGTCGGGCCACGCCATTGTATCGGGAGTGGATCCATTGGCTGGTGGGCAACATACCCGGCAGCGATGTCGTCCATGGCGAGCCACTTGTTGCCTATATTGGCAGTCGTCCTCCAGCGGGAACGCACACTCATCGGTACATATTCGTCGTGTTCAAGCAGATCTGTCGCTTGGACTTCGATGAGACGCATATTCCCAGCGATAAGTTTGAGGAGCGTCGTGGTTTCAGCATCAAGAGATTTGCTCAAAAATACGCTCTGGGCAATCCCATTGCAATGAATTTCTTTCACTCCACCTGGGAAAATAATGATTTATATTAACTCGCTGTGTTTGTTTGGGTAATTCAATAAAAATCACGGCTAAATGGGAGTACTAGTTGTAATCTATATAGTTAATGTGCACATTATGGACTTCGATTTAATTTAATTTCTTTTTTCGTTTTAGATGACGATGATCCCGTCCCGTTCGGTTCCGATGTAGAAGACGGGGAGAAGCGCATCATCTCACTGAACGCGCCACAGCCGGTGAATTATTGTAATAATCGAATATCTACGGCAAAATATAAGTGAGTACACTCATTTCAATTCAGTTCGTCATTCAACTACTCATTGGTGTCAACGTGAGTGTGCCTTATCGTTATCATTTGTTTGATCTGCTCAGAGTGAGACTAATGTTTGCCCGCTTTGATAAGATAAGAGACATCCACACTCGTAATTGATTAATAAATGCATATACGCTTCTTGATTCACTTATTCACTTATTTATTCATTGTTCTTAATCTCTATTCACAGTTTTGCCAGCTTTTTACCGTCGTTCCTCTTTGAGCAATTTAGACGATATTCCAATTGTTTTTTCTTACTTATTGCATTACTACAACAAATTCCGGATGTTTCGCCAACGGGTCGCTACACAACGCTGGTCCCCCTCATTTTCATACTCTCCGTTAGCGCCATTAAGGAAATCATTGAGGATATTGTGAGTACAACTGCAGAGACATTCAATAGAACCCTGTCAAAAACCCTCTGCCACACTCTAAATAATCTTTAAAACCTAGACTTACTAAAAATTGGCCATAATTATTTATTATTCGTCACAGAGTAAAGTCAGATAAAATATTTTCGCAAAAAACTTCATGTTTCTTATCTGATCGATGCGGAAATTACTGGGTACTTTAAGAGGTTGGAGTATATAGCGTGCTGCAAATTATACGTTGATGATAAGAATTTTACTAGCTGTCGAGGGCGTGGCATACCAAATTAAAATTTGACTTAAAACCTCTGACATCTATTGACTAATACAATAAATTTGTATATCTTCTGTTTAAAATCAAATAATTTATACATTTTTATTTGGTAATTAATTAGCTAAGCTATGAAGGCTTAAATTTGTGTTATTTTTAAATATTATTTGCCGAGTAAAAATTTCTTATATTTTTCATTTCATATATGTACATCCACGGCTATATATAGGGTATACGAAGGACACACTTTAAGTTAGTGACTCTATGAATTTAAGTAAATGTTTATCTAGTAATGAATTAGTTAAGCTATGAAGGGCTAAAGTTGTTTTAATTTGAAGTACTATTTTTAAATAATAACTTGTGCTCTATATACTACTAGCCAGTTTTTTACCCAACTTCGTCCGCGCAGCACTTTTTTTATTTATTTAAATTTTTTATTGTCGTTGCCTTCCACTGCAACCTGCCTTGAAGTTTCTCGTTGGTAAAAATCGCTGAATTAAAAATTAGAATGGATTAAATAAATTTCTAGCAGTAGTTATGCCTAATAATATTGGAGATGTATGTACATATACTATACTATATACTAATAGAATAGACAAAACTAATTTTTAAATATTTAAGAAATATATTTTTAAAAAATTCGTACACAAAAAATTAATTTAAATAGATAAAACAATGCAATGCCTTAATGGTTCTAATTCGTGTTTCAATGTAATAGCTATAAATACATTTAAATACCAAGAACAGAATTTGCAGAACTATAAAAAAAATAATAAAAATAATATTTCACTTAAAAATTAATTTAAATAGTTTGAGCACTGCAATTCCCAAATGGTTCTAGCCAACTATAAGTGTCCTTAACCATGTTTTCAGGAGGACTTCAAAGTTTTTTTGGTCCATTCTGTACGTTGGATTTGAATTATATATTATGACTTTATATTATGAACTTTAAAACATTTAACGTTGATGTAGCCTATCGGTAAAGCTCATCGATATTTTCATAAATTTTAAATTATTCAATGTTCATTTGGAATACATCAAAATTTTAGCATCCGCGAAATGCGGATATTGTCAGGGATCGAATGTTCGACCTCATCATATGCGTTCGGACTCTAACCCCTAAACCACAGCCTTGGTTAAAAGACTTTCCAAAAACAAAATAGCCCACCGAGATATTCGCATGTAAAACTAAATAAATGCTTTGTTGTTAGCAACTTTTTCTGCAACGTTCTAAACCATCCTCATCCTTCATCCTCCCAATTCAGCCTCTCGCTGCATTCTCTCGGTTCTAACATGAAAACTATTTTGTTCCGCTTAGATTCCTGTTTACATTTCACAGACGAAGATAATAAATATTTTGAAAATTTGATTGCTGTTGTGCCATGTTTTGAGTTCATCCATTGCATTTACAGAAACGCCATCGAGCAGACAATGAGATCAACCATCGGTTAATAGAAAGGCTGGAGAATGGCACGTGGGCCACCGTGCGTTGGTCGGAGCTGTCGGTTGGCAACATTATTAAAGTGACCATCGATACATTTTTTCCTGCCGATTTAGTGTTATTATCGTCCAGGTGGGTGCGAACTATAGCGTTGTCTGTTCCAATTCGTATATAAACATAATGCCAATCATATTTGCAGTGAGCCACAGGCGATGTGCTTCATTGAAACGGCAAACTTGGATGGAGAGACGAACCTGAAGATACGGCAAGGTGTACCAACCACAGCCAAATTACTGGAAACAAAAGACTTGATGCAATTACAGGGTCGGATAGAGTGCGAACTGCCAAATCGGCAATTGTACGACTTTAACGGCGTCCTCAAGGAATTCGGCAAGCCGTAAGTACTTCAACGAACAACATTTAATTCCTGATAATTGATAAATTAATGCCGTTTGCAGCTCTGTTCCTCTTGGGAATGATCAGGTGCTGCAGCGTGGTGCAATGTTGCGGAACACCGCGTGGATCTTTGGAGTGGTCGTCTACACCGGACATGAAACGAAGCTGATGAAGAACTCAACGTCAGCGCCGTTGAAGCGATCCACAGTCGACAAGCTGACGAACACCCAAATTCTGATGCTCTTCATGATACTGATCTCACTGTGCATCACGAGCGGGCTGTGCAACTTGTTTTGGACGCAAAGACATTCCGTAACGGACTGGTATTTGGGCATCGGAGACTTCAAGAGCATGAATCTTGGCTACAATCTGCTGACCTTCTTCATTTTGTACAACAACCTGATACCCATCTCACTGCAAGTCACCTTGGAGCTGGTGCGATTCCTTCAGGCGATCTTCATCAACTACGATATCGAGATGTACCACGAGGAGTCCAATATGCCAGCCAGTGCGCGCACCTCAAACCTCAACGAGGAGCTCGGCCTAATCAAGTACATCTTCTCGGATAAAACGGGGACGCTGACGCGCAATGTGATGGTGTTTAAGAAGTGCTCGATAGCCAGTCACATCTACAAGGCAGAACGCACACCGGAGGAGTCGGAGCTGGTGCAGAACATACTGCGACGCCATGAGACGTCCAGCGACATTGAGGAATTCCTTGTGTTGCTGTCCGTCTGCCATACCGTCATACCAGAGAAGAAGGAGGATGGCACAATTGTCTATCATGCCGCCAGTCCGGACGAGCGTGCCTTGGTCGACGGAGCTAGGCAGTTTGGTTACATCTTCGATACGCGAACTCCGGAGTATGTGGAGATCAATGCACTGGGGGAGCGCAAGCGCTTCCACGTCCTGAACGTGCTGGAATTCACCTCGACGCGCAAGAGAATGTCGGTTATTGTGCGCACCCCGGAGGGCAAGATAAAGCTGTTCATGAAGGGCGCCGATTCTGTTATATATGAGCGACTATCTTCGCGGAACCAATCGTACCGGGATATGACCCTGCAGCATTTAGAGGAATTCGCTTCAGAGGGCCTGCGGACGCTGTGCTTGGCTGTGGCCGACATCGAACCAGAAGTGTATGAGGAATGGAATCAAACGTACCACAAGGCGGCGACATCTCTGCAGCAACGTGAACGCAAGCTTGACGATGCGGCCAATCTCATTGAGATTAATCTACGCCTGCTCGGCGCGACCGCCATTGAGGATCGACTGCAGGATGGTGTGCCGGAGACCATTCAAGCCCTGCTCGAGGCGGGCATTTACATCTGGGTGTTGACCGGCGACAAGCAGGAGACGGCTATAAACATTGGGTACTCGTGCAAACTGATTACGCACTCCATGGACGTCATCATACTCAACGAGGAGAGCCTAGATGTCAGTAAAGCGCTGCATTAAATCCATTATTAATTAACCTAAACTACTTTATCCCGTCTTGCAGGCCACCCGTGATGTTATCTTGCGTCATGCGGGCGAGTTCAAGAGCTCCAATGCCAAGGATGCGAATGTGGCGCTCGTCGTCGATGGCAAGACTCTGAAGTACGCACTGACTTGCGACTTGCGCGGCGAATTTCAGGAGTTGTGCCTCATATGCCGCGCGGTCATCTGTTGTCGCGTCTCCCCCATGCAAAAGGCCGAAGTCGTCGAGATGGTGACGCAGAGCACGAAGGCAGTGACTTTGGCCATTGGTGACGGCGCCAACGATGTGGCCATGATACAAAAGGCAAACGTGGGCATAGGCATTTCTGGCCAGGAAGGACTTCAAGCCGCCTGCGCCTCCGACTATTCAATCGCCCAGTTTCGATTCCTGCGTCGCCTCCTTCTCGTCCATGGCGCCTGGAACTATGCGCGTATTAGCAAGCTCATCCTCTACAGCTTTTACAAGAACGTCTGCTTGTACGTGATCGAGCTGTGGTTCGCCGTCTACTCGGGATGGTCGGGTCAAATTCTGTTCGAGCGCTGGACAATCGGTCTGTACAACGTGCTGTTCACAGCGATGCCCCCGTTTGCCATTGGACTCTTCGAGAAGTTCTGCACGGCCGACACGATGCTAAAGTATCCGCTTCTGTATAAGCCATCGCAGAACGCGAAACTGTTTAACGTGAAAGTATTCTGGATCTGGATATTCAATGCGCTGCTGCACTCCGTGTTTCTCTTCTGGCTGCCGATGGCCGCGTTCCAGGACGAAGCCATTTGGTCGGATGGAAAGACGAGCGACTATTTGATGCTGGGCAACATGGTCTATACGGTAAGGTGCACTGTAGTCATGGAGAATTATATGGAATTCATTTGTCTTTATGCCTTGCAGTATGTCATTGTCACTGTCTGCTTGAAAGCTGGTCTTATCACCAGTTCCTGGACCTGGTTGACGCACGCCGCCATATGGGGCTCCATCGTGCTGTGGTTTACCTTCGTGATTGTCTACAGCCACTTCTGGCCGACGTTAAAGTTCGCCAGCAACTTCGCGGGCATGGACATTCAGCTGCTGTCGACGCCCGTATTTTGGCTTGGTCTTTTCCTGGTGCCCATCACCAGTTTGCTCATCGATGTGATTTGTAAGCTGTACGTGCGCACTATCTTAATCTGGAGTATTCGTGGTCAATTCAAATTCTTATCCATTAATTATAGAGTACATAATACAGTTTTCAAGACACTCACCGATGCTGTACGAGAATCGGAAATTCAAAGCCATGATCCCTCACAAGTAATGGAAGAATCACGTTCATCGTAAGTATTTGTTGAGACGAAGCATTTACTGTTGTTGCATTCTTTCTGGGTTTCCTTTAAATTGGTTAACTATTGGCATCAACAAAGCATTTTGTTAGCAACAAAAAACGAACAACAAAAACATGCTACATTTTCAATTTGAATTGTTGCGCATTGTTTCTTTATTAGTATTAAGTGTTGACTTGATTTTTCCACACAACTGCAAATCTATTCTTACCATTCTGCTCACTTTGTGCGATTCCAGCTATTGATTTCTAACATTTGTTTGCACAATTCTGTAACGTGTTTAATGGTAGCGCTAACACTAGATCATTCTGCATCCTTCTCAGTAGTCACTTGATACCAAGAGATCCACACAAGAACCACATGTAATAACATTATTGTTTGAATTGTGTTTGTTTTACTATCACTTATGTATTCCGTTTATGTTTTCCCTTACTTTAATCGCCCAATTCTTAATGAGCAAGTAATTCTTCCTTAACTAACGTATAGTTGCAAGTAGTGGCATTATTTACGAACGCAAATTAAATACAACAATAGATTCCATAGTATTTATATATTTATATTTATTGTACTTATGTTTAACAGTCAGTCTGATCAGAGTTTTTAAGAACCTCTGAAACCCAACAAAACCTCAAAAAATATGCATTCCATTGCATAGTCTGAACTGAACACAAGTACAAAAAAATCATTTAGTTTTGTTTCGGAAGTACTCGGCAGTTTTCAGAGAATATTATGTAATTTAGACAGTATATAAGTAAAACAGTATTTGTAAGCAGAATTTACGTTTAAGAATGTTAAATTTAACTATAGTATTTAATTCTCTGATATCAGTTTATCAGGATATTGGTGATATTTATTATATACACCCCATACAAGCCTGTTCTGAATTCCATTAAATTGAATTTCTAGCGTAGTATTCTTTTGGGTTCTCATTGAATTTTCTTTCTGCAATTTAAATTTAAATGGAATTCGGAACAAGTTAGATAGAAAATGCATTGCACACTTTTGAATAAATCAAAAATATTATTTAGATAAAATTATACGTAATTAATTTAGTTTTGAACGCATCTTGCTACGCCTAATACCGAAAATAAATGTACACGATTGTTATAAATTTAGTTGTTTAGCAGTTGCGTGTGTTTTAGAATAAAATTGCATTGAAAGAAACAAACACAATTAATTTAAGCTGGAAGGCAAAATTATTAGAAACAAACATTAATTATTTCAAACGAATTGGTATTGAAATTGATTATTTATTAGAGCAACAATCATTTGAAACATATTTTCGACAAGATGTAAATTTATCTCTCCTCTTCTATCCTCTATTAACAATATGCCATCATGTTACTTATTACCATGTTCAAAATATAAAAACCATTGTTATCAATCCCAACTCCCTCTCCATGCCGTATCCACCGAAAATCTGTAAACTTCTTCAACTCGAACTTGAACTTGAACTTGAACCATGTAAATTTATCAGTTTGGAATCTGGTTTTGGCCAGCCATCGAGGTCCAACCACGAACTAGTCGACAGAAAACAAAGCAGAGGATCGAAAAAGAGCTCGCCGTTCAAAGATACCGAAGGTCCACATCGTCAATTGCGTATAGAAAATCTGGATTTCGAAGAAGATAACAAGGATCAACAGCACTATCGACGCAGGCAACGTTGGCGCGGCGATGCCAAGGAAGACAGCGTTGGCAGCGAGATTCTGCACATGTAGAAAGACAATTAACAATGAATAACAATAACAAATGGTGTTTGTATATGTACAGTATTTTTAATATTAGACATTGTGTGATTTTTATGTCGTAACAATAACATGTGAAATGTCTTGAATAAATGGTTAAGTTTATGTAAGCTAAGGTATTAACTTATCCACCATACGCAATAATGTATGTGCTCAGGGCGTGCTAAGCCATTACTATATACCATATCCATTCGATCAATCAGTAATTATTCATGTATAAGTATTTGCATAGGAAATAAATAAAACAATAAAACTGTGATATTGATTACTGTAGCATATGAATTGCGTGCAATTAGCAACTTTTGAAAGTGTTACATTTTTCATATTTTATGTATCTACGTATCTTACTTACTTTACTGTATGTAATTTATTAGTATTCTAATATAAGGAACGCTTTTGCTTTCTTCCTCTTTTTGAAAAATATTCCACGGACATAAGTATAGCATACTGTTAAGAGTCAAATAAAATTGTAAGCCTTTTTTTGCCCCAATATGTATGCTATGCTTATTGCTTTGAAGTTATTTTAAAAGGGAATTTAGCAAAAAGCTCGTTGAACTCTCATGCTTACCCATAAAATCTTAGTATTACTGTTGTATATTTTAATTGAAAGCTATGGTCAACTTTTGACTGTACTTATAAGTGTACATATTTGCATATATGTATATTATTGATTTTTTTATGAACAAACATGATTATACATGTGATAAAGCATACCAACGTCTATATAAATATACAAAAAAAATAAAATAATACGAAATCCAGTTAACAAGAATTATCTTTGAAGCCACAATGTTTCAAATTATGTAAATTTATAAATATGTTACTTGTTATTTGCATTTAACTGTTGTTAAATTTTTAATTAAAACTATGATGAGTCTATTCCTTGAACCGTCCTACATCCCTTAACCATCCAAATTAAACCCAACCGGATATGAAACCCTGGGAATAAAGTGCAGGCACTATAAACTACTATTGTTACTAATGATGAATATTCCGTCTTCCTCTTTCAAATCAATTTCACGAACTATTTTCAAAGCATACTTTTTGGAGTAGATTAAAATCTAAGCCTAGTTCACATTTGTGCACCTCATTTTAATTTTTTGTTCTACGAAAAGTATGCCATGAATACTTTATTTATGTTATACAATTTGTTGAAATATAGTAAAAATGATATTGATTGATATATGTACATAACCTAAATGCGTGAATAATAAAGATACGAAATAAAAAAGAAACAACATTTTAATAAGCAAGTCTATGAATAAAGAATATTCGTGATAATAAGTAATACATATATATTAGTTTTTATGAAACAGTTTACCGCAATGACTGCCACAACTCGCATGAAATTGATATTCCCTGAGATACTTAGGAATAATTCAAATTCGATACACCTTTGACATGCTTAATGTTTTGCACTTGTCCATTTAATTTCCTATGTTTTCAATTCTGATTCTAACATGCAACAAATTAAATGAACTATCTTATTGATTATCTAATAAAATGTATTGCAATATAATGCGATCTTTTAAATACGTATTTCAAATTTTGATGAACATTTTCTTTACGTAACTCTATATACTTATTTGTGTGTGCGCAGAACTATGTATGCCTTGGGATCGATTCTTCGGTGTAAGTAATCCATAGATAAATTGTGCAGTCAAATCTATAAATGTACATAATTTCACAAATGATCTAATTCATAGTCATTCGTTTACACACTCACTCCACTTTATTGTATTATGGTTCAAGAAGCAATCCAAATCTGTTTCCTTAGGAAAAGCATTTCAATTATTGTATAGGGGAAGGCAAATATCACAACAAAAATAAACCCAAACGAAAATGTAGCATCCCCGTATGGTCTCATATTCTGATTATCGAGCATGGATTTACTAATGCATGTTATTCTTTTTTTTTTCAAGATTTCGCTATCTCGTATTTCTTAAGTTGCCATATATGATATAAGAAACCTTTTCATTTAATATGTTTATAATACATTAAAATAATATTGGGTAAACTGCATGCTCTATAAATTTGATACGCCTGTATACCTTTATTTCACATCTTGTAGTGCAAGAACCAATTGCTCTTAACCTTCTCACTTTTAATTTTAAACCGATAGAATGCTAACAATTCAAAAAGAAAATTATTAGTAGAAACCAAGATGAAGAAAACTGGATTTGAAACCTATATGTACATTACTCATTACTAAAAGTCCTGACCTTCTAAAAACAAAAACCAAAACAAAACAAAAAACAAAATTAATTCTACAGATTTACTGAAACTGCGAGATTACTTCGTAATGTTTTCACCCGTCGTGCCAATACAAGAGTTGAAACGGAACTAGAATTATCGCGTGAGTACTACCCATTTTCCAATCAGTTGCAATATGTACTCGTACATGCCCAAGGACATCAGCTGGCCATCTGGTGTTGGTACTTCATTTTTAATGGCTAGTTATAAATTCATATAGTATATGTATGCATAGCTTTGGTAATCAGCGTTCGAGATCCGGGTAATTGATGATTTGTCATAATTGCGTTTGACATTTAGTAAACGACATTTGTGATTGTGGTGGGGTTTCAATCTTTAATGGACGAGATTATTTTGATTTCTATTCAACACAGTCTTCATCTGTCAACCATATTTCACATACTCTTACATACTTTATTGTTCAGATTAAATCGATTCTTAACTTTAACGACCTTGAACCTAATACTAAGCATTTCATTCCACAGATGGCTATGCATTTTCTCAAGAGGAAGGCGGTGCTGTTCCGCAATCTATAGTTATTCGCGCCTATGACACGAATTTGCCCAAACCAGAGGGCAACTAAAAGCGCCCCGGAATTTTGAAAATTGTATTTACGGCATTATTTATTGAAGCAACACCTCATCTTTAGAACTGCTGTCTAAACGTATGTGTAAAAGGGCCAAAGAAAATAAATCATTTAAAAAACCACACACATATTTTAAGCATGCTAAAACCAATGTTAATACTACAACTACAAAAACTGAAACTTTTGTGAAACACTCTTTTTCTGCTATAAATGCATCAAGATATTCTAAATGTGTCTTACATTACTATTTTTTTTATAAATGCTGCATATATAAAATTTAAAAAAAAAAAAAAACACAACAAATATGTATTTGTATCTTAACTGTTAATTATTTTATAAGACAAAATCACTTAAATAAAGATGTTAGAAGCAGTTTCAATCCACGTATCTACAATTTATTTGTATACCCGCTACCCATAATGGAGAATGGTATTATGACCTAGTGCCAACAGGAAATGTGTATGTAAAAAGCAGAAGGAGGCTTCTCCGATTCAATAAAGTATGTTACATATGTACATATATATTTGTCTGTCGTCTTTGTGAACACCTACATCTTAGAATTATTAAGAACTAGGGCTACCAATTGGAAACATTTGTAATTCATGCACACAGATCAAGTTAGTTTTAGATTTTGGCCACGTCCGTTTACGACCCCACAAATCGACAAAAAAAAAGATGAACGTGCGTAAAGCTAGAATCAAGAGTTTTGGTACACAATAATATCTACAGTCGAAATGAATCCGGAAAATTTGGTTGATTTAGAGAAATTTACGCATACATTAACAAATTCCAGAAAAATGTTTTTTTCAGTGATCGAACAATTTCGGATTTACTTGTTTCGAAAACAGAAACAGCATTATTATTTATGCCGTTTACCTTACTTGCAGTTCCAAATAAAAATATAACCAAGCTTTCCTGAAGAATGAATAATAAAATCCCATAAGCACCAGCGCCATGAAAAAAAAACTTTAGTACAATAGTAAAAACTTTTTATTTCTTATTTCAAAAAACATATCTAAATATTATGTTATTATAAGATATATGGGATTCTAGCTATAAAAATAGATTATACTCTGCTTTCTAACTTAACTTCTATTGCACAGGACAAAGTGAGGGGACACTCATAAATTTGAATTAACACAATGCAGAACTAATATCATTAAGTAATATAACAATAATCCTAAACATGGAAATTGGGAAAGTCCCACGTCATGCTCTGTGCGCCAACCACTGTTGGCGCACTCCTGGCGTCAAATCTGATCCGAATGAAAGGAGGGCAGCGTATGGCCGCTGCCAACGACATCAATTCCATCGTCTTCTTTATTTTGTTCGTCAATATCAAGCGACGTAAGCAGTGCCAACGGTTCCTTTTGTTCAGCTTGACGGACATTCGCAACATCGTCGAGAATGCGCAATGATTGTGCTGGTGATTTCAGCTCTGCTAAAGATTCCAACACTTTTAGGTGATAGAATACACATTCGTCGTCTATCACATAAAATTGTGTGAAATCGGCACTTGCATAGAAACGCCGAGCTTCGTTGCCCGTAAATTTAATGGCCGCGAAGAGCTCTGGCAGTTTATCGCTGCCCCTTTTATCCGACCAAAGACTAACTCTGCTCTCCTCGGGATAAACATGCTCATATTGTGGAGTCGATAGTTGCATAACTATCTGATCATTAGGCGTATCCAAGAAACGCGCCGCGTCTACCTCCTCATGTCCCTTGGGATGGAGCTTCTCCTGGTTGTAGTGACTATGCCGCGTGCTGCGAACTTCTGGCATGGCCTGATTATTTTGCATATATTTCACATTCCAGAAACATAGTTGCTTTGCACAACTGATCAGGACCTGTTTGCAAGGCGAGAAACGCAATTGCATTGCGTGGCATTGTGTATCATGACCCTGATTTATAGTGTAAACCAGTTGCAAGCGATGCTTTTCACATTTATAAAGCTGCAAGGAAACGAGTTTTGTATCGTGAATTTCACCAAAAATTGATTTTCGTACCGCAATGTTTCCATTATCCAAGCCAATTGCAATTAGTTCACCGTCATTTGACGCAGTGACTTGTTTAATTTGACTGGAATTGTTTATATTCTCCTTGCAGAGACATTTACTACAGAGTTTGTTCTCGGCAACGAATAACTTGTAAATCTGAAAGTAAAAGAAAAATTAAATTAAACACAACTTAAGATAATTTTTGAACTATCGTTCCGATGGCAACATTAATTCGACAATCATGACTAACCTCTAGAACGCCGTCTCCAAAGGCCAAATAAAGCAAATCGTCCTTAATATAAAATGCTTCAAATGGTTTTTCGAAGCATTCAGAAATTGTTTCTGATTTATCCAAAGACTGCGAAAACAATAAAGAAAACAATAATCAAAATATGCTTAAGTTTCAGCTAATTTTCAACTTACAAGCACTCCGCAATCCGTAAACAAAAGTAAAAAGTCGTCATGGAAGCGTCGCGCGTACATCGTGTAAAATTTGTAATTTATTATATTCTTAGGATTTTTGAGCGAAACAATTTTAGTTTGGCGGACGAGACGGAAGGAGGCAATCAGTTTCATTGAATCTATTTCTTTGAGGTATTCAACCGAATCCTCGAGGTAATCCATTGGCAGTACCTCATTCTTGGTAATATTAATGATTTGGCCATTATTATAGCCGGCATAAATGACATCATCTTCGCTCACACATAATGCTGTGATGTGCTTGTCGGATTCCATCAGTGGTGCTACGATAGTTGACCAATTGGCAACACTGTCCCGCCGTCTCATGTGTCCCGCTATCGGTTGGATTTGGTGAATACGTTCCCTCGAATCGACGACAAGCAATGTACCATTATCGGACATTTTCATAAGCGGGCGCAGGTAAACATTCGGCTCAAGATGCGCACGTCCCTTCGTATTGCGATCTTTTAATTGGGCATCACTTTCATCCACATGATGCATCCAGGTGATTGCATCGATTTCGGTGCTACGCAACGTATGCACGTGCACAAAATGCTTGCCCCTTGCCCCACAGAGCACAATATACTTGAGGATGGATTCGTTCAAATCATACACATCCACACAGACAATACGTTCACTGACATTGCTTCGCAGCAATGAATATGGGAATTTGAGGTCGTAGACAACGAGACCCTCCTCAGTTCCAAGAATTAAGTAACGTCCATCGGTTGACAGCTTCCCACAGGTTATAGTTGCCGGTATCGTATCCGTAAATGGCAATGGTTCCACTTCCAGAAAGTTCAGAAGGTTGGCATAATAATCGGCGTGTTTAAATTTCAATCGCCAGACACTAGACTGATAAATTATCATTAGTATCGTGTATTGGTTGCCATCATCATGTCGCTCTATATATGTTTCCATGGCCAGGGCTTTTTGCTTAGGCGGTGCAAACTCTTGCTCAGTCACATTTGATGCGTTTTGCAAATTCCAAAAGGTTAAATTGCATTTGTCCGCCCATACAACGTAGAAGCGATTCAGTATTTTTGAAAAATAACGCACATCCTTCTGTTTGGTGGGCAGTATCGGTGTTTGTGATTTCACAAATTTTTTATCCTTATCCACCCAGTTCAATATGCAAAAGTCTCCGTCGTCAAATGCCACATGAAGTTGAATTGAATATTCACCAGCCCGAACAGTTTCATCCAAATAGAAAGCCGATATGCATTTGCTGCCAGTGAAACGTTTGATAGCGGTGTTAACCAACTGCTCGTAGTCATGTGATTTCGAATGGTTGGGCACCTGGGCTAGCCTGGGTGGTCGGACCGCTTGACAACTGCCGCGGTCGGGTCGTTTTGGCAGCAGTTCCCTCAAAGACCAAAGCTTCAGACTACCATTTTTATGTAGGGTCAGCAAATGCAACTGCTTGTTGAACACTCGCATCTCGATGATGTCACTGGGATCATTTTCATCACTAAGCAGTCGCGTGGTATCCCCAGCCAGCGATACATCCGTAAGCAGCAGTTGCTGCGAGCTCAGGACTATCAAGCAATAGTCGTCGTCCAAATAAACGGCATGACGCACCTCATGCTGCCCCAAATTAACGATTTCCCGGTGTTGATGAAAGCGGCCACTGGAAAACATTTTGCAGATAAGTAATAAATTTGAGCAAAAGTCCAACTTATATTATTCTATTAACATACTGTTCGGTAAACCACACGAAGTCTGGAAACCGTCGGACCTGCCTCAACGCCTCCTCATGCACTGGACCTTCCTCCGACATCAAGGCGATTCGCAATAGGCTTGTTAATGGCGAACTTATCAGCTTTTCTTCGGCTTTTGTTAGGAAGACCAGCACAGCATTCAAAAGATCTCTATAGTGACTGTCGTTATCTAAATGAGAATTGCGAAAACATATCAATTAAAGTATTCAATAGGTGTTCAACTTGACTCACTTACCAACGATTTCATCCCTGAAAAACTTTAAGGTGTGCAGTGTGTGGAGAATGGAACCGCGAGCATTCCACGGCGTCGTATCGTTGCGAATCTTTTGCTCCAGAAATCGAAAATCCATAAAAAGCATACGAAATAGTTTCACGCGTTCCATTTTATCGCTGACCTTGCTCAAATGGTGTCCAATATGGCTATAAAAATAACAGCCTAAATTTGGCAAAGTCGTATCGTTGCATTGTTCAATTAATCGGGGTATACTAAAAGATACAAAAGTCATATAAAAAATATATTATCACAGGATGTCAATCGACTTACTCATAGAAATCGACAATCTTCCTGTTAAGCGCATCTTCGTTCGAAATCGGTAAGCTGAACTCTGAGTAGATGCTCGACAGCGTTATTGTCTGATCTGAATGCTTTTGCACTAGCGAACTTTTGTAAAAATCATTTACAACGGGCATTGGGTCAACCGACCAAACCAGACCCAAAAGCTGCGGAATAAAAAATATATTTTGAATACGTGAAGTCGTAAAATTTATTTAACACTTACTTTGATTGGTATGTGTGCAGATTTTGGAAAAATAAAAAGTGTTTCAAAACGCTCCTTGTCGGCAATTTTCAACTCGTTTAAAGAGTTCTCAATAATGGTTGTCAATTCGGAGGATATAATGCTGCATAAACGATAACATATAGAAAATATTATATGTTTTTGAAAGTAATCACAAGTTTTGTACATACTTTTTCCAATTGTCGAAGGTGCACATTCCATCGCGGATGTTCCTCGCGATAATGCTCAGTTTCAATGGATTTGTCTTTGGTGCGCTCCTCAGATCCCTTAGTGATTCTTGAGGCACCAATGGTAGATATTTGCTAAACAGTGACTCTGTCTCGGAGGGCGTAAGTGCATCCTGCAGACTGACATGGGTGGTGGTCTCGTGGGATAGATAGTCGACAACACTCTTGTGTCGCGTCGTCAGTAGGATTTTGCAACCCAAATTGAATGCTTTCCATGTTTCCTTGTTGGGAACATTTCGCAGCACAAGCAGACAATTCTTGAACGGTTTATCCTTAAGAATGTGTCGGAGCTCAGCTTTCACTCGCTCGATGTGCACAGCCACGCTTTGATCGCAATTAATTCGCAGGTTAGGCGCAATTTGATGAAGAAACGATTGCAGCATCTCCAGTCGAGTCTCGGGTGAATGACAATGACGAACATTTAACCAAAATATTCGAAAGTCCATTTTGCGCTGCACCTCGTAGGAGGAGCAAACATCGAGAACTAGCCACTGCTTCCCGGACCCCAGGACACCTTGAACAGCCACATTTCGTGATGGCCTCAGCTCTAGTAATGCCTTCTGCAACTCCAAGTATGGCTCAATTCGTGGCACATTATATTTGGTAAACTTTTGATGATTGTTAAAGAGACGATCGAGTTCGCTGATGTAGTGCTCCGTGCTTGCACTAGGATTGCGAGACTCATCCTTTATGGCTGACATAAGATAGCCATAGTCGACTTTATTAATGTCATTCTCAACAAATTTTTCCACTACTTCTGAGGATTGGTTTCTCAAGGTCCATAACAAGCGATATATTTGATGTTTTGGCGGGGATTTAATAATTTCATCGACCTCTTTTTTTGTGAGTATTTCTCGCAATGATAGCTCGACATCCTTGCAGTCAAAGTCTTTTTTAAAGTCCAAAAAAAACACTGATAAGATATCCCTGTAGCTATGCTTCAGATCTCTTCCATTAACGCAGCTCATTTTGATTTCTAAAATCTGAAATAAAGATATGTGGGTTTTTAAAAATCATTATTTCGGAAGTTTGTAAGCCCTAAAGTTCGCCTTCACTACTTGGGAGAATTTTTGCCTCAAAGTTCTTATCGCTTATTATGCCGTTTAGCAGATAAGCCTAAAAATATTTACTATTGAATAAATACATAAACAAATATATGCATACATATGTATGTATAAGTATTATTTGAAAATTTGTCAACAGCCGAGACGAGATAGTTATTTTCGACTGCCGCCTGTTTGTCTTTTACATTAACAAGGTCTTAAAAGCTGACTAATAGATAGATAAGAAGGTATTTGAAATTGCATATATACACGAGATTAAGAATGTTGAAGAATTCGCAAGCGCACAACGTCATTTAAGCTATTTGTACAAAATAACTCTTATCTATGTTTTCTACGATCGAATGATAAACACGAAATTCAATTTTAGCATGTCTAATAGTCGGATATCTTATAGTCAGGGAGTCCCCGAGCTTTCTCGCATGTTTTATGCGACACATAACAACTAAAGAGATTTCTTTGTATTACAAAACACACGACAAAGTCATAATACCCTCACGACAAGATCAGTAAATCGAAATAAAAAACAAGAAAAAAAACAATGACGAATCGAATGAACGCATGTAAAAGGAAAAGTCAGTTAAGATCTGCCGTGAACAACCAAAATTGTTACACGGGGTCAAGCACGATGCACAGGTGACTCAACATCGGACAACAAAGATTAGAACATATCAATTGGCGGGTTTAGTCACAGAACAGAACTACAAACAATGAAGTTTATAGACAAGAGCGCTTTACTTGGAGATAACTCAATTGCTTTATATAATTTGTATATATGCACATATGTGCATCCGAAAGTATATATGTAAAGTATATACACAATAAAATTGCATTGCCTTCTGAGAACCACTTTGTGGTTTCTTTAGTTACATATGTACTTATGGATTCTACTTTATTTATTACGCACGCTTGTTAGTTTCTTTTAACTGGACACACACACATACACATATGCTAATAACCCTGCAGTACGCTTGGTGGCAATTGACCCAATCGACTACCGAATTCACTATACCCATTCGGTATACAGATTTGGTTACTCTAGTGGTAATGCAACGTCTCCCTACTTGGTAGACATCGTACGTCAAACGAGAATAAATATGACCATCGGCTTGGTCGACACGAAAGTGGAGGCTAACGAAACTCTCATAATATTGCAAAAACGAGTGGTCACACAGTTTTCATCTCGTAATTTGCTTGGTGTGTATTGTGAAATCAACAATTAAAAAAGTGAAGTGCCGGAATTGTCCATGCATTTGTTTATTTTGTGCTGATCCCTGATGTAATATATAAAAAAGTGGTAAGTTAAATGGATATATTTCATATATACATATATAAATACATACATATAAACATATCTACATAAGTAATTTAATAATTGCAGATTCTATTGCATTGGAAGAAAATGATGTGGCACGGCAGAGTACCAATTGCGGACAACCAAGCAGCATACCATACAATACCATACAAATAATAACAAGAAAAGTATCATTTATAGAAAGTAATTATAATTATTAAGAAAAGTATTAATATATAAATCAATCAAATCATGAATAAAACAAAAAGTGCTCAACAATAAAATAACACATGTTTTTTTCCGTATCTATGCTTTGCAACACTAGTAAGTACTCAATGAGTACTAATCAAGTATCAATCCCAATTGGGTACTAATCCCAATTTAATACCCGAATTAGAGTATCGAAAGAGTTACTCGATTTAGAGTACCGAAATAGGTACTCGAATTAGAGTAGCGAAGTAGGTAGTACAATGGTAAACGACGGCGTGTCAATTGTCCCCATGCCAATGACATGCAATGTAAATTCTCCATTGGCAAATGCATGTTAGAGGGGTTAGTAAAGTAAGTAGTGGTGGTACCATTCGGTATAGCGAATTCGGTAGTGCGCGAGTACTCTTGCGTACTGAAGGGAAGTAGGTTCGTTGAACTCGTATATTTTTAAATATGCAATATATGTACACATGCGGCGCATTAGTGTATTAGCGACAGGTATTTGTATTTGTGTGTGATTTTGCTCTGCTTGTTTGTTTGCACTCACGAGATACTCACACAATGTATTTAAATCTGTGGTTGAAAAGAATTGTTCAAGTACGAACAAACACTGCACATCATTTCACAGGAATTTCTCTAATTTACATGTATTTATTGCACTCTTTAATTATTGTTTTAATTTAAATTGTACACATGATTAATTAAAACACTTCTAATTTCCTTTTGCTATCTATTTGGACGCACTCTTGATTTGTGTTTCGAATACGTGCATGCGATTACTGGATGTGCAATATTCGCTTTGTTGTTGTTTATCAAAATTGTATCGACAACCATCGCCTAACCAGTGTGACCAAACGGTGCAGACTAATTATTTTTGCAATAAAAAATACTGACATTAAATTAAACAAAACAATTGAGTTACAAAATCGTTATTTATGTATATTTTGAATGGTATCGAACCCTCCAAACTTTACATTGTATGAGATTTTATTGCGATTACTATTTGCGATTATCAAGAATGATTTGACAAAATACACATTTAGTATACTAACCAAGCACTTATCGATAGCCCTTCGATAGCATCCCTGTGTAGTTGTCGCGGTGAAAACAAGTCAATCGCAATTTTTTATAACAAATTTGTCAAAAGGTAAAAAAGGTTGAGCTGGTTAGAAATATCCAAAAATATTGTGTACTTTCCGTCATCCACTCATATACTCCTGTATCCGAATGTGCATTAAGGCTTCTCGTTGTTAATCCAGGTATAAATTGATATTCGTTGAACGACGCACGGGCAAAAGGAAAAGAAAGTTGAATTGGCAGAAAAAGGTGACGACGCAAGCAAGAAGACGAAAGAGAAAAAAAATAGCTTCGACGTATACGTAAAGTTATTGAACGAAAATTAAGGTAGGCATTGAAAATAATCTAAAACAGCAAGTGCTGGGCAGTAATCAATATTTGAACTAGAAACAAGAGTTGTGCAAATATTCATAAAAAAAAAACGAAAAAAATACATATTAATTTCTAAACGAGCGAAACAAAATGTCGGCTACATTGGACAAATTAGCGACGACTCTCGACGTAACCGCAGCGGAACATGAATGTGATTTGCATTTTTAATTGCTTGTGTTGTGATGAAGTCCACTCGAATTCAGATGCATTTATTTGTTTTGTTATTTCTTTCTGTCTATATAGTTTTTGAGACCGACGCCGCCGAAGCCGCCACCGCAATGTCATGCCGCGCCCCCTTCGAACCCGAGGATCAATACAAGCAACTTCGCCGACCGAATCCAGGAGCGGGTGCTGCGCCCCAGCTCTCTGCCGCCATGCCCCTCGACCAGCCAGCCCATGCATTTCATGATTTCGCTGTCAATGTGGGTTATGGTCCAACTGGCTATGCAGCTGGGCCAGTTGTGAGTTATGCAGCTCCGTTGCAGCCACCAAACGAGGTGCAGAGCAGATACATGCCGTCGAAGCTGTCGGTGACCGCAAATGTGTTTGTACCTACCAATACCATGGATAAGCGGGTGCCAGCTCCACAGCAGCACCAACAGCAGCAGCAGCAATATCAGAATCAGCAACCATACGCACAACAACAGCATCAGCAACGTTATATGAATGGCTACAAGCAGCAACAGCATCATCAACAGCATCAGCAGCAGCAGCATCAACAAAATTACAATCACCATCAGCAGAATCAACAGTTCAACAATGAGATTCAGCAGCTATCGAACTCGGTGAATACTCGTCTCTATTTGGGGGGGAAGCATTCGCCTCATAATGGTGCGGTGGGAAATTACTATCAGCCACAGCAGCAATTACAGCAGCAGCAGCAGGTACAAACACTGCAACACCAACAGCACACACAACAACCACAATCGAAATTTCAACGTCATACGCATTTAAATAATTCATTCCAACAAATTGCACAACAGCCGCAGCAGCAATATTATCACCAACATCAACAACAGCAGCAACAACAGCAGCCACAACCATCGACATCATCGGCTGCAGCGTCGTCTTCATCTGCTGCCTCTCATCCCGATATGGAGACGATTGCTCTAGAATATCTTGATACTGTAATACATTGCCTTAACCAGGTGCGTAGCGCTTTCAACGACCTCGATAATATACATACGTGTTAGAGGCTGAGCACTCGATGGTCCTTATTATTGATGGTCGACAATAGCTTGCCTAAAATGTGCATTCATTGAATTCATATTGATTTTGAAAAAATTTAATTGCACAGTCTTCCTATATTTGATCCATTTTAATATACTTTATTCAAGAATGTCACAAAAAAAATATATATCTTTGTCGCTCAGTAGTGTCGAACCATCGATAGTAATGATAGTCCTCACCCTATATACGTATATGAAAACTTGAAATGTAATGTTAAATGATTGTTATATTTTTATGTAGAATCCCGGACAATTCGATTCAATTGCATCACGCTTCCTAACCATCTTTGATGGTATGGAGAGCAACAACTACGTGCTCTCGATCGCCATGGAGGACATTTTCGAGAAATCAATTGAACAACCCAATTTTCGGTACATGGGCGCTAAATTGTACAATCTTTTGCATATGCTGAATCTCAAGCAGGATTCCTTGTTCCACACTTTGCTAAAATGCAAGCTTGAATACCACCAGGCTGAAGTAACCAAGTACATGCAATCGATTGAACAGCAGCAAAAGGTGCGAGAGACTGCACTATTTCTCGCCGAACTCTATATGCAATTGCGCGGCGATGACGACGCTCGCATCCAGCTAATTGCTGTGAATATAGTGTACTCGTTGCGGAAACTCTTGGCCTGCGAAAGTGCCGAGAATGTGCGTTGTATTTGCCAGACCTTGAAGCTGGCCGGTTATGATCTGAGCGCTGATTGCCAACAAGACATGCAAGTTATTATTGCTTCGCTCCAGGCAATTGAAGCCAAGTCGCCTGGCAAATATGCTATGGCTGCCAATGTGATTGCTTTGCAGCAAAACAATTGGGGCCGCAAGATTTCGAATGCCCTGGGTGGCGAGGATGGAGATGCGGCCAAGCCACCAGAGCCACCACGTTTGAGCGATGAGCCTGTGTTCTATGGCCCTGATGGCCGTGAGCTTACAGCCGAGGAAAGCGATTTTCTGGCTGCTGAAGACGAGAACAACGGCAGCGATGGCGATGATTTTGATGTCAGAGATAATGAATTGGACCTCGACCCAGAAATGGACGAAGAGACTGAGCGTGCATACAAGGACTTTTGCAAGCAAGGCAAACAATCGCAGGCAAACAAAAAATCTTAGATTTTATATATGTGTGTGTAAGAATAGTGTGGTGTAGAGTGGTGTTGTTTTGGTGTGGCAGAAGGCGAGAAAAAAAAGGAGATTTATCTTAAAGTATACACTTGTGTCTTTCAAGAGAATGTCTGGAAAATTCTTAGTTGTGTAGCGTGTACTACTTCAGTTCTCTTGTTCCAAAGTAATTTAATTATTATTTTATAATAATTTTTTTTTTTAATTGGTTATATTTTATTTGTGATATATCGCATCAATGCTATACTTTTTATATTACATGCATAAAAAAACATATTTATGTCCCTATTATAAATACGCATGTTTATGTTCAAATTCTGTTTAACGACACATTTAAAGATGCAGGTCTCGAGTTTTGATACAACATTTCTTTAATTAATTCGTCGACCAACCATAATTCACTTTAATCTGCCACGCCGGTGCATAACAACACTAAACACATATAGAGACGACTCGTACACATAGTATTCGTATGCCTGCACATCCATACATATGTAGATTCATAACTGCAACACATTCAATTTAAACAAAAACAAAAAACAGCATTCTCCTGATCATATAAATCTAAAAACAACAGCCACGCTTAATTTTTTAATTAATTGTAATTAATATTAAACGAAAACGATTTAAATATATAAATAAACCAATGAATTACGATTGCGTTCAAAATAAATGCATTCGCTCTCGTTCTTTTGCAATCAATAAATGACTCAAGTGACTCATTTCAACTGGGAGTAAGTTGGCGCTTTAGTGTAAATGCTACAACGATATCGATAACAATAACACACGATACATATCGTATCAATTTTGCGTTTTTGTAAACTTCTCTTTGCATTCGCGTTCGCTCATTTTGCGTTCTGTTTGGGATCCAAGCAAGAAGTGCAAAGTCAAATTAATATTGAAAATGAATGGTTTAAATTAAATACAACAGTGCGGATAGTGAAATAAATACTTCAAGGTGTAGTTTGCACAGTGCCCCATCAAAATGAGCGTGTAAAATAAAATTTGGCTCCAAAGTGAGCGTGATGTCATTGTGGTGATATATATATGTATGTATGTATGTGCGTGTGTGTACTTAAATAAATGTTTAGCTATGTATATAAATAATCTTTGATTATGATAATATAGCAACAACGTACATACAAACAAAATACGTTGTCCAAGGAGACAAACAGCAATTATGCAGTTTTCCATGTTTCATTGAAGAAGCAGTCATCCACAGAGCAGAGCAAGTGAAAAGACAACAAACTGACACATAAAGGTCACATAATATGTATTCTTACATACGTATTTGTGTACATATATACTTGTCAGTATGTACGAATGTACGCAAGTGTTGGTTCTATAACATCGAGACAAGAAAACACCACAGCATTTTAGTGTTGTTGCGAGAGTGAGATTTTGCAAACAAAGCCGACGCGAAGTTGATCGATGTACGTACACACACACACAGACATTCACAATCGCACACACGCGTCAATGTAAATATCTGTGTGTGTGTGTAATGTATTAAAAATACTATCTTAAATAAATACGATTCAAACAACGTGCGAGATAAAAACATTATTATTATTGGTAGTGTCTTAAGTGCTATAATTTACCGGTTGAGTGAAAAGCAGTTGAGTTTTGATTCGAATGAGAAATTTGTCAAAATAAATAATAATTTAATACGCATCAATAATTAAATGCATAGTGCGTATTATTGATGTGAAATTAAGAAAAATGTTTTTTGGATTCTCAGTCACATTGCCAGCGGTGTTTTTTCTGACAAACAATAATATTTGTCCATGATAACAGCTTTAAAGGAAACCGAGAGACACGCATATAGATTACAGTGATCAAATTTACAGTAGCCTTAAGTAAATAGACCAAAAATCAACGAAACTGCATCAAGTTCGTGCCTTAAACAAAATACAGCTAACTACATTTAGCTAACCTCAGTTGAACTCAACCAACAACAACAACAATAGTCTAAGTCGCTTCTGGATCGCCATGGGAAGCGTGTGGAAACGCTTACAGCGGGTTAACAAACGTGCTGCGAAGTTCCAATTCACCGTCTCCTATCATGACCTGCGACTGGAGACCACCGCCAAGTGGTAAGCTTCCTTCCCGCTCCCCATTTGCATTTCCTGTTCTCTTATGTCCATAATTTACACAATAAAAATACAATCATCGACCCGCATTTTGATGATTCTTAACTGCAATAGTTGTATTTCTTTGCTTATCAATAAACAATGGGAATATATTAAAAGAAGTGAGGTTCAGTGACTAAAGACTGAGGTTCTTAAAGTAGCCTTTTCTTTGCGATTCATTTACGTACATAACATAAGTTAATCACTTGGAAGAGCTGACAGAAAACCCCATGTAAACAATAATATGTAAATATGTATACATCATTATCAGACCTCTGTTGAATTCCGATTCTGACTTCAACTAGCGGAAACGGAAGTCTTGATTCAAAACTCAAACAGGGCTTGGTCCGATATCAATTCATAAATATTGAAAAAAAAAGGTTAACAGATGTAATGAGTATTGGACAGTATCGTAGTTGGAAGACTTTATATAAGTATGTTAGTTAATGATCATGCAGCCTGTGAAAAAAATGCTAATATCAAATGTATTTAACTTCCGATTTTGATTAAAGTTTTTCAAAATTTTTTTGCGAAATGTTCGAAAGCGATTTGATGTATATATAATTTTCAAGTAGATATATAGTAGATATATATATATAACATATGTATATGTGGTCCTAAGTACATTGACCAGTAAGCAGAAGTATATTTTCTTGTTTTTATACACTATATCGTTCTGTTTTATCTCTTAATGTCTTTCTATATACATTCGTCACTTAAATATCATTTGACGACGCAAAATTATATAAGCGAATATATTTATATATATAATTTATTTTGTTAAAAACAAACAGGGCAAGGCAGAGATCCAAGATAAAAACAAAGTGTGGAATTTGCTATTCTTCTTTGTGTTTTTCGTCTTTTCGTACATTTTGCTAGAACATTGTCTTCATAGTTCTTATAAAAATTTTCCTATTTTTATATATGTCTATATATAAAGTATTCGCAATTAACATACAGTCAAGTACGTAAAAGTTAGATATATTCTAAAGATATTCCACTGAGACTGTTGTCGAACTTGTTGGAAGTTGTTGATTCTTTCCAATATCTCGATCGCAGCATTTGAAAGGGGAACAGGGATCCAATGTTCTTTGAAGTACAAACATGTTAAAACAACAAGTTAGTTTTTAAGGAGTTTATGATAGTTCATAAATTTTTCATTTTTAAAAATTATAGTAGAAATGGTGATTGTATCTGAAAGTAAAACTATTGTGGTGATTTGAAATTCAAAAATACTGTTTTGCCGATTGCCCAAAAGTAACAATATCTCGTATGAATCGTTTAGTGATCAATCAAGGGTATTTTCTAGCTTGCACTCATTTGTGGTTTCTTTAATAAAAGCGAAATTAATTTGTTTTGTTTTCTTCGCAGGCGACCTTCAAATCTATCCGTCGTATGGACGAGACGTTCGAGACGTGTGGCGAGCTCACCGTTACCATGGGAACCCGATATGATGAACCCCCTGGTGGGCAATATATCGTGGTCGGTGCCGGATAATCACTCTATATCCGTAACTTTATTCAAGGATCCCCGCACACACGAACTTGAAGACAAAGACTGGACATTCGTAATCGAAGATGTAAGATTATGAAGAAATTTACACAGCTATGGATGATATTAAATTTACGATTTACTCCTTTTAGATTTCATTGCTGGGCAAAAAACGAGTGTTGGCTAATGCAAATATCAATATGCGTAAATATGCTAGTATTGAATCAACGCAACAGAGTTTCCCATTGACCCTCAAGCCCGTCTCGAGGAAAATAACATCCGCTGTCTTGGACTTAACAATCAGTTGTGTGTTCCTGCGCGAGGGAAAAGCAACGTGAGTATTGAAGATCGACAATTGATAGAATTGCCGAGTTAACTATTTAAATTGGTATTGCAGAGATGAGGACATGCAGAGCATTGTCTCATTGATGTCGGTGAACAATTGTGATGTGGCACCACTTGACGATCTGGAAGATATACCTGACTTGGAGAACTCTGGAGATATATCCGATAACCTGTACGATTTCACGGAGCAGTTGAATATGATGACAACAAGCTTAAATGGTTGCATCGATGTGCCAACGCCAATAAGTGGTAAGTTCATCAAATACAAATATTTCGTATTGTACAAATGGATTAATGTAATAACTATTTGATTAGATTGGCTACAAAACAAGTATTATATTAATTGTATTTATGTATGCATCGTATCTGTAGTACGTATTTAAACAGTTATAAAGATCTTTTTAAATTCATATTTCCCGTAAATTAACATAATATGAAAAGCATATTTTTAAAGATAATCCCAAATTATATGCTGTTTCAATTATCTCTGAATTGATTTAAGAGTCTCACAATAGTTTTTATATCCCATAAAAAAACACGTAAGATGATAATTTTAAGAATATTTTGTTTATATATGTATTTTTTAGTATATGTATTCTATATATTCTGAATTGTCGTTTCGCTCAAAAATCAGAGTATCTAGTGATTTTCTCTACATTTTAAATACTTTTCCCTTGAACAAATTGAATTACATTTTTGAATCAAGGCGGAGAATTCTCGATGTTGATGACACTATTAATATTTAAAAGTATCGAAAATTCCATTCAGAATAAGTATATGTATTGTATTTTTAGCCAGTAAAATGCATATGAATTTGTTAGTTTATATATTTGGTTGATTGCTAATATTTTGTACTAAAATATGTTCAAAAACATTTTCTTTTATTTTTATTCATTTAAATGTGCTCCAATACGACACTCTACTCTTCCCCAACATGCCACACACAAAAAATGTATCTATCTTTCGATGTTGTTGTTGTTGGTAGTTCCTTCATTGTCCGAAGATCCAACTCCATTGGTCGAGTCATATAATCATTTAAATTTTGAACTAGAAGCAGATGATCGTGAAAGCAAAGCGGAGACAACGGACTTGTTGCAGCCCAAGAACCAAGTGGTCGAGTCGGACGAGTCCCTGAAGACTCCAAGTGCTAGTGTCCATCCAGAGTCAGTTGCTCTCAGCACACCAACCAAAGTTACGGCCGATGAAAAGGCTGTATTGAAGCCCCAAAACCATGATAGATTCCATGAGATTCGTACCTCCACTCCCGTCGACCCAGTTCCGACACCAACAACAGCTGCAACAGGCAAAGTCAAGAAGAATACCTCGAGTCGGGCCCTTAATTTTGATAAGCAGGATGTGAGTGGCGTCGACTCGAATTCGTATGCGGATCAGTCTACAGCTGTATTGAGCCCCACTCTTCCCACCATTACCAAGACCAGCGAGAACAGCAACTCATCGGAAGCAGTCGCTGTCGCTGTCCCAGAGCCGCAACCAAAGCCCATTAAGAACTCGTCGAATGCTGCTGTCACTGCCAAGCGTTCCGAGCTGCAGCCCTTGGACTTGAAGAAGAGCTACGAGTCCACGCCTGCCGTTAACAACATGACAACGAATAAAAGCGCGATAAATACGACGAACAGCCTGAAACCGGTGGAGAAGATTATGCTGAAGGACAACACGCCCGGGCAGGACTTGCTCGAGTGGTGCAAAGACGTAACCAAAGATTATCCCAATGTCAAGGTTACAAACCTGACAACCAGCTGGCGCAATGGCATGGCCTTCTGCGCTATCATTCATCACTTTATGCCCCACTTGATGTGAGTAGAGAAAAGTAGATTTTAGACAGGGCAATCCATTAACTGCATCTCGCCTTTGTAGTGACATGTCGAAACTAAGCGCGCATGATGTGGTGGGCAATTGCCGAATCGCCTTCGATGCAGCGGAGACCCTCGGCATACCACGCGTCATCGAGCCGCGGGACATGAATCTGCTGACAGTGCCAGATAAATTGGCAGTCATGACATATTTGCATCAACTACGCGCTCATTTCACTGGCAAACAGCTGCAGATTGAACAGATTGGTAAGTGGAAATGACCAGTTAGAAATGAAGATTAAATTAATGATTTAAACATTTAATTTATTCAAAATGACAAGTTACTTTTTGAAGTTGTTGATATAATTTTTAGGGGAATGTTGGGGAATCCCATGCAACATATGATAGATTAACAATTTGTTTCTATTCAGGTCAAACATCCGATGAGTCGAGCTATGTGATTGGCAACTACAAGTCGGACAACTTGTCGCAGAATCTAATCAACTTCTCGCACCTGAAGACGCAGCTCTTGCACCAGAACTCACTAGACGATGAGATTATCAATCAGCAGCAACAATTGTCGCCGACCAGTAAAAAGGACGTCAAAAACATTATACTGACAAGTTCAAAGAGTATTATTGGCAAAGTGTTGTCGCCAACAAAGGAGAAAAACTCGATCAACGCCATGCAGACAAACAAATCTTCGCCCTCGATTGAAGGTTGCGGTGACACTCCCGAGGATATGCAACAGAAGTTCGCCAAGGAACCACTCTCGCCCGCCTCCCTGGATGCTAATGCGACAAATGTGAGTCCAACTTCTGTTGACCATTATTTCGGTTTGGCTTTGTTTCCAGTTGATTTTGTTTGTTTGATTTATTATATATAATTTAATTTGGCGCCTGCGCTTCGGCTTTGGCTTCTGCTTTTGTTTTTGTTATTTTGTTTTCTTTGTTTATGATTTTCATAGCGAATTATTACGCGCCACAAAGAAATGAGCGAAAAAGCTAAGCTGATGATGGAAAAAATTAAAATTTCCAAATCGAACGACCGCAGCGATGCGAACGACGTAAGTAAACACGGGACGACGCTAGCTTGCGTGCCCAGAATGTGCCTCAATTACACTTGTATTATTTCTCAGTAGTGTTTTGCAACATTAATTATAAATATTTCTCGGCATTCAATAGGAGGAGAGACAGCAGCGATTGCGCGAGCAGGCACGACGTCTCATTTCGGAGACACGCAATAAATCGACGGGCAATGACAGCCCCACGAGCCCAACTAAACTCAAGCGCTTCAACTATACACCTGAGCGCACTATTTCCCCCATACACAATGGCAGTGGTAACGGCGGGGAGTCCTATGTGGATGTGTCAACCAAGAAGATAGCACCCAGTTGGGATAAAGTCGAGCATACGAGCCCTAGTCATAGATTAAGCGATGTTAACGCCAGTCCCTTGCAGTCCTTCAATTCTGTGGTGGACAGGATATCACCAAAGCACGAGAAGAGAGTGAGTAGATCTTTTTTTTTTTTTTTAATTTATTTAACATCAATTTTATAGAACATATGAAAAGAATATGAATATTATAGTAAACATAAAAATGTAGTTGTGAAGTTCACAAATAAATTAAATAATCGAACTCAGATAGTCCAAACAAATCAAATATTAATTGGTTTAATTATTTACAGAACGACAAGCTAACGTATATTGAGTCTGAGCTGGAGGCACTGGAGCGGGAGCAGGAGGCAATCGACCAGAAGGCCAGCAGTCTGGAGGCTAAACTGCGCGCAGTAATGGGCGGCAATCCAAGTAATAATCAAAGGGGTACAAATCCCTTTCTTAGGCTAATACGCAATAGCATTGGTGGTGGTGACGTTATACGCATTAAGCTCCTTGATTCCGACGATGAAAGTCTATTTGGTAGTGGTATAAGTGATGCGGGCACTGGCAGCAATGATGAGGATGAAGACGTGCTTAGCGACACCTGCAGCACTTCCAGCATTGAGATGCCGCAGATAAGAGAGGGTCAAGTGATTGAGATGCAGCTACAGCCACAGTCACATCAACGGCAACGGCCCCGAGCCCTTTCCTGCTTTGTAAATGCAAACGACAGCTGTTCATTGATGCGGCCCACATATCAGCAACACCACCATTCACATGAACGGCATCATTGTCATCGCCATCGGCATCAGCATCCGCACCACGTGCATCATGTGGATCAACCATATAACCATTTTTTGGGCACTTCTGCCCCTGGTGCCGCGTCCTCCCGACAATCCTACTGTGATAACCTGCAAGCCTATTATGCCGATGATGATGATGCCCAGGTAATGGCATCCAGTGGGCATGCGGCGGCGTCCTCGCGACGACATCGAGTTGGCGGCCACAAGCGGGGCCATCATCAACACCGAAGATCCCGATCGCGCGGCCTATGTGGTAAAGTCGTGTGTCTCATTAAGGCCGCATAAAGTTGTTAACTGCTTTTGCCATGCCCGCAAATAGCACGACACGATAGCTTAAACGCCTGCTGCCCGCCTGCAAATCTTTCATATGTGTGTCTGTTCTTTAAGTGTACTTGCTTTTAACCGTTCATATTCAGTCAAATTGTTGCTTTTATTATAGAGTTGATCTGCGTTTTAATACCTTAATATAACCACAAACAAAACAAATAGACAAATTATCACTAATGATTAAATAATTACAAGTCAGCGCTCTACGACAACGAGAACAAATTTAACCAGCAAATCTGCAAACTGTTTCTTATATAACGAATAAGAATATTTAATACAATTTCACTTAATCCGATTTACATAAATACTACGAAGCTGTTGTGCATGGAATGTGTCTTAATTCCATTTTTATTTGCCCACAGAAACGGAAGAAACTGAGGAACAGCTGCTTTCCCAATGGTTCACGCTCGTCAACAAGAAGAACGCTCTGCTTCGCCGCCAGATGCAACTGAATATTCTGTGAGTTAGAAATATCTGCATTTTAATTAAGAATACATTGCAATAATTGAGTACGTTTTCAGTGAGCAAGAGAAGGATCTGGAACGCAAGTTTACCATGCTTAATCAGGAGCTCCGAGCGGCGCAATCCGTTGAGGACTGGCGCAAGACAGAAGTGCAACGGGAGAAGGAGCGTCTACTGCTGGAAGAGCTGGTGACCATTGTGGATAAACGAGATCAGCTTGTGCAGCATTTGCACAATCAAGAAATAGCGTAAGAATGCCGTGATTATTTGATAACTCCATATACTAATCCATTTGATTCGATGATAGCATTGAGGATGACCATGAAATTGCGCGTGAGCTGGAGCAAGTGGACATTAGCGGCGGCAAAGAGAAGTGCGTCATTCAATAGATGACGCAATTGATAATGACTGGAGACAATGAGATGCCTATAGACGAATAAGTAATTATCTACATCATTTAATGGCGCTGCAAGTAAAAATACTAACGAAGAACAAAGAATATGCAATAGTTCTTGTAAGACAACTCTTGCTCACTGGAAGCAAGTGGGTTGAAAAAAATTAATGCAACAGACAAACCTGTTATACTTAGGTAAACATTTTGACAAAAAGAAACGTCCGATAGAACACTAAGCAAATTTCAAATTTCACACAATACGAAAGCATTAAACTTTAACGAAATATTGACATGTAAATTGAAAGGAGACATCAACACTTTTTAAATAATCTATCTGTAAATTATCAAAATTTTTATTTTGTGCCATTTTGTTTTGTTTACAACCACGCTTTTAGTTTCTTGTTCCAAATTGATAAAATGCAAAGACCCAACCTAATTGTGAATTAAATTTATACCTAGTATTTTTATTATATTTTAGCTTATTTATGTGTTAAGCACTAAACGAAAACGCTTCATCCCTAAGAATATATATTATAAAGAAATGTTTTGTACAGAAACTGGTCTTATTTAGTTTTTACCCTAATCTTATTTGACTATTTAATGGTGGTTTACTTACAAGTATATTTATATTTATATATGTATTACAATTGTCGTAATGCAATAGTTCTTAACCGAATGAACCTTTCAATAATACAATTTGATATGTATGTATAATTACAAATAAATTGCAAATAAATATACGTTAACTGCGTAAATAGTATACACCAAATCCTACTCGTATATCCTACTGTTTACCTCTAATTTGAAATTACAGAAATTAATGAGATAGCAGCGTCTCATTTCTTATTGAAACATAGTTTAAGACTTTTTTTTTTATGTTTACTTTAAATTCTTAAAACTCACATTAAAAAAAGTAAGAAAAGTAAAAAAAAAACTAGGCAATAAAAATGAACTAAGGACAGAGTGTTGAGTTGCCAGAGGACAGATCGGGCTTAAAGTCTTGCAATTGGCAATTTTTCAATTGGCTTTACAAAAACTATCAATATGTTTTTTTATGTTAAAAACTAACCTCTTCAAAGTAAAAATAAAGTGCATAACGAGCTGTCAACTAAAACTCATTTAAATTTTTTGATGTGGAAGCATTTGTCACATTTTCGCGTTAGCGCTGCAAATATACTTATAGTGGAAACAACACTTTAGTCGATTTGTTAAATCCCAGCAGTGTTGCTTTTTTGATATCGTCTTTTTCGTTGTAGTAGTCAGAATTAAAATATACTAGTGTGATTATATTTGGAAAAGTTGGTTAATTGTCGATATAAGTGTGTGGTCACACTGCATTCGTAGCGACGACGGAACGCATGTCAGTCAGCAGAGTTATTACGAGCACGAAAAGTTAAATGAATAATTCTGCTTAAAAGCGTCATGTGCAGAACGAACGCGCATTGATATTATACGCAAAGGCATTTTGTTGCAAGACCGAACCTTGACCGAGTCGCGCGAGTGTTTGTTTGGTGTTAATAAGATTAACCAGTGTGAATCTTGGTTACAATTAAAGAAAAATTCCGACGGACGGCACAAACACACACACGCACACACACAAACAGACACATACACACGCAATCGTATGTACACGTAGCTACGTTGATGCACGCGAGTAAAAGAGGAAAATTGCAAAGGCAAGTGAAAAGCGCGTGTGTGTGTGCTAAATAAAAGTAATAATAATAATTGCAATACAGCCGCAGACAGTCGCAGTCCAAGTGTTGATTTTGCTCGTTGGCTGCTGCCACCCGCTTCTACAGAAAATGCCGCTATATCTAGCCTACAAGCAAAGTCACATACTCAGCCCGCAGCAGCTGCGCAAGCTTAGCGAACACAAATACTCATGCTTTAGCGCCAGCCTGCTGGATCCCTTGCTGCAGCCCTGGTGGAATTGGTTGGTCGCCCAAACGCCGCTATGGCTGGCGCCCAATCTAATCACAATCGTGGGACTAATACTCAACATTGTGACAACGCTGATATTAATTTGGTAAGTGTCGCCTTTTAAAGCTCTTTATCAAAGAATTCCCTTGATGTATGTATGTTCGTAAATGGAGCGTAATTAAGAAGCGAATTTGAAACGCGTGATGACAACTGGGTTCCTGGAATGGTTTGTTTGTGCCTCGACCGGCTGCGGTGTGATATCGTGATACTGACTTCCGCAAGGAAACAACGTTTCTTAACATAAAGACGGCATAGATGAAGTGCTTCAACTGGGAGCCTAATGAACGCTTTTGTCCACGTTCGCAAACCATGAGTGTGTCGGCAATTTGACCCCAAACAAACAAATTTAGCCCACTTTTTGCCATCTTCTTTGCGTTCATGTTCACAGATATATATATATATGCATATATACATATGTGTGTGCGTAACTGCAACAACCTCATAAATATACAGTAGAACAGTAGCGGTCTAAAGTCCCCTTCTGTAAAGAGCATATGATTAACCTTTGAAGACAGGTGCTATTCGTGGATAAGTATAAATAATATCAACGTTGTTAGAGATATGCACCCCAAAGATCTGAAATATGATGTTTTGGAAATTTAGACTTTGTTTAGAGATATATTTTGAAAAAAGCTACAGGGGGAAAAAAATCAACAGCCAAAACTGCTTTCTTTGAATTGGATGCATCTGATTCTGTGAAGTATCTTGTTGTGGTTTGGAGCAGGCGTCGTACCTAGACTTTATTGATTTAGTAATCTGCAAGCTTCTTATTTAAGTTGTATATAAATCAGTAAAATGAAATGACAAATTCATGCCTTTAAAAAGAACAACAGTCATAGTTTCTTACGCTATCTACTCTTTGGTTCGCTACTGTACTTGGAATATACACCGATTTTTGTTTTTTGTATTATTTTGTGGCACAGTTTATGGGAACGCTTTCTCGATAGCTTATTTGAAAGCGGGCTAGGCATCAAGAACACTTGCGTTGCCGTTGCCGGTTGTTATAGCTAAATATGCCGTCGTAATTATGCCCATTTTGGGAATGTGGTTTTCTGATGAAACCTTTGCACAAGTGAAATGAAATAATAAACCACGATAAATGGCAGATTTGTGTTGCAGATGTGGAAATGCTAAGCTTTAAATGTTGGCTGTGAGAAGACAGTTTACTATAAGTTGATAAATGCCAAGTGTTTATTGTCCTGCTCAGTATTTCAGCGAATCACAACTTTATGTTTGTTGTTTTTCGCTAGGTTCGTTCAATCAGGCCATATATATTCGTAGTTGTAGTCGGATGACAACGAGTCGTTTCATAATGCGTAACTGTTGCCGCTGTATCGCGTCACAACAAACGGTACAAGTGCTATGTTGTTGGCGGGGTGCCGGCGATAAGATAGTGACGGAACAGAACAGAACCGAACCAAACGGAACGTCGCAACCCAACCCCATTACTAATAATTTCTAATATTTATAATATATATTCAGTTGAGCATTTTGATTATTCCCCCGTAACGCTGTAGATAACGCTAATTTAACGAGTGGCGGGGGGCTGCAGTGATTTCATAAGAACTATCTGTGTTTTGTGGGTGATAGTTGTGGCATCTAAATGAGAGATATAAATAAATGTACATTTTAGTTTTACAGATTTCTTGTTTGCCATTCTCACCCCATTTTAGGCTGTCTAATTCGATTTGCTTCCACCCTAATTATTACTTACCTTTACAATGTGGTCTCACATGGTGCCACATATAGAGCTCAATTTAATTAACCCCCCGTGTCCAACATTCACCATACAGTTTGCAATTGATCATTGCTTTGATTGAATTAAGTGCAAATTTGCATTCTTAATTGATTTTCCTTATGTAAAAAGGCCGCAAGTTGTTCCATGGTTCACACACATATGGTCGAGCTTAAATGATTAAGAGTCGAATTTCTAGAATAAATTATATGTGGGCATGGAGCTCAAATCATTTTCCAATTGGATCTTTCATTGCCAACTCAGATGAAAGTGTTCTTATCTGCCTTCTAGAGCTTGTTATCCGGCACTTATTTTTGAATAAAGCACAGTCGACTATCCATTTACAGATTTTCATCTGTTCTCCGCAAATGAATGCTAATTTTGTAGGGGCATTAAATTTGTTGCTTTAAAACGAACAAAATTTGCATCGTAACTGTGAATTTTGCAGATAAACAAACAAACAGTGAGATGCAGGCAGTAAGTAGACACTTGCAGCTGAAAATGAGAACTGTGAGCAGGAATATTATGATCCAAGAACGAGAAGATAAAAAGTCATGGCTGAAAATGTGTGTAAAATTTAATGACATTCGTTTCACTGCTGAAAATATAATACTTTCAATGTTTATGAGAAACGACACATTACGTTTGTGATTAACTCTTCAACTCTTAAAGAAACATTTTTAATATAGTCATAATTTGTGTTCTACTGTGAAAAATGCTTGACGACCCTTGTTGTTAAGTCTTCTTATATGTATGCAAATGCACGATAAACGATAGTCTTAATGTTGACCTTTGACAATTCAAATTCTAATGTGCAATTGCTACCCACTGTGCAGTGTTTTTTCGTGAGATTGTTTAAGCTACGTTTGTACTTTAGACCTCGACAGCGGTACCTAATCATACACTCTCTATTGGAACACTCTTACTTGTTTTGGGATTGTCTATTTTAGGTCGCTTTATCAGTAAACTACAGAGCCGGCTACTGTCTAGGGATTTCAATTTAATACAAACTTGATGACACGGAACAATTGGTATAAAAAAGCTCATCACGCGATTCTGTGTTTGTTACACTTGACGTCAACCTTATCGAAGTATACATTCGAAGATCGAAATCGAAACGAATTTGAAGAATTATATATGTAGTATAGTCTATACTAAAGCTAAAGGTCCAGGCGCGAGCTTGAACTTTATAAATTTAAACACTTGTCATTAAAGTGGTTCCGGGTGTTCATTTTGCGTTTAGATTATATTGTTCCATTATATATTAGAGATTTCTTTTGATTTTATTTGTGGGGTCAAGTGGATATGAAAGATATCAAGATTATATAATTTGTGCATAGGTAAACTCTTGTTGTTCCTTAAAATAATTATAGTATTTGCCACTAAATCCACTCAACGGTTTTTTTTATATTTCATTTAAAACAATTTGCTAGAGTTTTCGTAATTCCAGACTTTAAACAAGGTACTTCCAATTCATTTATATATTATATGTGTGCATATATATTCTCATTTATCCCGGACAGCTATAGCCCAAATGGCGTCGAACCTCCGCCACGTTGGACCTGCCTTCTGTGTGCTCTCGGTCTGTTCATTTATCAGAGTCTAGACTCAATTGATGGAAAGCAGGCTCGTCGGACAAACACCTCATCGCCACTAGGCGAACTTTTTGATCATGGCTGTGACTCCATATCGACTATATTTGTGGCGCTATCGGCTTGCATATCCTGCCAACTTGGCCACTATCCCAACTGGTTATTCTTTCAGGTGAGTGTCTGCAGACCTCTCTCTTTAATTATATGAATATCAATAAATACTTTCCGTTTGCTTGCAGTGCTTCTGCGCCATTGCGTTGTTCTATTGTGCCCACTGGCAGACATATGTCTCTGGCACAATGCGCTTTGGACGCATCGATGTGACGGAAGCGCAATTCTCCATTATCGCTATTCATTTGGTGTCGGCGGCTTTAGGTCCCGAGATCTGGCTTACCAAGGTAAGTCCGCCTAGGAGTTCGACGAATTCCCTTCATAAATATTTTTGTAACATTGATTTCAGAAGTTATGCGTGCTATGATTTATTAAGTTTAATCTAAATTAGTCTAAATTGATTATAAACTACAAATGTTAATTATATTTTCGTTATTTATGCAAGTCTCAATTTCCAGTTCGACGCGTTGTCGTAGGATTAAGTTTGACATATTTGGAAGCTTCTGAGCTTTTGTTCCAATTAAAAGTAGCTGCTAATGGTATAATAATTCACTAGGAACTGCTGCTCAAAGTGCTAGTCAACTATTTATAATCGAGTTGTCTGCCCCTCGTTTCGATTTATTGAGCTGGTTTCTTAGTTTGGTTGCAGCGTTTGCATTTTTCCATTTTGTTAACTAGCATGAGATAATCAATGATCGCAAAACGTTAATTCGTTTAGTTATATGAATCCAAATTTATTTTAATTTCTATTTTTATAGTGTAAGCCCGATCACAAACCTTTACAAAAATCATACAATCAATCAATACAAATAAATTCAACATGTAGAATTTAGGGTCGACCAGGGACATCAAGTTTTTAGATACCCAAAAATTCCATTAGTGTTTTTTCTCAGATTACGTTATTTATATTTAATGTGAATTGAACAACAATTTAGCTTTAATAATTTGTTGTTTTTTTAACAAGAAATGTAAAATACTTTATATTATCTCAAAGAAATTTGTTTATTTTTTTTCTTAACAAATATTTTCGGTTTGAGTGTTCATTGTCGAATCTAATTGGCTTCGCTGCCTGATACGTTTTTAACATCCCAAGTTAGCTCTGCTGTTGAACTCGGGACCTATTCTGTATATATCATAGTATATATCTATGTTAAGGCAAATTCATTCTAATCATCTTAATACCTTTTACTTTTATATTACATATACAATTGCGTGCCTTTGCCTCAAAACAAAACCAAAACCAAAATGCCTAAACTCGTACTACTAAACAATTAAAAAACCATTTGAAATACACACACGCGTGCGCACACACACAATAAAATAAAAAACATACAAACACAGGTTGGCATTGGCAATATTGAGCTTTGGGCTGGTCCAGCAGTAACGACCATTGTGTGTGGTGTGCTCTCCTTAACCTATGTATTTTCCGTCGTTGTGGCCGGTGGTGTTGGCAAAAATGGCTCCACAGTTGCTGTAAGTCCTAAACACACACACAACACACAAAAAACACTCCAAAATAACACTTTACACACTTTATAGTATAAAGTTTTACTATATTCGAGTCATAGAGGAATGTCATGAAGGTTCACAAGCTATACTTTGTTTTTCTTAACAGATAAAATTTACTTTAAATATAAATATGAAATATTTAATTTCTTTACCTACACATTTGAATTAGTAAAATTTAAATCAGTTTTGTTACATTTAACTGTAATTCTATATCAAATATTCAAAAACAAAACTAATCAAATTCTTATATATGAATTTATCGGCAATTTTTTAATAGTTGAAATTATCCGAGTATTTTTATATTTAATGTTTATTGAAATTGGTATTGTTTACCCAGAAAATTTAAATTTTAGTAACCAAAATAAATTGATTACAATAGCTATACAACCATAAGTGCTATTCTATGATCTCAAACATACACAAACCAATAACAAAAAGACACACAACAAAAACTATTTTGGCTCTAGATAAGGAAAACATATTAACAAAACTAATTTTGAGATATCCAAAAAGAAGATATTGATGCATTTCAACTGTCCGTTTAGTAGGTGCGTGGCGTGATGTCAGGTCCTTCGAATTCTTTTCTATCCATGCAATTGCAACTGCTTGCCTTAACTATCTACAACATTTATTCTTACTCTATAAATTTACTTGTACCGTTGTTGTTGTTGTTCTCTTGCTTCATAGGCTGCTTTTCCGCCATGTAACTTAACATATAACATTCTATTCTTACTCTCTACTTATTCATGTTGACTTCTGTCCGGCATGCTTCTAAAATAGTTTAATGCCTAAATTCTAAACGCTCTTAATGTGCAATCCGACTCTACTCTCTTCGATGCGGTTTCTCATAATCCAGATAGTCTTTAACTCTATGTTAATGCTTAGAAGGGACTTTGAGAAGACATCGTTGAGATTATTTTAGCCTATTTATTTAATTTGTTATGTCTTATTCACGTATGTCTGTATGTATGTATATGCCCCAGTTAAAACAAATTTATATTTATTTAATTTATTGGTTCTGGGTTTTAAATTAAGTTTTTAAATTGTTCCTTTTTTAGGATTAAGTCTTGACTTTACACTTGCATTTTAAGCTCAACTGGCACTCTGAGAATGGTGCCAGACAATTACTCATATAAACTTGAATACAATGCGCCCATTTTATATCGATTGTATTTCATCTGAATTTTTCAAAATATGTCCGTCTGGGAGTACTTTTAAAACCGTTCCAATATGTTAAAATATTAAATTCCATCATAGTCAAATATTAAATTTATTTAAAAATCTGCATTTTATCCATTTTTAATTTTTATTAATTTTAAATTTCACTAAGAATAGTCGACATTAGAGAAATGACAATATTAAATTATGATTAGGAAATAAAAGTATAAAATTAAATTAAATAAAAATAAATTATTGATTTAAAAAATCAAAAATCTTATAATACTGATATAAATCTGGCTATATTTCTCTTTTTCGAGCATTCTCGACTAAAGCACTATATATTTTAATTTATTTTTTAAATTTAACGATCGGACTAACAAAAATGTTCCTTTAGATTTAGTTTCTTCTCACGAACGTGAAACTCTCAATAGCGAAACGAAATAGTGGATTTGAGAGAAATGATCGATACTATCCTTAAGTCAATTATTTCGGCCGCTTATATGTTTTTTAACAATCATTTTTTGTTATTTTTCTTTTACTTTACTTTCTTCACAACTTGTTATGTTCTGTTGATTGTTATTATTTTTGTTTGTTCTGTGATCTCTTCTCATTTTACAATAGATACCAATCGTGGGCGTTTCATGGAATTATACAATATTAGCATTTATTACATTCGGTTATTCCTTGAATATAATCAATTTTCTAAAAATGTTTACTGAAGGCGGCAGTGGCAAAAACGGCTCTTCAGTTGCTGTAAGCATTGCTATCCTTATATGTAACAATCGGATTGTTGCAAACCCAAAATTGTAACCATATTCTACTAATTAATTTTACTAAATATCGGAACAATATCGTACTAAAAATACATCTGTTGGACTCACTAATAAATTGGCCCCTCACATTGGTACACGAACACTGACTCTTACCATTTAATCCATGCTGCTGTTTGGTTTTCAATGGTTTATCTACTAATCGAATAACTCTGCTCAATTTAAATAATATTTACATGTTTGGTTCAATGAGGGGCTCGGGTTAACAACTTTGGCAGCATGAAAGTTTGGTTAATTTAATTCGCTACCTCCATTATTCAACCTTGCATATGGTATTTTTCATTCAATTAACAATTTTCATTTAAACAATAGGTATTTACATTTGTCATAAGGCATTTTTTTATGTATTATGTATTCTTATGAAACTCATTTTATAATGATATTGTTAATAATATTTTGTACACATAGGTACGTAGTTCTTTTAATTGTGCACACTACTACTAGATTATTAATTTGTTTATAGAGCATGCGCGATGAGCTTTAATGCAGTGAGAATACGAGTATTATTTTCATTATTTTATTACTTTACCTATCGAAAACTTCTGAAATTAATTTTTTCAATTCTATTCTATGTGAAATATATATTTAAATTTTCAAATCTAAAATTAATGCGTGATTTTTCTTTCTTTTAACCAATTAAATATTTTATTGTCAAACGAAAAAATACGCAAATTCGCAATTTTCATCAGGTGCCATATCTAGAATGTGAAACACGTTGCTTGCCATTTTATTTGGCCAGCGGAATTGATTTGAGCTTAGCATTGCGTTACGCAAAATCAATTTTAAACGAGGGCTGTGGCAAAAATGGATCATCTGTTGCCGTAAGAAATTCTTTCTTTGATTTTGTTTATAAAGTATGGCACAATTCACCGAGACATGCGAATTTGATTTGCTGGCTAGACAAATTATGGAATATTATGTAGTTGTTGTTTCACGCTTTTTATACCCTTGCAGTGAAGACAGAAGCATAATATCAAGAATATTGGCTGATTCTACAACTCGCAATGCTGCAACGGTATTCTTCTTTGGCAACCCAAAGATATTAGTGACTTATTCCTTATTGTAAAAGGGGTAGTCTGATTGTCTGATAACGTTTCGAAGATCCGATACTGAAATGTTGCTGTTTTTAAAAACGCAATCAACTCCTAGATACAGTGTGCTTATCAATCAAACAGACTTATGCACAACTGCGTGCAGAGGATTAAAGAGTCGAGCATACTCGACTTTAGCACTTTTACCGTAATTGTTCGAGGTACTCTATGTATAGCTTATGTATGTTTGCTGCCCCTAAAATGCTTATGTTGTTCTTAAATCATTTGGTGTTTGATCTCCTCTATCGATACAATGAACGTTGCTTGTTTTGTGTCTTGTTGTTTAAGTCTTTTAGCTCTCTCCATAATAACTATTTGTCAATTGTCTTCTTTTTGAAACTATCCGCACACACACACACACACACACACACCTATACTACATTCCCAACTCCACTAATCCACTTACCCACACCTATCCATCCATCCATCATTCTAAACAAAGCAATTAGCTAAAGACCATGTAATTAAACATTAAACAATTTCCTAAGCCAAAAGAATTTTTGTTTTTGGTCAAAAATATTGTGCTGTTTGTGAATTTGCAAAATATGTGTGTGTTCTGTTCCTAAACAAATGCACAGTAATGTAACAAATAACAATTTGCAAGCTCGCAACAGAGACACATCTGTAACATGAAATTAATAGATTTTATCCTCCATAAAGGGAACCAGTGTGTTGTCGCCTAGCATACCATTGACCCTCGTGGTGCTGCCGGCACTGATCATAGCCCAAAAGTCGCCGGAGAACATCTTCACAGAGCATGCTTCCGTTTATATATTGGCTTTCGGCATGGTTGCGGCTAAGATTACCAACAAGTTGGTGGTAAGTATATTGACAATGTTTATGGAATGTACTCTAAACTCTAATATTAATTATTTCGTTTGTTTTTTTCAGATTGCGCACATGACCAAGGCGGAAATGGAGTATCTGGACTGGTCACTGTTGGGTCCTGCACTATTGTTCCTCAATCAATACTTTAACTGCATAATGCCCGAGATCTGGTTGCTTTGGTTTGCTCTCATCTGGGGCACCCAAGACCTGTTGCGCTACTGCTCGCAGGTGTGTTTGGAGATATGTCAGCATCTGCGCATCGATCTGTTTAGAATACCGTACAACCCAAAGAGCTCCTCGACCGCCAGCAGCAGCACAACAACCACCTCGGTGGGCAGCCAGAGTAATTTTGGAGCCGATAAAAATGGAGGCGCATCGCACCGGAAATCAAAGAGCAAAGCGCACTAGAGGGATGTGTCGCATGGCGGTTTCATATAATTTAACTAGTTTCCTTTTACACAATATTTACGGCGTTAGCGCAAGCTTAACAAATTTTAAAAAACAAAACTCAACCCAACAAAATTTACCGTCTAAATGTTAAAGTAAACAAATTATAGCATAATTAATTTACGAAATGTTGTTAACCAAAAGGAAATGAGAACTGGAGGCATACCGATATCAATTATATGCTAATATATATTATATATGTATATGTATATATATATAAATATATTTTATATAATTGTATAAATTGTAAACATACAATAATGTAGTCTGCAGTATTTTTACTGCACTGAATGTAATTTAGTGCAAAACAGAACACACGAAAAGAAACACGATATAAGAAAAACTAAACAAATGCCAAAAAAAAAAAAACAAATGAAAATGAAAAAACAACTACGAAAATACAATCCCACTTCAATGTTTTTTGGTGTGCAAACAGCTCAATTTACGGTTAAGTCGAAGCAATTACACCTGGCGAACTAAGCAAGCCAGAATGCTTTGTCCAAGTCAACATAAACTACTGAATTTCTTGGGTTACTCTCTGTTTCATTATTTAGTTTGTACCGATGATTGATGATCTATTTATGTCATTAAAATACTATGATACTATTATGAAACTTCACTGATACTACGTACTATTAGTGCTAATGGAAAAGAATGTGGAATTGAATGTGTTTACGCAATAAAAGTGTAACATTTGCGACATTCAAAATGGGGACTCATTTAAAAAGGCACATTATTTAACTTATTGTTTAACAATTTATTTCGTCTTAAGCTTACACAATTATTTGCAACTTTGTAAGGACATCTAGAGCTTGTTGAATGTTGAACCTATGTTCCAAAAATGACGATGAATGAACAATAAACCATATTTACTTTAGATGCAACAAAAGAAATAATGGAGAATTTAATAAAACTATAATCTATCTTTCCAATACACGAATCAAGGTGTTTCGCGTCTTTTACCTTACCTGTTGAGGCCCAAGAATAAAGCTAATATTGAAGACGTCAAATATTTCTTTTTTAAAACGAAGTAAACTGCTTTAATACAAAATGGAACAATACAATACTTATTTAATTGAGACAGCTCTAATGCTAATTATTACCATACGTTCTACAAAAATATGCAACAACTGCCATGTCGCGCACCTCCATCGTTACTCGACCTCGAAATTTGGTTAGCAAATAGGCATCCTCGAAACGCTGCGTTAAGTACAACTCGGACGCAGTCTGTAAAGCTTCCAGAGCACCAACAGTTATCATATGCACCATCGAGCCCTGCTCATGGAGAAGTTCTCGCACCACACGCGAAAAGGGTAATCGCGGTATCAGGTAGCGGTCGAGAGCCCTCAAGCGTTGAATTTCACGTTCTAGCCTGATTTTCCGATGCTCTGGCTTGTGCTGCTTTCGTTTTGCGACATGACTTTTGGGTTGGTTGCGTTGTGACGTCTGTGGGGACTTTGCAGTATTGCGGTTCTTTCCGATGGTTTTTTGCTGATTTGATTGGGTGGCAGGTCGGCTTGCAGGCGACAGGCTTTCCTCAGAGTAGCTTGATTCCTCCTCACTCTCATCTCTTTGTTGAGACTTTTTAGGCGAAGACTTTTCCTGGCGACGAGGCGGTACTGCAGAAGATTTTTGCTGATTGGTTGATCGTTTGGTCGGCAAGTTAGTTGGAGGCTGGTTTTCCTCCTCTTCATCAGTTGATTCCACATCCTTCTGTCCTTTACTTTGAGACTTGTTTAGCGTCGTCTTCACCCGGATGCGAGGCGACCCTCTGGGACGTTCTCGTTGATTTGAGCGTGTCGACAAGTTATGCTGGGTTCCCTCATCCTCATTATAGTCGGAAGATTGGGCATCGCGTTGAGGTTTTCGTTCAGACTTACGAAGCGTTGAGCTCGGATGTCGACGAGGTGAAATACGACTGGTAGTGAATTCCAAGCCATAGTCGGTAGCATCGTCGAAATCCGGGGACTGAAAACGAGTCTCATCATCTGATATGTCCGTATCTGGTTGGGATTGTTTTTTGGCTTTGCTTTTGAGTGGTGTCTTTTGAGGTCGCATTTTAGCAGAAATTTTCAATGTTATTTTTTATCGACGCTTGAAAAAATAAATAATACTTGTGCGCGCCCTTTTTTTGTACAGTGATGCTTGACGTTGGGAAGCAGTGTTGCGCAATACCAAACTAATGGCTTGTACAGAGGCAGAGTGACCAGCCGCCATACATGTATTAGCTAACTCCACATAATATATGCAAATAGTGATTATGAAAATATATATTTCTATAGATTTAAAATTCACTTATTTTAAACCCCCTAATGTTTTAAAATATTAACCGATGTATCTTGCAATTTGGAAAAGAATCAGTCGATAACATAAAAGTTCAGTTGACAAGCATTTAGAATTTTGAATACTGTTACTATTGGTAAAACCAACTTGGCGCTTTTCAACACTGGCACTTGATAAGACGTCGCGTTGTTTATTTACAAAAATTCTATAAATGCAAATTTGCGATGTCTGAGGAAAACAGTCAAGGCAGAGAATACACCTTGGAGGCCGACTCCGAGTTACGTTTCGAAATCGAGCAAAAAGATGCCAAAGTTCTTGTTACGGTAAGTTATTTGGGGTATTTCCTGCAGCAACAAAACTACTTTTATTTTTTGCATTGCATTGCAGCTGCTCAGCGGATTCGCTGAGCTTTTTGGCACCGAACTGGTAAAGAAAAAGAAATATGAGTTTGGCGTTGGCGCCAAGGTGGCCATATTTACCTACCAAGGCTGCGTGCTGCTCGTCTCCGGCCAAATGGACGTGTGCTACATGTCCAAGGAGACTCCAATGATTCAGTACGTCAATTGTCACGCGGCCTTGGAGCAGTTTCGCAACGAGGCCGAGGAACGCGATGCCCGCGGTCCCGTTGTCTTGGTGGTTGGCCCCATGGACGTGGGCAAGAGCACACTGTGCCGCATCTTATTGAACTACGCGGTGCGGGTCGGTCGACGACCGCTCTACGCAGATCTTGATGTAGGACAGGGAGCGATTTCCATTTCTGGCAACATAGCCACAATACTGATTGAACGACCCGCCAGCATTGAGGAGGGATTCGCGAAGACGGCGCCGCTGGTCTATCACTTTGGTCACAAGAGCCCAGGAGACAATAGTGTGCTCTACAATGCTGTCGTCTCCAAAATGGCAGACGTTACGCTGCAGTCAATGGACGCGAATAAGCGCAGTGAGCTATAAAAGTCATTGCTTAATAGACTGTTGTCATAAATTCTGGTTTATTTGCAGCCAAAAGCTCCGGCATCATTGTGAACACCTGCGGCTGGGTGAAGGGTTCTGGCTATAAGCATTTGTTGCACTCGGCGCGTGCTTATCGCGCTCGAGCCATCTTCGTGTTGGACCAGGAGCGTTTGTACAATGATTTATTGCGTGATGTGCCGTCGAACGTGCATGTTGTGCTGTTGCCCAAAAGTGGCGGCGTTGTCGAACGCAGCAAGGGGCTGCGTCATGAATCTCGCGAGCAGCGTATCAAGGAGTACTTTTATGGCAATGCTCGTGCGCCGTTTTACCCGTTTTCATTCGAGGTGAAGTTTCAGGATTTGCGACTGTTCAAAATCGGCGCCCCTCCGTTGCCTGATTCCTGTATGCCTATCGGCATGAAGGCAGAGGATAATAAAACGAAGGTTGTAGCAGTAACGCCTACGCAAGGACTGTTGCACCATATTCTCACACTCAGCTTTGCAGAGTCCAATGACGACGATGTCATTGGCACTAATGTTGCTGGATTCTGTTGTGTGTAAGTGGGACTGCACTGATTTCCAATCATATTTGTTAACTGTCGGTGTTTGTTTTTAGTACTGATGTTGACATGGAACGCCAATCGATTATGCTGTTATCGCCGCAACCGCGACCGTTACCGCCGAATTCGATACTCTTGTGGTCAGAGTTGCAATTTATGGACAATCATGCCTAGTTCTTAGTCTAAATTGAAATCAGTTTTGCTTATAGATGTTATTAAATAAAAAAAAAAATTAAATTCGTTTCGATAACATTCACTATTTACACTGACTTAACAGTACCATATTGAGTTATACAGAACAGTAACATGGTTCGCTTATGCATATATATCGATAATGATGAAAACACTTTAAAGTGTTGATATAGTGGTTTCAAAAAGTAAAAAAATCTGTTGAAAATTATTACTTGTAATTAATTCGTGTTACAAATTGTTTAAATATTAACTTACACGTAGTTCAATAACTGTTATCGTTCTCATCAATAGCAGTCGATAAAATGTTAATGTTCTGCCACTGTTATGTATGCTGAATGGCTGAATTGGCACTCAGGGAGTAGTATCGAGTAGCATCGGGCATGGACTAGAAGCATCACAAGGTTTAATTAAGTGTATTTGTTGAAATAAATAGCAACAAAATGGCCACTAATTCGTGTGAACATTGCAATGTGCAATGCTTCGTTGTGTTCAATTGATTATTGTTTGCAGCACTCGCAATTCTCGATTGAAACATGTAGATCGCATTTATAGTGCTGTGTGTCGGTCGAAGTGTACAAAAAAAAAACAAGTCTCAATCGAGTGTAATATTTACACCTATCGAAATCTATGAAACGGACGAACGCCGTGTAGCTAAATTTGTGGCGTGCAGCGAGACACGCACAACGCTTGTCATGTTTTGTTTTGTTTTGCTCAAATAAAACTGCGACACTTGCCGGCTTGTTGCGCCAATAATTTCATCGTCCAGTATACACAGTATTTACAGCTCCAAAAGGCTCAAGTTCCAGTTAATGTGTTACAGTGACGCAATGCTTATCGCGTGCCAATTACAACAAAATCAACAACAACAACATCATGGAGATGGAGAATGAGACGACAACGTGAAGACGCACTCTCTCCCTATCACACATAACAGAATACCTGCACTACACAAAATCTTTCGGGCTTCTTGCAGTTGTCGCAACGTCTTCGTGTTCGTGTGAATTGTGAATGTGAATGTGAATTGTGCATGTGACTGTGTTGGTTACGATAAACACAGTAAATATTTATGCGACTCGACCTAACGACCGTTATTTGCTCCAAGTTTTCCTCTTCCAAATGTCTTTGGGGCTTTGAGCCGGCGCTTGTACCATGGCTCGTGGGCCATATACAAGTCATCACACTAATATTAAGCTCAAACAAATGTGCCAAATTACAACGACAACAAAGTGTGCAACAAATGTGATAAGCTTTTTACTCATCATTTGCTGCTGCATCTCAAACAGTTGGCAGTATAAAAATGGTGAGTGCATTTACATACATATACATTTCCTTTCTACTTTGCAATTTATCACGGTTTAACAGAAAAAATCAATCGATAGTCTGTTGATGGCGTTTGCATTTATTTAAATTGAAATCGAGGGGGAGTATTTACAAGTTCATTAACACTCGATGTACACACATACGCATACATATACATGTGCCGTGTGCGTGTGTATTTGTATACATACGATTTACAGCAATGGAAGAGGAGGAGAAGAACACGCAAGAAGAAGACATTACTCTCTCTCTTTCTCCCACTCCCACTCACACACACTCTTTCGAATCGTCTTTGTCTCGCTCTCTCTCTAGTGGTGTGTAGGTGTTGTAATTGTAATTTCTGTTGCATTTTTACGCTGCTCTTCTCAAAACGTTGCTAAGCTGCTTTGGTTTGACAACTTTTGCATATCGTAAAGTGCGCTACAACATAATACTTATTATTTTGACTGTAGTACGCCACTCCAGTTGATTGCACATAATTTAAGAGGCGCAACCAAACCCCACGCCGTTCCCCCTCCTCGCCCTCACCACTTGTTATACTAGAAACGCTAATGAGCAGAAAAGCACAAATAACAAGCTCGAGTGCAACGAGTATGTGCGACTAGTAAATACTCTGTATTTTACTTGTTTGAGGGTCACATATATGTTATTTAATTAAAATCTTCAGTCGAACAAATTACAGAACTTACAAATAAATTAATATTACAAAAAAAATAACTTTATTTATTCATAGAATACTTTATTTTAAAAAATATGGAATTAATATTTCAAAATAAAAGGGCAAATTTCACCTTTTCTACTTACACAAATTTATGTTTCAAATGATATAATCTTAAGGGACCCAACTAAAAAAATTGAAAAGTGAAAACGTACTTTGAAAAACCAAAAAAATCGTACTATACTATCTGTATCAGGGAATTCGTATTTTAAAGCAACTAATAATTTTCAATTTAAATATAACTATATATGACTGGACTCTAATTTACATGTAAATTCATATGAAAATACGTTCCCTGTGTAGAATAGGGTATAGAAAGTTATGGTTTAATTATTCAGTCTTTTTAATAACAAATATTGGTTTGGTAGTATAAGTCAAGAGCACGGCTGGAGTTTTTTATAGACCCTTCAGTGCAGTGTTTTTAATATTCACAAAGCTTTGACTCGACCATAATTGTGCGCTCCTTGGTTGAATGGCTGCAGGAGAACGCATAAAAAACAGAGAAGACAGGGTTTTTGTCAAGTACGCAGATTTTACCAAGCAATAAAGTCCAAATATTTGCAGCTGATTAACAGAATTTTGCGAAAGAGCTTACATGAGTATATGTTAGATATTTATATTGTTCAAGCTACACACGAATAAAGTACAATTTGAACATATCTGCAGTGTGCACTTAAATTTGATCTATTTTGTATACCCTGTTCCCATTGAAAATAAAAGTTTGTCCAAATGTCAAAGACATCTCCGACCCTATAAAGTATTCTTAATTAATACCAACAGAATTGTTGCCTTGTTCGTCCGCCCGTCTGTCTGTCCGTGTAAGTGCGCGGATCTCAGCAACTTCGTTACATTGAAAAATTCTCAAAATTGCCAAAATAATAAAAAAAAAAAGAGAATATTTTTTATATATTTTCCAAATATCTGTTATGATTGCAAACTAATGGAAACAGTGTATCTCGTAATCAAGCACGATCGAATAGAGCATCCCTACTTGTTTGATTTTGTTGACGCAATTATCGATCATATCGTGTACAAACAAATATGTGAATACTTTAGAATCTTACTAACAAACATTTGCCTAATGTAAACCATAAACTTTTGCTTTTCTACTCGTTTGTATAAAGTTATTAACTTGTAATATCAAGATATATTATCTGTCAAAATTTGGGGTATACCAAGAATAAGTTCAATAAAATACAATTAAAATCGAAGCTGTAGGAAACTGACCCACTTGTAAATGTAGGATGAAATCTTTATTGTGAAAATCTAAGATTCGTAACTCTCAAAGATGGCATGCAATGAATGCACAGAAAGTCAGTCAGGACAAGTAGGAATTTTGTTTTACTGCTACCATCATTATTACAAACAAGAACATTATCCAAATGAAATGAAAACAGTCTGTCAGCTTTAAGGCAAAGCATGTCAGCAGGTATTTAAGTTTTAATATAATTTGCATATTTGTAGGCGCGCAGGCAACTCTATTTACTCCCTATATGTAAATGTATGTAAAAGCGCTTGCGTGTGTGTGTGTGTGTGTGTGTGTGTGTTAGGGAGGCCAACTTTACACTGCCGTTGGCGTTGGCCAACTAACGAATTAAGCGCAGCATGCACGTATAAAAACGAAAAAAAAAAACAAGACCTTTTTAAGGTTTTTACTTTACTCAGGCAGGTCCCCAGTGCTAACAAGCTACATCCATACATACATACATACGTCACACACACACACACGTACACATATAAATATGTATGGATATATGTAGATACACACACATGTGAATGTGTTGCGCTTATGTTGTCTAAACTGCGTCTGGCCCCTTCGCTTGCTCGTAGTGGTTTTTGTTGTCTTTTTAGCCACTACTTAAAATGTCTGTGCATTGCCTACCTACCTGCCTGCCTGCCCGCCAGACGGACGGACAGCCGGCCTGTGCCCTGTTGCGGCCACGGCGTCGACATATAAACATGCACATCGTTAAGAGAGGCGACCCTTTTTAGCCCAGTCTGCGTTTGCGTCTCCGGTGACTTGTTTGGAGTCGGTCACCCTAGAGCTCACATCTTCACACACGCACACACACAACCAAACACACACACACTCACGCATGCAGCAACTGTGAGGAATCTGTTTTTGGGCTTGTTTTGCCTTTTTCACTGCTCTTTGTTCTGCAGTAATTGCTCTGATGGTCGTTCTTTGTTTTGCTTCGATATTTTTAAAGCCATTCGATGCTGAATCTTTTTGACTATACTGTTTACTGTGTGATATTGTATATACAAACATATGTACATAGATACATACATATATGCATGCACATATATGTATTTGTACGATCGGTTTTAAGTTTTTACCCAAAGCGTAGTCTCAATTTTCAGTTCAGATTCTGGTTAATTTAAGAGATTTTTTTATGCTCTCTGAATATCCAATTTAACTTTATTCCAACATATGCTGTTGTTGCTTGTTGTTTGTATAATTTTAACCTGTTGTGCATACTAATTTCTCGAAAGCTCACGAGTCCATGAAACTCCAGGCAAACTCCATACCAAACATCAAAGCGATGTGTACCTGTGACATGACGAAGATTCAATACCCTGTATAGATTTTTCGCCTGAGAGATACATTTTTTCTTTATCTGATAAAAAGAGTATATGTTTTTAACTAGCTTGCTTTTAAAACTCAATCTAGTTTTATATGAAAAAAGAATAACAAATAAAATTTTATGTAAAATATATATTACAACTAGCTGAAAACTGAATTATATTACAATTATATGCAGATTATCGACAATGAGCTATCATAGAAACAACCTTTTGGGGAGGTCAAATGGTTGACTCCTTTTGAGTTGTATTTTTTAGTCTGGGCTGCTGACAGACTCTTAACTTGAAATGGAAAATTCTACCAAAGCAAGCAATATTAATAAATATTTATAATTTAAATAGGTGGAACAACAAAACCAAATATGTAGATATGTTATTGTACATGTTTGTTTACCATCGCAAACTCTATTGCTTTATAGCGTTCTCTTCGTAAACCCATTTATCAATTTCATGCACAAAGAAAACTTTAGTTAATTAATTAAATAATTACCATTTTATTATTATGGGACATGCAATGTACAAAATCAGTCAACTCAAATACTCGGCTCTATGCTGAGCAAAAAAAAAGCCCCATTGCTGGGACTCGAGATAGACTAAATGTTTTAGCTGATTATTAAGCGCATCACAGGGATTCGGAAACAATTGTCTTTGGGATTGAGTATTGTCAAAGGCCGGTGCATGTTGTCGATTGTGGTTTCTGTTTGCTTGCATTAGTTGATTACAGGGTATAATAACAATTACAAAACGTCAAAGCGAAGCGGGCATGCAGTTGATACAAATGTAAAGGCTGCTTCCTCAAAGGAAAGACTTGTAAAGAGTTTGTTGCAGCACCAATAACAGCGACTGCAACAACAACAATAACAGCAGCAGCAACATGCTCGAACGACAAACACAACACAGCAGCAACAACAACAACAACAACGGCTGCACAAACAAATCATTGATGCGCTTTGCGCGTGCATTTGTATTGTATGTATGTGTGCGTAAATCTATCAATGGCTCTATTTGTAATGTATGTGGTGCATTGCACACTCGCGTCTATCCGTCCCTCGTGAGCAGCACCAGGGCTGCATTGGCAGCAAGTGCAAAAGCAAAAGCAAAAACATATCATTCACAATTAATGTGTTGATATACAAATCGCCTTTTGTTTACAATTTATCTCTCAAATTACGCTCAACGAGTCGAGTTGAGTTGGTAACGCCGCTTTGATGCTCTGGGAAATGCTAATTAACGCCAACCAGGAAAACACACATCCAGCTGGAGAGAAAGAGCGAGCGAGAGGGCGACAAGAATACGCATAGCCATAGCCATAGCCAAAGAGTTTACCGCATTACCCATTATTGCAACATTTGCTTTCGATTCCAACCGCTTCCGTTCACTTCCTGCACACACTGCATCTGCAGCATGTCTGTGTGTGTGTATGTAAATATGTGCGGATAATGTCATTAACCCTGCTGACCATCGGTATCTTAATAATGACATTTATGCGCAATGTGCCAACTTTTACAACTTAATGCAGCATGCCATGTTATATGCAATTACCTCTATATCAATTTTAATTACTCACTCGCCACTTCAAGAACTCTTCAACTGTCTGGCAAAGTTTGTTATGCAACTTGTATCCATCTGTCTGCAGTAAATTACTATATTTGTATATAGAAATTTCAATAGTATTTTCTTTAATACAAATCATCTATTTAAAACAAAGTATGCATATATGGTAATTAATCAATTCAATCTTTTTATACACGTTACCCATATTATAACTTATTGACGGTTCGTCTGTCTGTCCATATGAACACTTAGATCTCAGAAACTATAAGATCCAGAGACATCAAATTTGGTAGATAGGTTCTTGCATTTATTGCGCAGATCAAGTTTATTTTCAATTTTGGATGTCACGTAATTTGCCATCTCTGCTTTATACTCGTATTATATCATGTAATTTTGTTAAGATCTGACTAGCAGCACAGGGTATCTTGTTGCTTAAAATATATTATAGGTGTTCAGTATTCTCTCAAAAGGTTAGCGGGTATCCGATAGTCGAGGCTGAAGATTTCTTACTTGTTTAGTTAATTTAAGTTTAACTGGCATATATTATAAATACTGTGTTGTTAATTTATCCCGACAAATTTATTTATGCACAATTATGACTAATGACTATGGGAACTATTTTCATTGAAATATGTACTTACACTGATGTTTATGTTAAATATTTCTGTAATTTAACCATGAATATTGACAAACGACCAATTAGTGTATGATTGGTAATGAGGGGAGATTTCAGACATTCATCTTAACATATGGATATCAGAATCTCTTATCCCAAAGCCAAGGCAATCATAATTATTATAAAGATTACGCGCCAGGCTATCGACAACTGGGAGATCGATATGCTCGTCTCCAAGTCGCAGCTCCAACTTCAAGTCGGTCGTTTCTTAACGAGCCGACGCGCACAAGGTGTCAGATAGAGGCAACATGTTAAATCATTTGCCTAACTTTGTTCTTCCTGGGTTTTATTTTCTTTGCTTTATTTGTTGTTTGTTTGTTCTTTTTTGCTGTTTTCTGCTTGACTACCTGGGGTTCAACGGGTTACCGCATCACTTTTGACAAAAGGCGCCCAAAGGCAGACACTCCAACAATAAGATATTTATATGAATTTTATTCTCTGTCTGTGTGCATTTATGTGTGTGTGAGTTAACAAGATGAAAACAATATTTAATCCAAAATCTCCATACACACAAAAAGAAGCAACAATAACTATTGTATTTGCCTATTGTAATAAAGCCGAACAGCATTTTTTGAACGAAAATGCGAATTTATTTCATATTTTATTAGCATGTGAAAAGCATGTGTATCTATATGCTATATAAATTGGATATTCCGTAATACATATGGTAATAGGCACAGTGATCACTCGCAAAACTGCTTCAAAGATCGATATTAATGTTTTTATCTGCGTTAATTTTGTATTCTGGAATAACAGATCTTTCTGACTGCTGAGTGTTCACTGTCGTTCACTTATTAGCCTGTTTTCTTGTTTAGTTGCAGCCTTTTGGTGATCTAAGTCCACTTTTGTTATGTTAAATGAATGCCGTTTGACAATAAATTGCTTTCAAGGCAGTTTTATTGTCGCCGCTTGCGACCATAAAACGTTACCCACTGTTGAGCATAGTAATTAATTTCTAAGTATGTAATTAATTCATACTTAAAGTCGGAAATTTATAACCTTTATTTGCATATAAATCGCAAAACTAAATAGAATTCAAACCTTTGCTCTATTTCGAAACAAATTAGAACAGTCTAAGAACCATGCGATTCAGTTAGTTATAGTTATTTATATTTTTTGTTATATCTTTCATTTACTTTTAAAATTTAATGTTAAACCAATTTATTACAACGATTTAATAAATTGACGGAACTTGAAAAAAAATGGCAATATCTCATTATGTTTCTGCCACATGATGACCCATCTCAACAGTTGTAATCCTTAAATAATAATAAAACGAATTACTATATAATTTAACTGCCATGGTAACGAGCTGCAAGGGATACATTCTATATGCCATAAGGTATCTTCAACAGGCTGAAAATAATTATTCTTGCATGTTTTGTTGTTTGGGGCTCTTCGAGGGGCCCGCATTCATTGTGTTGCCTCGAACTAATACATTAAGCTCGGGCAGTCAGGCAGTCAGCAGGCAGGCAATGTACAGGGCCAGCAATCTTGATGGGGCTACAGTTTATGGCCGAGCGGAGAACTGCAGCAGCTACTATCAAAACGAAACGAGACGAAACGCGAAAACACGAGTGGATACATATATTGCCACAAAATTAACCAGGCAAACATTTGAGGGCACTACAGTGATCACTAGCTAATGCAAAACATTGTTGTTAATTAGTAAATGCTGACTGCACAACTGGAGGCTGTTGAGGCAGATTTAAGCATGCAAAGATGTAATAATATATCTTTAGCATTTTGGCATTCACGCTTTTGGTAGAGAGAGTTCACTGTACTGGCAAATAAGTAACAGCAGCGGAAAAATATTAACACAATATTTTGCACACGAATGGCAACTTGAGCCGAGTTGTTCGCTGAGCTACCTCCGCTGCCGTTGCCACTGCGGCTGTCGAGGCTAGGGCTGCGGCTGCTGCAACTTCTGGCCAACCCACATCGTTATCATAATATGAATTGTGGTGCCTAGACCTGGCCATGGTTCAAACTAGTTGCAGTTGCTGCTGCCGCTGCTGCTGCTGCTGTTGTTGTTGAAAAATGTGTATGTGTGGGCGGGGTGCAGATTGCTGATGCTGATGTTGATGTTGATGGTGCTGCAGCTGAAGCTGTGGCTGTGGCATGAGGCAGCTCTGAAGCCTCGTTATGTGCATGTGCTTGGATGGATGCCCTACTCTGGTCTGCTCTGGTCTCGTCTGGGTGGCACGGGGTGGCTATGCGATGCCTCTCCACTGCCAGCTGCACCATCAGCAGAACTTTATACGCTGACTAGGCTCAGGCTGCAGTTGGTCGGGGTTTGCATTTCATGCCCCTTTTGCCCGTCACGTATTTGGCACAAGTATTTAATTAGAAAGCACTTTAAAGCATTTGAATTAAAAGCAAATAAAACAAGAAATGTTAATTCAAATGACAGCGAGCAGGGTATCTGGCATTCGAGCATACCCACTTGAACGACAGTAACCTCCTCGGGTCCCCTGAAGCGTAAACGAGAAGCTGAGTTTTGGCAAGTCTTTGTGAACGTGCAAATTGCATGCTGTGCAAGTTAATAGCCTTTGGAAGAGTAGACAGCACACGGCACGGCAAGGGGTAATGGAAGAACTGAGAGAGCGGAGACTGGGGCGGAGATGGAGACGGAGATGACGGAGGCAGCGGGATGTGGCTGCTAACGAGTTGAGTCCACGCTTCGTGAATGCTTGCCAAAATGGAAATGGAATTGGGGGGGGGGGGGGGGGGGAGAGACAGAGAGAGAGAGAGACACTTGAACATGGAGGCTTAGCTCAGGGCCCAAGATTAGATCAACACATTGGCCCGGCTGCCTCTTCAGACTGTACAAAATACATTTGAATGTCTCGTCATGCAAATGGAAATGTCATCGACGGACGAAGACTCTTCCTGCCTGGCTGCCCATTTAGCATTTCACAATTTAGCATTCGCCATTTATCATTGTAATATTATTTTGAAGATATTAAATAAAACATGAAGCACGCTCACAAACAATGCCCATGAAAACATAACAAGATCCTGGCCAGCCGCATTCTGACCGTTGCCGCCCCTTCCCCTGCTCCCCTGCTCCTCAGTCTCTTGAAGCCTCTGCCTGGTTTGCCCCTTTTGGGCAAAGTTGCCTTTTCCACTTTTGAGTTGAGTTGAGTTCGCAGCTGCAATTTTTTCGATGGCTTGGCATTGTTGATGATGTTTGCATGATAAGAGGCAGCTTCACATCCAGCCTCAGCTCAGACTCCAAGCTTCAGCTTCGACTGTTGCGTACCCTGTATCGAAAACGAGAAATTGGTAATAAAAATACAAATTAAAAGATATATGATTAAACGATTTATTTAATGTCTATATGTCAGTATAAACTTTTCTGCTGATTACAGGGCATCTTTAAGCAATACAGTCCTAGGTCTTATCTTGTTTTGCATACAATTCAACACAATCATTATCGTTGCCTGTGTTATTAGGTTGATTTACCTTTAGGGAAAGAATCGCAATATTGTTATTCAGTAAGCAGGTCTAAAGACTATTCTGTTAACCAATTTCTTTATCGAAACGACCATTAATTAAAGAACTTCAATAATCTTAATGTTGTTTCGCAATTATTGTCATAAAGCACAGGCAATCGTATCATGACTTAATTTGGTAGCCAACTTAATGTTATTTACCATGTTCTTTTGGCTTGTTAACAGACCCATAAAGTTGATGATGTACGCACACTTGTGGCCAGCGAAGGAGACCAGAAGTCAGCTCAGTTTATCGGACAGCCGCCTCTTCCATGTTTATTTTGAACCTTTTTAAATGTTAATGTAGACCTTGGTCGACTATGTGCCTCTCGCTCCTCTTAACGTTGTTGCTGAGGTCTTCGCAATGATGTTTTGGTTATGGCTTGTGTTGCATTTTAAACGCGATTGCCTGCTGATGGGGGTCCAGAAACAAGTTGATGAGCACCCAGGAAAGAGTTTTAAGACAGCCACTTCATGGAGTGGACGCCATAGAAATTCGAAATAACTGTTTACGGACTTAAAGATGAAAGCCTCTTAAAAACTGGAAGTTTTTTTATTGTAGTATTTCTATTTCCCATCTGGTTAGTTTTAACCATCTCAAAATATTTGAAATCAAGCATAGATACATAGTTTTACTTGTCGGAAATTACTTTAAACATGCTGAATGTTAACACTATAATAACTAACCATGGCAAGCAAATAATTTGTGTCTGAAAATGCAAACGAAAAAGTTGTCGAAAAGTTTGCTTTGTAATTATAAAAGTTTTAGTATTTGCAACGAAAGTCCACCGCAAGAAACAAAGTTTAAGCATAAAAGTTGCGAAAAGACGATCAAGTCGCAAGAAAACACAAATGCACTTTGAATTTTCCACCTTTTTGCCAAAAACAATTTAAAAATATGCACCGAAAATTAAGTACAATGTATACTATTGTGCTATTAATTGTTTTGTAAAAGTATCTGGTACTTGAAATATATATAGGGAATTAAAAGTACTTATAAATGAAAAAATACTATCGATAGTTTTTATCAGTAATAAGAGTTGTCAATTAGGTATTTTGTCAACTTTTTCTATAGGTATTCGCAAATAAATACTTTAACCATAAATGCAAACTATTGTCATACATTATGCATTTTAAATGCCCGAAGTGAATTACGAATAACTCAAATACTATCGATAGTATCAACTATTGCTTTGCGATTGCTAATTAAGTACTCGAGCACTCTCGAGTACTACAGCTTATTAAAGGCAATACTTTAGTGCCCGCTCTCTCTCACTGTCTCTTCCTCCTGAGCATATTGTTAAATAAGTTTGCGGGGGGAGTTTTTTTCAGTCAGTTTATGTGCACTGCGCCATTTTGTCTTTCAATCCGTCCAGCAAATAGAACAACAACGGGGGCTTAAATAATGGAAATTGCAGGCACATTGAGAGGCAACTAGCGGGCGGGGCGGGCGGAAGCCAGGAGAAGAAGGGCTTGTTGACTAGTTGGCAGGCATGCAGGTCTCTCGTTGAGGACCTGGGCCAGGACGAGGAGGAGAACGGGAAAGAGAACGAGAAGCGCTGTCCTCTCTGGCTGACTGTCTGCTTGACGGCTGGTTGCCTATTTAGCTAGCCAAGCTCTCAACACATTTAAATAGCTGAGAACTTCCGTTGCAACTAGCGCAGCCCGGAGACAGCCACTAGTATTGGACCCAAGCACCAGCCACCGGGCACAGCTCCAGCTCCAGTTCTAGTTGCAGCTGCAGCATAATGCGACCACTCAGCGAGGCTGGAGTGGCCGTGTTGTGGGGAGTGGGGACGACCAGGTTGAAAATGCTGTGCTCGCATAAAGTTTTGTTGCCCCAACGTATCCCGTTGCAACAATAACGCTACTTGCACCCATTTAGCGTTTAAATGTTGTTATTGTAGTTCCGGCTGCTGCCACTGGCAATTGGACCCTGCCCCTTGCCACCTGGCGTTGACTCGTTCATCTGAATTAAGTCACAAGCCCAAGCAAGATTCGCTGCCAATGCCCAAGCCAGTGCATCCAGTGCAGTGGAGGATCCACTAATTGCAAATGTGCCATTTTCCACACCTTCAAGTTCAACAATTTATTTACTTTACACAATATACAAATATATATGCGCACAGATAAGATACTGTTGGAATTGAATTGCAGAAGCGTGGCATGATAATGCCAAAATTTAATCAAGTTTATTATACAAATAAACACTGTTAATTAATTCATGTGGCTGCTCAATTTGTATTATTAGTACATGATTAATACCAACTTATGGCAAGGTATAATTCTGCTTAACCATTCTTAAAGACACATGCAAATGCGATATATTTTGGACTAATTTTGTATTTTTAAATTATAATTTGTTTAACTGCTGGTAAACTTTTGAGATGACGTAAACATTTCGTAAAACCAATTTCATTGAAATATGCCAGTTATATTTTCGTTAATGCAAACTTGTCATGCAAAATTTTAATAACTCGCCGAAACATGCACCCAAATGCGCATGCAAGCTCGAGAGTTGGAAAATGCATAAACAATTAAATCACTTGCAGCTGCAACGCCCACTTGAAAGCAGCGCAGCACCACCTACAACCAGTTTAACCACTGCAGTGGTGCGTAGTTGTAATTTGCATGTTGTTAACCACTCGACAGTTGACTTGTTGTGTGCCCGAGGAAGGTGTGCAGAATTCCCCATGCATTAGCACGACAAGCCGAACGGGGGAGAATTGTAATTGGATTAAACAAAACGTGGGATCACATGCAAACAGGATTGAGTGCCTAATTGGGTTATACTAAGAGACCGACTGAAAGTCGGATTCTGCGGAATAAATAGCAGCTGAAGAGTTTTAACTGAAGTGGGTGCGGGAATATTTATTGTTTATTACTGTCACGGAGAGAACAACAAAAGAATAGATCATTTTACATTTTGTATGCAGATTGTTGGAAGTTGGAAGTGATTAAGTATAACAATAAATAATAAAGTAATATACATTTTTATATTGACAAGATAAGGACTGTAAAGAGAATGAATCCCCAGAAAATGTAGTTATATTTTTAGAATTAATTGTAATATAGTACGAGATAATCTATCGAAATAAAAATCAAATATATTTTTTTTGCTTTGGAATTTATAAATTATACAATTGATCATTATACAATTATCCAAATTGAAATTTAAAATTGCGAATATATTTTACATATATATATTGACAAGATAAGGACTTTGAGCAGAATGAAACCCCTGAAAACTTGGTTACATTTTTAGAATTAGTTGTAATATATTCCGAGATAATCCAACGAAATAAAATCAATTATATTGTTGATTGTTTGGAATTTATAAAATATACAATAGATAATCCAAATTGAAATTTAAAATTGCGAACTGCAAGTAATGCATATCTTATACTTTGCATTTGTATTAATTTATCATTATTTTTAATGACGATTGTTCGTAGTCTACTCCCATTTAAAGAAATTAATGACATGAAACTGAAACTGAAAAAACCGTGTCCTAAACAACCTTGTGTGTTTCTTTCGATTTGCAGTGCATGGCGGACCCGTGTCGTCGTCGCTGGTTGCTGGTGGTCCATCCGCCCCTGGGCAGTTCATCAACACGCCGGCGACGCTGCTGTTCACCACCCGCCACGACATCCAGGTGGCGAACATAACGAAGCCAACGGGCGGCCCACAAATCGATGTGATTGTCAAGGACTTGGCCGAGGCGATGGCCATTGATTTCTACTATGCCAAGAACCTGGTGTGCTGGACAGACTGCGGCCGTGAGAAGATCGAGTGTGCGCAGACGAACTCGACGCTGCCGTTGGCCAAGGCGCCCAAGCAAACTGTGATATCGAGCGGGCTGGACAAGCCGGAGGGGTTGGCAATCGATTGGTATACGGACAAGATATATTGGACCGATGGCGAGAAGAATCGCATCGAGGTGGCCACCCTCGACGGACGCTACCAGAAGGTGCTCTTCTGGACGGAACTCGATCAGCCGCGTGCCATTGCCGTTGTGCCCGCCAAGCGATTGCTCATATGGACCGACTGGGGCGAGTATCCGAAGATCGAGCGCGCCAGCATGGATGGAGATCCGCTCACCCGGATGACTCTGGTCAAGGACAATGTGTTCTGGCCCAATGGCCTGGCCGTGGACCTGGAGAGTGAGCTCATCTACTGGACTGACGGCAAGTTCTGCTTCATCGATGTGATGAAACTGGATGGCAGCAATCGACGCACCATTGTCAACAATCTCAAGTATCCATTCAGCCTGACGTTCTTTAACAATCGTTTGTACTGGACGGATTGGTCGCGTGGTTCCCTGAACGCCTTGGATCTGCAGACCAAGGAGCTAAAGGAGCTCATCGACACGCCCAAGGCGCCGAACTCGGTGCGCGCCTGGGCGGCTTCCCTGCAGCCGTATGAGGACAATCCCTGCAGTCACAACAATGGCAACTGCTCGCATCTCTGCCTGCTGGCCACCAATGCCCAGGGGTACAGCTGCGCCTGTCCTACGGGCGTCAAGCTGCTCTCCTCCAACAGCTGTGCCAACGGGTCGCAGGAGATGCTCTTCATTGTGCAGCGAACGCAGATCAGCAAAATCTCCCTGGACTCGCCGGACTACACGATCTTTCCGCTGCCGCTGGGCAAGGTCAAGTATGCGATAGCTATTGATTACGACCCGGTGGACGAGCACATTTACTGGTCCGATGTGGAGGCCTACACGATAAGACGTTCCCATGCGGATGGCAGTGGCATTACGGACTTTGTCACCTCCGAGGTGCGACATCCCGATGGCCTGGCTCTCGACTGGCTGGCGCGCAATCTCTACTGGACGGACACGGTAACGGATCGCATTGAGGTCTGTCGTTTGGATGGCTCCGCGCGCAAGGTTCTCATCTATGAGCACCTGGAGGAGCCGCGGGCCATTGCCGTGGCGCCCTCGCTGGGCTGGATGTTCTGGAGCGATTGGAACGAACGCAAGCCGAAGGTGGAGCGTGCCTCACTCGATGGCTCCGAGCGTGTGGTGCTCGTCTCCGAGAACCTGGGCTGGCCCAATGGCATTGCGCTGGACATTGAGCATAAGACGATCTATTGGTGCGACGGCAAGACGGACAAGATCGAGGTGGCCAACATGGATGGCTCCGATCGACGCGTGGTCATCAGCGAGAATCTCAAGCATCTGTTTGGCCTGAGCATCTTGGATGACTATCTGTACTGGACGGATTGGCAGCGACGGTCCATCGATCGAGCCCACAAAATCACGGGCAACAATCGCATCGTTGTCGTCGATCAGTATCCCGATCTCATGGGACTGAAGGTGACGCGACTGCGCGAGGTGCGTGGCCAGAATGCGTGTGCTGTGCGTAATGGCGGCTGCTCCCATCTCTGCCTGAACCGTCCGCGGGATTACGTCTGCCGCTGTGCCATTGACTACGAGCTGTCCAACGACAAACGCACCTGTGTGGTGCCAGCTGCTTTCCTGCTCTTCTCGCGCCAGGAGCACATCGGACGCATTTCCATTGAGTACAACGAGGGCAACCACAATGACGAGCGCATTCCGTTCAAGGATGTGCGCGATGCACATGCCTTGGATGTGTCGGTGGCTGATCGTCGCATCTACTGGACGGATCAGAAGAGCAAATGCATCTTCCGGGCCTTCCTCAACGGTTCCTATGTGCAGCGCATTGTCGACTCGGGTCTGATTGGTCCCGAGGGCATCGCGGTGGATTGGTTGGGACACAACATCTACTGGCCGGACGCGGAGGCGCGTCGCATTGAGGTGGCTCGCCTCGACGGCAGCAGTCGTCGCGTGCTGCTCTGGAAGGGCGTCGAGGAGCCGCGCTCCCTTGTGCTGGAGCCACGTCGTGGCTACATGTACTGGACGGAGTGGCCGTCGGATTCCATACGTCGCGCAGCGATGGACGGCAGCGAGCTGCAGACGATTATAGCGAACGCCAATCATGTGGTGGGCTTGACCTTCGACCAGGACACCAGACGGCTCTACTGGTTAACCCAACAGCGGCCCACGATCGAGTGCGCCGACTGGGATGGCAAGCGGCGTCAGGTGCTGGTCAGCAGCGACATGGTTGAGCCGTCTGCCATCTCGCTGTACCAGGACTACGTCTACTGGAGCGACTGGAATACGGGCGACATTGAGCGAGTGCACAAGACAACCGGACAGAATCGCAGCCTTGTGCACTCCGGCATGACGTACATCACCTCGCTGCTGGTCTTCAACGACAAGCGGCAGACGGGCGTGAATCCCTGCAAGATCAACAATGGCGGCTGCTCGCATTTGTGCCTCGCCCAGCCCAGTCGGCGTGGCATGATCTGCGCCTGTCCCACACACTACCAGCTGGCCAAAGACGGCATCTCGTGCATTCCGCCACGCAACTACATCATCTTCAGTCAGCGCAACAGCTTCGGCAGGCTGCTGCCCAATGCCACGGACTGTCCCAATGTGCCGCTGCCCGTGTCGGGCAAAAACATTCGCGCCGTCGACTACGATCCCATCACCCATCATATTTACTGGGTAAGCAACATGTTTCACCATCGTAGATCTTATCTAATCTTTGCAATTCTACGCAGATCGAAGGACGTAGTCACAGCATCAAGCGGTCGCTGGCAAACGGCACCAAGGCAAGCGTTCTGGTCAACAGCGGACAACCCTTTGACATTGCCATCGACATTATTGGACGGCTGCTTTTCTGGACGTGCTCCTACTCCAACAGCATTAACGTGACCAGGTGAGACTTCAATAGGACCACTATAAACTGTAGTTTCCTTTAATGACTATCATTTACTTTCCACACACAGTTTCCTTGGCGAGTCGATTGGCGTCATTGACACCGGCGACTCCGAGAAGCCGCGCAACATTGCCGTGCACGCCATGAAGCGTCTGCTGTTCTGGTCGGACGTGGGCAGTCATCAAGCCATCATTCGTGCACGCGTCGATGGAAACGAGCGCATGGTGCTGGCCTTTAAGCTGGAGGGCGTGACAACACTGGCGCTGGATCAGCAATCGGATATGATCTACTATGCGCACGGCAAGCGCATCGATGCCATGGACATCAACGGCAAGAATGTGTAAGTGCAGATTCTAAGAAGTCGGATTCTACTTTTGTCGCAGAAACGTTTAATAAATTCGTTGTTTGTTCACAGCAAAACACTGGTGTCCATGCACATATCGCAGGTGATCAACATTGCGGCGCTGGGCGGATTTGTCTATTGGCTGGACGACAAGACGGGTGTGGAGCGTGTGACGGTGACGGGCGAACGGCGCTCGGCAGAACTGCAGCGTCTGCCACAGATCACGGACATACGCGCTGTATGGACGCCGGATGCAAAGCTGCTGAGGAATCACACATGCCTGCACAGCCGCACAAAGTGCTCCCACATCTGCGTAGCCTCAGCAGATGGCTTGTCGCACACGCGTGACATCTGCTCGTGTCCCAAGCACTTGATGCTGCTGGAGGATAAGGAGAACTGCGGTGCACTGCCCGCCTGCGGACCGGATCACTTCACATGCGCCGCGCCTGTGGCAAGTGACATGAACAAGGACTGCATACCAGCATCGTGGCGCTGCGATGGCCAAAAGGATTGCCCGGACAAGTCCGATGAGGTGGGCTGCCCCTCGTGCCGGGCGGATCAGTTTAGCTGCCAGTCGGGCGAGTGCATCGACAAATCGCTTGTTTGCGACGGCACCACGAACTGTGCCAACGGCCACGACGAAGCCGACTGCTGCAAGCGACCCGGCGAGTTCCAATGTCCCACCAGCAAGGTAAATATTGTCTTAATACAGACATCTCTTTGCTTCGTACTAAATTCAGACTCTTCCTCTGCAGCTCTGCATCTCTTCGACGCTGCTATGCGATGGCTGGGAGAACTGTGCCGATGGCGGCGACGAGTCCATCGATATTTGCCAGCAGCGCAGCATGGCGCCCGCATCGGATAAGCGCGCGTTTATGATACTGATTGGTGCCACCATGGTCATCATATTCTCCATCGTTTATTTGCTGCAATTCTGTCGCACACGCATTGGCAAAAGCCGCACAGAGCCCAAGGATGACCAGGCCTCGGATCCACTTTCTCCATCGACGCTCAGCAAATCGCAGCGCGTTTCGAAGATTGCCTCTGTGGCGGACGCCGTGCGAATGTCGACGCTCAACTCGCGGAACAGCATGAATTCGTATGATCGTAACCATATAACTGGTGCCTCCAGTTCCACAACCAATGGCAGCAGCATGGTCGCCTATCCGATTAATCCGCCACCGTCGCCGGCAACACGTTCGCGTCGACCGTACCGGCACTACAAGATCATCAATCAGCCGCCGCCACCTACACCATGCTCCACAGACATTTGCGATGAATCCGACTCGAATTACACGAGTAAATCCAATAGCAACAATAGCAATGGTGGCGCCACCAAGCACTCATCCAGCTCGGCAGCCGCCTGTCTGCAGTATGGCTACGACAGCGAACCATATCCGCCTCCGCCAACGCCACGCTCCCACTACCACAGCGATGCACGCATTGTGCCGGAGTCATCCTGCCCGCCATCCCCATCGTCGCGCAGCTCCACGTACTTTTCGCCGCTGCCGCCGCCACCGTCACCGGTGCAGTCACCAAGTCGTGGATTCACGTAACATTTTGAATTTCACTTGTAAAGAGAGCATTAGAGCATTTTAGTGCGTAACTAATAGCAATCCAACCATGAGCTAACTATTGTACATATCTGTGTATGCTTTATTTTTGTCCTTAACTAATTGTATTATTATTATGACATTATTTGGTTAGCCATGGGCCAAAACATAAACGTATCGGCGCGTGTAAATAGCGTAAACTTAATTATGTAATTATATTTTTATATCTAAATATGTATGTATTCCGATCTCGTTAAATTTCATTTGCCGGACGAAAGTAATTGTGAATAGCAACAAACAAACACGAAGAGTTCGTCAATAATAGACTGCAATTTTTTAAGCATTTCAATTAGATATTAAAGCGAAACGAATTAACCATAAAAAATACAGTAAAAATGTAACAAATATGCAAATTGAACTAACTATTCCGCGTGCCAAATTTTCTAAATACACAAAATATGTTTATTTATTTCTAGCCAATATATATATGTATGTATATCAAAAATCTATATATATATATACATATACATACATACTTATATATGTATTCTGAGAACATTTAACATATTGTTTATACTTATTTCGATTTGTAAGTGTAAATAGCCAATTGATTAGTATTACCCATTAAGCAATATCGACGAAATGTGCAGCTAATTTAATTGTAATCTAATTGTTATAAACACCAAAAAGTGCCTCAGTAATATTGTGTGTGTTTTATTGTTTAATTCTTGACCACAACAACAACAACAACAAATCGATGATAATTCTTTAATAGATATACGAGAGAATAAATAAATAGTTATCCAAGTACATGCGCCCTAGTGCATGTGTAGTTTTTGCAATATTTAAACATACATATTTATAGTTAATAATAGTTAATATAATTGTATAATTAAACCAAGCATATAAACCCATTATTTTTTCAAATATAAAAGAGCAGTATTTTGTAACAAATCTCATTATTGTTGTTGTAGTCAAAATCATTTTTAATGTGCTTCCCAAATACGAATAACGAACAAATTGGGGCTTTTCCGATGGACTTATTCTTGATTTTTAAATTGTACAAAATTTCTACTATATACCCACAAAGTCTGGTAAGAATACATTTCATTTATCTGAATAGAATAAATAAAATTTTACATATAATCTTGGGCTTTCCATACATAAGTATACACATATACAGCCCAAGTGCGGATCCCCATAATTCAATAATCAAATAATAAACTGTTGCAATTTTTATAAAGCAGTTTAATGCAATGCAAAATTACTTCTACACATACAAAATTTTATTACAGACCATTCTTGTACGGGGAGCATTAAAGTTGTGTACGGTTTTGCTTTTTGTTTACTTTTTTCAGCATGTACAGTCTCTATGCTCTATAAGGAAAATTGATTTATTTTAGAAATCTACCTAACACAGTAATATTCAAGCTCTCTAGTTCAGTAGTCTTTATCCAGACTTCACTTTATGAATCTCTGATTTCATTGAGTTTGTTGACAGTCTAGCCCGAGATATCATGCATTTATTAATATCAAAGCTTTTCCTTATGTTGGTTTCAACTACCCTTCAGCATATGGTAATTAGTGTAATAATCGAAATTCAATTTTGTGTATCATGAGCGCAATCAGTATCGTTGGGACCTGATAGCTGCACCTGAAGTCAGTTGTCTGTCATCATTGGAACTCTTTACTTCGCTAAGCTTTTGAAATTCAATGCCCAACATTTGGCAACGCAATTTGCTGCATAGATTATTGCTGTTGGGCTGCTACTATTCCATCTTTATTGGCACTCTGAGCAGCGTTGTGGATTACCAGAGGCAGCGCATCATCTCGAAGCAATGGTTCGCCGTGTGTGCAAACATCAGCAACCTCGTGATCCTGGGCAGCCTGCCTTTGCTCGCCATCTTTGTGACCCCCTGGGATTCAACTTTTGAGGATAATTTGATTATAACGCAGTCGGATCGTTGGATGGTCATAACTCGGTTGCTGCTAATGGTGTTTATCATTGTTTTTCGGCGGAAACGGGAGCGCGTCTTCCTAAAGCTTACAGTCTGGATTTTTAAGTTGGAGAAGCGTTATGTACGCTCGTGGTTGCCCACGACAGGAGCTACTAATCGCCGACTGGATGTCATCCACATGATGAAGTTCGGAACAATGATAATGCAGTCCGTATTTGTATTCGTCGCAAGTCTCTATTTTGCCCAGGAACTGAACTGGCAGAAGGTAGCTTTGATGCTTTATGTGACCACCATACTCAATGTCATTCACAGCACATTCTTCCAGTACTTTACGGTATTGATGAAGCTGCTGTTCCGCTTCCAAAACCTCAATCTGCAACTGGAATCACATTACTACAGCCTGCATCGAAGGCAGACCATTTGCCTTTTACGACTATGCGATGGCAGCAATCCAATTCTACAGCTGAGCCTATTCACCATATCCGATCTACAATCACTGGCCCAAGAGCATTACCATATCACGGCCTTAACTCGATATTTATCCGTATACCTCAAATTCGTGACGATGGGCGTGCTTCTCTGGAATCTCTTACAAAACATTGTCTATGGCATTTATATATTTTTTGCATTGGACAGTAAGGAGAATCGAGAATCACGCAATTGGTTTGCTGTTGCCGGAGTAGGGCTGCTCTATGTCATGCTTTACGTGGATCTCTACCTATTTTACTGGGGCTGTGAGGCAATCACTTCCGCCTATCGTCGCACAACACAGCTGCTGCAATTGTTCAATAATCTGCAACTATCCGATGCCCTGTCACAGCAGCTTGAGACATTTGCCCTACAGTTGACCACGAAACCACTCCACATTGGTGCCAGCGGTGTGTACACGCTTAGTCATGCTAGTTTCCTGGCCCTGTTTGTCTATATACAACGGACTATCCTAATACTCTTGCAATTCGAGTTTGAGCGACGCCTGAAGCTGCTGCGTAATCAGTTGGCCGTTGAGTGGACTGCAGACATTGAGGATTTCGTTGTGGAATATGAACTTTAGATTGCAACGAATTGCAATTGTGTGCGATGCACAAATCACTTCATAGTGCACTGCAATACGTAATGTATAATGCTTTCAAGTGAAATTTGACGAACAGTAAATGTCGGATATGTGTATTAAATAGTTAAAATATATAAAAAACAAAATTGCCAAGAAATTTAGATATTTCAAAGTGTTTGTAAAACAATGGCTTACAATCGATATGGGGCTGTTTTAAGAGATTCAAAATATTATTAAATTATCGAATGCATATCATTCGCATAGTTTAATATTTGACCGATTGTATATATACATGACCGATTTCTGCTTCCAAATAGCCAGCGTATTAACAAGAAATTCGTAAAATTCATGCCTCGCAGCGATCCGCAAAACTGAGCTTACAATATATAAAGTAAAGAAATATAAATTGGACTACATATTTTGTCGTTTAGCTGAAATATTTCTCGATAATTTAAAATCCGTTATGGTCTTTATTTGCCAAATTATTTACTGTGTTTACAGTCTCTAGCCACTTTGTGCAGAATTAAATGTTTTTTTTCCTCTTTTTACAAAATTTCACGATCAAGAAACGTTACATTTTTGTTAATCTGCATTTGCCAACAGATTTTATTTGCCGGGCAAAATTGTCAAGTGGCATTTAAAAAAAAGTAGTCTCAAGCAAGCATAGTGAAAAGTGGCTGAAACACATAACGAAGACTGTCCGCTACAAGCGTTTCAGAGAAATGTTACATTGCCAAACCGCAAAAATTCGCATTAGAACATTTTTTTCCATTTGTAATTCTCACAGTTTCATATTTGCAGTGGGATTGTCAAATGTAAGTGTGAAATATATGATGCTCACATAGTGGAAAGAGGCTGGGGTTCTTACTTATGTCTAAAGTACACAATAATGCATTAATAATTTATAAGCGCATATATACAAATTCTACTTAAATGTTGTCATAGTCTTCGTCTAACTCAAATAGCGATTCAGTGATTGGCGCTGGTGCCGATGTGGCCTTTGGAATGATTGGAGTTTTGCTCTTTCCACCGATGCAGTTGACAGGCGATGCAATTTTAGAGATTGAGTTATTGTTGCCACCGACACTGACACTGACACTGGTATTGTCCTCCGACAGCAGTCCATAGCAGATCTTTGCGGTCGGCTGGGCGATTGTCGTGCCGCCTGATACAATATTTGTAAGATCAATGTTTATAACTGGGGCTGCAATATCAAAGTTGAATGTCGTATCTGCTGCTGCATTGCCGGCATCTGCGTCGGCTATTGCTGCTGCTGTTGTTGTTGTCGTCGGCATTTGCACGTTGCTATAATCGATCTTGACAATTGGCTTGCTCAGCACATCGTAGCTGCAGATCGGTGCAGGTATGGCAGTTTCTTGGGGGATTTGCGTTTGCCCCCTACTACTATTGTAGTGGGCACTGTTGCTGTTGTTGTTTGGCGGCCTGCCGCGCGGAGTGTATGCAGGCGTGGATTCGGAGCGTGCGAACTTGGCGGGCAAGTGCTTCACTTGGTGTTGGATTTGAGCCAAGGCTGCTGTCTGCATTATAACTGACGGAGTGGGGGGTGCTGGATTATGGCTACGCTTCAGGCCAACGCCGTTTAAGCTCACGGATCGCACATAGGTGCTGTTGGTGTTGCTATTGCCGTTGTGCAATCCGCGTAGCGATGTGGATGGCAGGCTTAGGTCGTATGGAGTATCTGAATCTGGATATTGCTCCTCTGAGCTGTGCACATCGTCGTCATTGTAGTTGCACGCCTCCTCGGCAACACTGATGTCCGGTATGTTCCTCACCAGCTCTTTCAGGAAATCAAATCGCTGCTCAGACATTATGCACTGTTTCATGTGGGATGGCGACAGTGTTTTCGCATTGCGCGACGTTGTTATGCGCAACGTCTTGGTCAAAAGCGACTCCACGAAGAGCTCCAGTGTCCTTGATATTATGATGGGAACAGCCTGTGCCACTTTTCCCACTTCCTCGTCACTCTGCATGATCTTCTTGATGCGACCCTGTTAATCGAAACGAGCATAGGCATTCATGTTACTCCCAATACAACAAGCGCGCCCATTGCTTATAGCATAATCACAACTGATAAACCCAACACCGCGATACTGATACACGCACAGCATTTATTGACGAAGGGAAGTGGATGTAAAAGTTGTGTGAACATGCTACTTACAGCTGGAAACCGTGCATTGTACTTTTTCTTCTTTGACGGCATTTCTACTGCGCCCAATGAACACCGAACTTAACGTGATGTTGCTTGCACAAGTTTTGGGAAACCAATTTATTGCTCGCTTGTTTTTTTTACACAAGAACAGTTCCTAATAGTTGGTTTTGTGCGAATGGCAAAACATTCACCTAGAAACTCACCCCAATGTTTGATTAATTTTTAAGAAAACATGCTATGTTCATACATTATTTATTTTATGAATTAAGATTTTGTCATTTTCATTAACCTACAGTTGCAAAAGGTTTTCATTCTGCATTATTTAATAGGAAATTCATTAAAATTAATATTGTTTATTCAGTGGTGTGGCAACCTTATCAATTTCGTTAGTGTGACCATTAATGGTTCGTTACCACTTAAATTGAGTTTTCTGTCTTGTTTTATATTTTCAAAACATTTTCTGATATCTATTTGAATAGTCAAATATGTTCTGGCAATGTTTAGTTGCTTAAAAATTTAGGCAAATAAAACGGTTAGAAAAGTTGCGCCCATTTTATTATTTGGAATGTTTTTAAACGTAAACTAGTATATTTTGTATTCTGGATGAGTATATACTTTTTTGTGTCAAATACTGAAATTAAGCACAAGTGTGGCCAAGTCGGGCCAATTATCGGGCTTTCTGTATTTTGTCGCCTGTGGTCACATCCCGAGACAAGTGTTAAATAAAACAGCAAGCTCTGAAGTCTTCTAAAAGAATAATATTTTCTTACTTTTTCGGAATATTCAGTTGGTATGCCGAAATATCATAGTTAATTTCGGATTAAATGTCTGATACGCGTAAGGATCCCTGCAAACGTTTCGCCTGCCGCATTCAAGCTTGTTTGTCTGGTAAATTGAAGCACGAATCCACCTTATGCAATATGTTTATTACACACATGTACCACTCAAAACTAACCAATTTAATAAACTTTAAAATTGCAGCAAATAATTACCAAGAAGATAGATGTGTTGAGGCGCTTGAACAAATGCGAGTTTGCTGTTTAAAGTGGCACAAGGAATCGCTTTGCTGCAGTGGCATTGATCTGCAAAAGAGTTATTTAAAAAAAGCCGACAACGATAAATCCGCAGGGTTATCAAGGTATTGTGTAAATTACATGGATGTAATGTGCCAAATTAATCACACATCTCGCTTGCAGTAGTTCCAAATAATGACAACACCAATACCGCAATACAAGCCACCAAAGGAACTGCAGGAACTGTTGGACAAGAAGCAACAACAATCAAACCAGCGCCGGCGAACAGCAGTTTTGCCCAAGCGCTCCTGGATTCAACGTAATCCGCGACTTTTTCAAATCACATTCATAACCACTTCGCTGCTCGTGTTCTTCTCCAAGCCGCTGTACGACGCTTTCATTGCAGATCCCTTGCCACAGAAAGGACCGACTGTGCCACCGCACAAACGATAAGGCATGGAATCGGTGCGCAAGGCAAATACTCGACTGCGTAACTATCCAATATTGCTGACAAAGTGCGCCGAGTCCGCATCTTTATATGCGGCTTGTGTGGCACGCGACACCAACGTGCAGCAAAATATATGCGACGCCGAGTTTAAGCAATTCATGAACTGTATACGCAAAAGTGCCGCTGAATTAAAGACCAAATTATAAACGAATGAAAGCAACACACACAACTAACAATATGTCGACCACAAATTTAAGCTGGCTTCACAAAGGATACCAACAGCTATGCAAGATTAGCTTCCCTGCTCATCTCGTTATATCCGCTTTGTTGCGACTAACACTCATTTGCTATGCCCAAATACACGATGCCAAATCAACAGTGCCATATACCGATATTGATTACAAAGTTGTCACCGATGGCGCTCGCTTCATTGTGGACGGAGGAACACCATTTGCCCGGCACACTTATCGCTACAGCCCCATTATGGCATACATCCAAATACCCAACATTACGCTGCATCCCGCCTTTGGCAAATTGATTTACTCGCTCTGTGATCTCCTGGTTGGTCAGTTGATTTATGCCCTAGTCCGATTGGAACCAGGAAAGGCTTCTGCTATACAAAGGAAGGCCCTGGCCTCGGCGTGTTTTTGGCTCTACAATCCACTAACAGCTGTGATCTCGACTCGTGGTAGCGGTGATAGTTTCGCCAGCTTTTTTGTCATATCAAGCATATATCTACTTGTGAAGACGACGACGACGGATCAACCATCGAAATACTTTGCCGTATTTTGTGCTGGCCTAGCCCACGGATTGGTAATACATTTGCGGCTCTATCCCATTTTTTTCAGTCTGGCCTACTATCTGTGCCTGTCCGGAGGCCCAATACGAAAACCATTAGAGCTGTTGCATCGGATATTTGTGCCAAATAAGGAGCAGATCTGCCTGGTTCTGGGTACTATCATTGGATTCGGCGTCTTCACATTAACCTTTTATAAACTATACGGATGGCAATATTTGCACGAAGCTTATTTTTATCACTTTGTACGAAAGGATGTTCGTCACAATTTCTCCTTACACTTCCTAATGCAATATCTAAGCAACTCCGATGCAGCTGAGGAATCCACGCTATTCATCAAGTTCCTCATAATGGCCCCGCAACTATTACTTGTGATTTACCTAAGCGTGAGTTTTGCTCAGTTGCGGCAGACGCTACCATTTTGTGTCTTTGGTTTGGCGTTTGTAATTGTGACATACAACTCTGTGGTCACCTCACAGTACTTCGTCTGGTATTTGGCTGTATTACCCCTGTGCTTGACGAAGTTCCAGTTGATGCCAACGGGTCGTTGTATATTATTGTTGGTTCTTTGGATCTGCGGCCAAGCCTTATGGCTTTTGCCCGCATACTTGCTTGAGTTCAAAACTTGGCATACCTTCAACTGGATTGGTCTACAGGGTGGTGTATTTTTTGTTATTAATAGTTACATTTTAGCCCAGCTAATAACTTACTATGATTCCAAAAGCATTCAAATTAGCAATAAGAAACGTTTGTAAACATATTAAAAAATACGTAACCAACAATTTATTCAGCCTTTACTATTCTTTACTTAACTTCAGGAATTTGATATAATTAAACAATTTTTTTACTTGCTTCACATGTAGTTCTTGGAGCTTGTTTGACAAAGCCCACTCATCAAGTTCACCCGTTTGAACTTCCATAATATTTTTATCTTTATTCCATTTACAATTTGAAAAATGCATCACAGCATTTCGGCGTAAAGTCTCCGGGCAGATTGTTTGTGTTGTTACATTATTCCAATTTTTAATATTCGGTTTATTCTCATACAGTAATCTCGTTTGTTCATAGTCTCTGCCAATATACCGATCACAGGTGGGAAACATATGATATATCCTCACACCAGTTTTCATGTTTTTTAGACACAGAACTCCCAAGTACTTGTGATTATATTCAGCCAATTTCACATTTTTAGGCGGCTCGGGTTTTAATAATATTCCACTCAGCATTAATGGGAACAGCCCTTTTTCGAATTTTGGTTCATCTGTTTTTCTGTTTTTTTTCCCTCGGGGTTTTATTGATGGTGTTGTCGGTTGTTCAATGGGCGCTACTTTGCGTCGGTCGGAGATGTTGAGGGCAGGAAACTCCAAAATTGGGTCGCCGAATTGATAAAGTTCTTCTATCTGACTATCCGTTGACATTATGTATATGGAGATCACAATTTTAGCGTATTTCTTTCACCAGTTTGCACTCCAAGTCACTGTTTGCATTTGTATTTATTGGGTAAATGATTGTGAAATAGAAACAATAACATGAATGAAAGCTCAATTCTGACTCATGAAAAGCTCGAAGAACAAGCTTCTGCCTCTGTTATCAAACTGCTATTAACAGAGAAATACAACCGTTAAATTACTTTAAAAAGTGTAATTAATTTTGAATTTTTATATAATATTTTTGAATTGAAGATCAAATATTTGTATATCAAATAGATCAATAAATTAGAAACACTACCGTGTTAAATGGAAAAGCGTTTAATGTTGAATATACCAATATAAAAATAGCAAATGAATTTGGAATTCAGTTACTTTCCCATTTTAATGATAGCACAAGCTCATGTAAGAACTGTGCCGTAAGCATGAATATATATTGGAATAGTGTATTTGTCCCCCTATAATTTACGTATCGCTCTTGTCCGTCGTCTCTTTTGACATTTAAAATAGTGATGTGTTAATGTAGGTTAATATTTGCATCACTGTTGCTGCCATAAAATTCTGAATAAAAAGTTGAAGAATTCATGTCAAGAGTCGAATTAAATTGTTTACGCGTTGGGTATCAATTTAAATTGAACACAGAAAATGCGGTTGGATTTTTAATAGTTTTATTAGATAAATCAGTTTTTGCTTAAATTATGAACATATGTTCTTCATGTTTTTTATTTTTTTTCTCATTTGTAATGCTTCTCTGAATCTTGCTGTCATTTTTATGTTCATTGTTTTTGTATTATTCATGTTTCAACCTTGTTTTTCCGCTCATCCCGTTTTTCGCTTCGTGATCTCGTTATTATTGTTACGGTTAGATACGATTCATTATTTTGTAAATTGCAACTTCTAGTGATTATATGTTTAACGCCTGCAGAATAGTGCAAAACTTATGTGTCCAGCTGCCGGATAAATTGTAAACTTTTTTGCTATCAAATCAATTTTCTGGATTTTAGTTAATACATATAAAAAATATTTTGTTTTTCTTTTTTTTCGGTTTAATTACTGATATTGGCAACTTCATATTTATTTGTATGAATATGTAAGTATATGTATATGTATATAATGTTAAAAATGTGCAACTATTTGTCAGTGAAAAATGATGAGGAAAAACGCTTACGTGAAAGCAAAAGCATTTTAAAATATTATATAGTATGTATGTAATTAATTATAGCACAATGTAATTAGCAAGGAAATTTATACGTTCTGAACATGTTACGAATGTTTATTAAATATGTTTGTTGTTGGTCATGGCTCGTCAAGAAACAAATCAAATTACATTCCAAAAGCAAAAATCTTATACTACGTGTAAGTATATACTATATATATATAAATATATATAGTGTTTTTTTTTATATATGTATATGCATTATTAGATGAGGAAACAAATTTCACATAATTTAGTTACAAGAGCGTCAAAATATACGAACATGTGCAACTGAAGCAAAATTTGCGCTTAATATCGATTCATTAATATATATAAATATATATTATAGTAAGATAATAATAATGATAATAATTATTTTAAATGTCTTCGCTTTGAGACATTTAGGCAAAATTTTTTTTCATAGTGAATTTGTTTTAGCTGTAGTTTTTTGTTCTTCTCTTCCTTTTTAATTATTGATAATTTGTTTTAATATATATTTAATTATCATAAATTCCACTCTCTCTCTAGCTTTATCTGTCACACTCACACGCACACACGCATCCACACATACACTTACACTTGCGACATACACTCTGAAAATAATGAATTCCTTGAGAGTGATGTTCGGTATTTCGAAGCACAAGACAATTACATACATTTGATGAAACTTAAAATATATATTTATATCAAAAATCCTTCTGTTACAGTAATAATATAGTGTGCTATTCCTTATATTTATCAATATAAGAAGGTGCAGTTGTCAGTTATCCGTTTAGTTGCTATATTCATATTTTTTCTTTCCTCATCTATATTGTAATTATTATTTTATTTTGTTACAATTTAGAACACGGATGCAAACTGCATGTCAAAAACGTAAAAAATGCGTTCGGCTCAATATGCTTATAGTGTATATACGTCTCATTTTCTTGTTTCATATTAAAAATGTTGAACAGTACTTAAAATTTGTGTTTTAGTTTCTCATTAGTTGTGTGTGGTTTCTCAATTTGTTGTATGCTGTCAATGCATGTGAGTGTGTTGCCGGGTGGTGAAGTTTATTATGAATGATATGGCGTCACGTAGGTTGCTGGAAAAATGCCTTTTCTATTGCCAATCTCGCCGTTCCACCAATTCTCGTCGGAGCGATCTGTAACGGTGATGACATCACCGCGTCTAAAGTCCAATTCCCCGGATTCCTGTGGCACAAAATCGTACAGCGCCTGCACAAGCATCTGCAAAGAGTACAATATGATTAGATCCGACTTTCTATATATTTTTGGCAGCACACTTTGTTTATGCGAAAAAGAATCTATGTCATAGGCATTAAATAGACCATGTGTGTCGCATGCTAAACATTCGTGCTATGCTCTATTTAGTTGGTCTAGCATATGTATAATTCTATATTCATATGTGTATAATCTGGTGAACACACCTCTTCAGGTATCATATCACGTAATTTAACTTCCTGTGATCGAGACACGCTCGCCGTTCGATGATATTCGACCAGTTCGTTGAGGGAATTGAACTTGACAACCCACAGGAAGAATTTGCTTTGTGCATCGCGCAGCACTTTAAAATGTTGCACACCATCCGGACATCTGCAAAACAATTGATACATGATGATCAACGCTTTTAAGACCAAATTCTTAGTGTACTTACTTGACGGATAGGGAGAAATCGCCGGGACTGGATTCGCTGATGCGTATCAAAAAGGCGCCTTCATGTTTATTCGAGAGCAGTTTTTCAGCGTCGGCACGTGTGATGCGTCCGTAGTACCAACTACAAATACAACAACATGGTAAATATAATTATACATTGTTGATGTTTTTTGAAACTCGTCAGGTTGGACTTACTCGTGATTTTTCATTTCTATATAATTACTGGGTATCAGCCCTTCCTTCCCATCCAATTCGGCACGATACCAATTTGAATCGTCTTCCATATTTAATATCTATAAGAAAATCATTTGAATGGATTTAATAACACAAGCCAAGTATATAATATAAAGCTTAAAAGTTGTGATTCATGAGAATGGCATTTTGCGATGGAGTTATAATACATATAAGTTAGGAAATTCACACATTTTACTTTGTACTCATAGGTTCACAGTGAGTCACAATTCAATGCCAAGCAATTGTACCTTGCTAACCAATACATCGAAATATGTATTTGGTTGTCTTCAATTTGTTTATGAATTTGTTCGAATTTTCTAGAGATTTCTGTAAACAGTTTTCAGTTGTTTGTCCATTTAACCAAACTGTGTCAGGGTGCAATCAACAAGTATAGCAAACCAAGAGACAAAACATGTAGGAATGCTGCGAACACGAATACCACACTGCCATATACCCTGTACATCATTTAAATAAAAAAAGAGCGAAACATGACAACATCGAGCCCACGCAAAGAATAGTGAATGAATTGTACGTCATAGGTTGGACTGAGCATAACCGTTGTGCACGATCCGTGGTCAAAGGGTATACAAAGATGAGATAAGTGGGTAAGCTACAAATATAGGAGTATGTATCTGTTGGCACAACATGCGCTGTTTCAAAGTAAACAACACAATATATGATAAGAAGAATTGTTCCCAGTATTCAATGGAACCACGTCGCGTCACGTCACTCGGCCAACCAACCCGACTCGACATTGTGTGTAACACTTCTGAGCACTTGGAGTAAGTGAATTCCCATATTAAATGGATACATTTCTCGTGTCCGCTGCCAACAGTGCACTTATTCAATAATTTTCGAATAGTGTCACCCCAACGCCAATTGCTCGATGGCTACAGTTCAATTTTCTTAATCAGGACAGTTCCGAATAGCGATTCCGCTGAAAGCGAAATTGACTGTTCAGAATATCGCAAAACCAATGGTTGAATCTTAATTGCAATCGAGTTTTGGGCAACAAAGAGTCGTTCGATGTTTCTTCCGCCAAGTGGAATTCAACATTTTCTGATGATATTCATACCCATTATCATATACTTTAATATGAATATTGTATACAAAAGTAGGTTACTAGAGAAATGTAACAATATTACGTTTCTATCAATTAGCACATTGTATCTAATCTTGTTTTTATCAAAACGAAAGTTAAGCAGTTCCTAAAATTGCAAAAATTGTAAATCTTAGTAACAGACACTCAAGAAAAGATGGGCGTAAACAACACTGCAGTGGGGGAAATACGTATGTGTGTATGTACATAAGATAAGTGTTATTATTTTGCGCGTGCTTTTTTTTTGCTTATATAAAAATCAATTACGTTTGCCAGCCAGCGGCTGCTGCCTGTTGAGTTCGTTTTGTTGCATATGAAATTGTTGTCAAATATTTTAGCCTGGCTAACTGGAAATAGTAATTAGCATAGTTCTATAGCTCAGAAAGGCAGGCAGAATCGTATATTGCACACCAGCAACCAGCAAACGTCTACTTTTGTTTATTTTTAGACACGTTTTATTCATACAAACGTCACAGCGGAAATGTTTTATAACGAAAGATTTCTACATATATAACTATGTACATTTTTATCTATTTGTGGCATCGTGTTGCCAAATAACTTTACTTTGAAACTGACTGCTTAGAAATTAAATGATTTATTTATTAATATGGAAAGATTGTTGTTGACGTTGCAAGAAAGTATACAGAATTATGTAAATATTTATAAAATTTGTTTACTTAATTTCCTGATAAATCAATATTGTGGCAGTTCTAGTTGTAATCAAAACAAATGATATGTAAATGATAATATAAGAGTTCCATTAAGGAAGCACATCGATCGAAAGTATTCATCATCCATACTAATAACTAATAGCCGCAAGTTTGCGTGAACCTTATAAAGGCATCTGCTGATTAATCCGTTAATAGCTTTCACTGTATGCCAATAAAAAGAACAAAGCCATTTCAGTTAATTGATTCTACGGATTAATAATACAATTCCGAATATCGTATTGTAGGAATTTAGTTGATTTGAATGAAACCGGCATTTCGCTTTCAACTGAATCATACTCGCCTCCCTCGACTCGAAATTGTTCACCCACATTCCAATCTATATTTATTATTATCTGCGCCTCCAAAAAAAAGCTATAGCCACAGCAAGAGCAAGAGCGAGAGCGAAAGGGAGCATATCTACATATCTATGACTAAGCGCGCCTCGCACTCTCTGTGCCTCTCTTTCAGTCATTCGCTCTCGCTCTCAATTTTGAATCTGTTTGCTTCTTGGTCGGCCTTTTGATAACCGGAATTAGCTGCACGCAAGTTAAATGAACTTGCAAGCGTGCTGGCAGCATTTAAACGTTATCAGCTGCCACACTGATAAGCGGTTCGTATGGATTTAAAGATCGTAAATAAGTGTGTATACACAACATTGTGATCAGCTTGCAGTGCAGCTGTTCTGATAGAGCCATGTCTCTGTGATCACCATCAATCAAGCATGCAAAGGTCTCCAATGACCCTGCCGAGAGTCCATACAAAACCTGCCCTGCCGACTCCCGACTGTCGAGTGACTAACCTACGACAAGAGCGAATAGACAGAAAGCAAATAAGTAAAAACGAAAAACGAACTACATCACCAGCAGCAACAGCAACGGCAACAGCAACAACTTGCACCACCTGACAACAGAGAACAAGAAACCTGAAAATTCGCCAGCCAAAACAAAGCGATTCAATGGCTTTAAGGGCCTCAGTCTCAGTCAGAGCCAAAGCCAGAGTCAGGAATGGCAAGCGCACACACCTGAGAGGTGGGCAACAAGCGGTGGGAGTGGCAGCGGTAGACGGGGAGTGGGGCGGGGGAGGCGAACAAAAAACCAGACTCGCTTCAGAAGATTTCGATCCTTGGGACTCTCAGGGCTGTCTCCAGCTGTGTGCGATACAAGAGAGAGAGAGAGAGCGGAGTTTATACGGCACAAAGTGCGATTTAGAGATAATCACGCTTTTGCGTTTACACGGATTTCTGGCTTTATTTCATTCTATTCTTTCCTCTGTGTCGAGGGGGTGTTGAAAGTCTGCAGTAAGCTGAAATACTTCTTTATGAGATGCACCTTTGAACTGCTTAACAACGTCGTCGACTACTTCGTCGTTGTCTGCTGACATTTGCAACTAATACATCAGACTTGAGGTGACGAATGTGGGTTATAAGGTGGGCAACGATAACGACAACGGCAACGACAACAACGAGACAACGACAACGACCGCGTTGCATTTCACAAAACTCACAAATTATGCATGCAGAAATGTGGAAAAAGGACTCGACGTCGTTGGCGTTAATTGCAGCCTGACTCTGGCTCTGTTTTTGTTTTATTCATATTTAAACTAACGACATGAATATATGAATGAGAAGAATATATGTGTGTAGTATATGAAATGTAAATAGTGTATGCAAAACATTAACGTTGGCTTACCTTTAGAATTTGAGTTTTACGAAAACTAAGTTCATCATCAGCCGTCGCCGAGAAATCGTGTTTGGCAATTGCTTCCATTTTGTTGTATTGCCTGAGTTGTGTTGTATTTTGTTGCTCCTCGAACTGCTTTTGTTGTTTGTCGTTTAGTTTAGTTTAGTTGCGTTTTGTTTTTGTTTTAAATTAATCAGCCTTGTTGCTCACGCACACATATACATACATATTACGCACACATACATACATATATGCAATTTGTTATTAGTTGTTTGCTCCCTTAGCTATTTTTGAGTGGTGAAAAAATTACAAAAATTCACGTACGTTTTAGTTTCACACACAGACAGCAAAGACAACTTATTATATAAACAATAACTCAGATGTGCATATATTGATTGCACGTCTTTAAATTCTTATAATATTTTCGAAGCCACAGGCCAGCGAGAAAAGTGATTAAAAATACACCGACGACGATGACGATGACGGGGCCGCAGCCAGGCCAGCAACAGAGCAACAAACGCGCAGTGGTGGAAGCGGCACTCACGGCGAAGCAACTGCGAATGACAGACGGCTGTGGATATGACGGTGTCGGTCTCTATGTCGCTGTCTGTGTGTGTGCGTGCGTGCGAAAGAGATGAATTGAGCTTGTGGAGCGTTGCCAGCAGAATGTATTTTACCGACAAACCGATAACAGTTCTTTGTATTACTTAAAAACTGTTATTTTAATAACTGCACACCATGTACGAGATGTTAATACAACGAAGGATAATTTCGCTGGCTAGTTAAGCACAATTTCTGAGCTGCAATAATAAATGATAACACTCTACATATCGATGCAAGGCAGGGCGTGTAGTTTCTGCTGGCAATGCTGCAGTACTCAGAGCTGACGTTGTTGTTTATTTTTTAACCCCACTAGAAACACACACACACGCACGCACCACACACGCATATAATATACACTCTGATATACGATACATATACAAATTTCGGCGAATTTTAGTTTTTGAAATTGTGTTTAGTATGCAAGTTTCGTATATTTTCCTTCAATAGCTACATTCGAACTATTTTTATATACATTTTCCACAGCTTACACTATTTTTTCACTTGATTCGGCCTTTTTTGAACATTTATTATAGAGGAGGAGAAATATCGATGGCAATATCGATATATTTGGAGATACTTTTGATATTTTTCAATATAGATTTTATAATGAGAACATCGATATTCATTTGAATTAATAAATGAAGTCGACCCCGTTTTTCTTATGAAAATATTATTTTTTTTCAAATACTTATTAAAACATGTCTGTTTGTATGACTACATTTTTATAAATATTCGTTTTAACGCCATGGCATAAAAGGCAGAAGTCCCGACATACTACCTGGTTACACTTTGTTCGGTATATTTTTTAAAACAACTTATCTGAGTATTTTAAATGAAATTTTGTTCTCCCATGGGAGTTTCTCTCCATCCATTGTCAAGCAATGAAACACAAGTACAACATTTTATATTCATTGCATTTGCTGACAAAAGTTAAAAGATAAAAACTTTGGAATAAAGTTCTTTAAGTATTTTAATAATTCTTATACATATTGTTACGCTTACGGTCTCACTGTGCTGTGGTCAGAAGAGCCAATTTGCAACATGTGGCAATATTTTTACACCAGCCTGGCCATCGAAAAAGATATTATCGATTTTTAGTTAACATGAATGATCGATAACGCGTAAAGCAGCAGTATACATTAAGGTTGTCGCTCTTTAATAGGAAGAAGCTAGGTTGGCAGCTCCAAAAATTCAAATTATTTCGTAGTGTAGTTCTTTCGAACCCCAACACGATTTTGTTTTGCCGAAAGTAAAAAAACAGAATTTTAAATTTCGAAAGGCGTGTTTACAATGATCATAATTTTATTTGTATAAAATAATTTAAGGATAAAACAAGTTTTCCCACCAAAAAATGTGTGCTCGCTGTTAAGGAAAAATACTGATATGTGCTGTGAGTCGTCGCTGTACAACCGTGTGTATGGGCTATAAAAACAACTCTGGTAACCCTCTTCTTTCGAGTAACATGCAGCAGTTGTGATAAAAATTGAATTTAAATTGAATTTTGAATACTTTTGCGAAAAAGTATTTGACGGAAAACGTGAAAAGTGTGTGTATCAGGGCAAGTGTAGGCCAAATGAAAGGTGAATAATTGATTGTTTGTGGAATGCGCAGTGTTTGCACGTTGATTACCTTGCATCGTAACCGCTTGTCGTAGATACAGTAAAAGCAGCCATAAGATTTTCCTTTTTTGTTTTGAGTTGTGCGCGCACAATATCATAACAAACAGATCACAAGAGTCACAGGCATCAAACGACAACCCGAGTTGGACAACACAATGGATGCCAGCGTCACCTCCGAAATGGGTAAGTGCCACATTCCCCGAGAAAAGTATCTTTATTTTAAATTGAATTTTCAACCTCTGCGGTCAGTCACTACAACGCGTGTACGTCAGTTTGGGCAGGCGGTTGACATACATACGTTAGACGTGTATGTATGTAAATTGCTGGCGCGCAAATTCTGCCAAGCTAATTATGGCGATATATGTAACTATTAGAAAGAAAATAGGGACGAGTAGATGAGAATTTGATTTGCTAATAGCCTTGCATAATAAATAGTGTATATATGTGTCGACGTTAGCCGTAATTGTTTTTTTTTATTTGTTATATCGCAAATAAATCGTTTTAACAATACGGAATCGTCATAAAACCAATCTGGCAATGCTGTCTTCTGTGCGTGTGTGTGTGTACAGCCCAGGTACAGTCTGTGGGGGGGAGTTGCCTCCAATGCGGCTTTTTCTGGATGTTTGTGGTAACACTAATGGCCATAATAGGTAAATCTATATACCGGTTAACGTATTTCGATTTAATTTGATACATGTGCAGATAAGGCGTTATTTGTAATATAAATAACGCATTGCAAATTGCCCTGCATAACATAAACAAAGTTGCCACTTTGTCAAATCGTCCCAGGCGTACGAACTTTGTTTGTCCATGTGGTAACGCTAGAAGCAGATAAAGCAGAAAGGTCTGGCAGCGCTGTCGGGCAGCACATTTTGAGGTTTACGCAATTTTCGTCGATTTCCTCAAAGTACTCAATTAAATTTGTAAATCCCTTTGCATTTCAATAGAAAATTGTAAGTAATGGTGTCAATGTCACCCTCTAGTTGCCCTATTTACAACACTACCTCCAATTACCACACATAACACAGGCAAGCAAAATAATGTCGCAAGCATTTGCCGCCGCCGTCTGCCGGAACGGACTTGCACTGCGCTGCAGCCGGCGTACTTTGAGCACGGGGAGATTACTGCGCAACGCTACGACAAACAGCACTCGGCTGGCCGCCAGTGCAGTGCTGACCAAGAATTGGCAGCGCTTCACTTGTCTGCCTGCTGCGGCGACGGGAAACTTGCAACAATATGTGAGATCGTATGCCAATGAAAAGAAGGTGTTTGAGCGCACCAAGCCTCACTGCAATGTGGGCACCATTGGCCATGTGGATCATGGCAAGACCACACTAACAGCGGCCATAACGAAAGTGCTCGCCGACAAAAAGCTTGCCGAGAGCAAGAAGTACAATGAAATCGACAATGCGCCGGAGGAGAAGGCTCGTGGTATCACCATTAATGTGGCTCACGTGGAGTATCAGACGGAAAGCCGTCATTATGGCCACACAGATTGTCCTGGACACGCCGATTACATTAAGAATATGATCACGGGTACTGCCCAAATGGATGGCGCTATTCTGGTAGTGGCCGCCACAGATGGTGCCATGCCCCAGACCCGGGAGCATATGCTTCTGGCCAAGCAAATTGGCATCGATCACATTGTGGTGTTCATCAACAAGGTTGATGCTGCCGATCAGGAAATGGTCGATTTGGTCGAGATGGAAATTCGTGAGCTGTTGACCGAAATGGGATACGATGGCGATAAAATACCCGTGGTAAAGGGCTCTGCGTTGTGTGCTCTTGAGGACAAGAACCCCGAAATTGGCTCGGAAGCGATTCTCCAATTGCTAAAAGAGGTCGACACATTCATTCCAACACCAGTTCGCGAGTTGGACAAGCCGTTCTTGCTGCCTGTGGAGAATGTGTATTCGATTCCCGGCCGTGGTACTGTTGTGACCGGTCGCTTGGAGCGTGGTGTCGTCAAGAAGGGTATGGAGTGCGAGTTTGTGGGCTACAACAAGGTGTTGAAGTCAACGGTTACCGGCGTGGAGATGTTCCATCAGATCCTTGAGGAGGCGCAGGCTGGTGATCAATTGGGCGCCTTGGTGCGTGGTGTTAAGCGCGATGATATTAAGCGTGGAATGGTCATGTGCAAGCCGGGCAGCGTCAAGGCATTGGATCAGTTGGAGGCGCAAGTTTATATTCTTTCCAAGGAGGAAGGTGGTCGTACCAAGCCATTCATGTCCTTTATTCAGCTTCAAATGTTTTCTCGCACCTGGGATTGTGCGGTTCAGGTACAAATACCAGACAAGGAGATGGTTATGCCTGGCGAAGATACTAAACTAATTCTGCGACTGATTCGTCCCATGGTCTTGGAGCAAGGTCAGCGTTTCACACTTCGTGATGGCAACTTGACATTAGGCACGGGCGTTGTTACAAACATAATGAGTGGACTGACGGAAACACAGCGTACCGAGCTGACAGAGGGCAAAAAGGCGCGCGAGAAGAAGGAAGCTGCTAAAAAGTAATCAAGAGCGTGTGTATTCGGCATCTCCCAGTTTTACAAGACAATTACAGTCACAGTCTTAAATAAATCTACATTTATAGTATAATCATTTTGTATCCATATTGTTACTATTGTTTTTCAATGCGTTCAATATTTTGTAAGGTTCATCAAATCAAATATTTTAATAAACAACTCATTGGCACCAACAGCGAACGAATATCGATAAGTCTTTTGATTCAAATTTTGACAGTCACCCGCTCACGTGGTCTTTGTGTATATTCAATGTTATCGATAAAGCTGCGTTGCTTTCGATATGTATTGCAGCACTTGGGCAATGCCGACTAGTGTTCATCAACGAAAATTTATTATCGCTTTACAGCTGGGATGACGTTCAACATAGAAGTTTTTGAAATTGAATTGAAAAAAGTTGAAAGATAATTACTTGCAAACATGTTTGCTTATCGTGTTTCAGGAGCACAGGGTATATGATTAACCTACACTATTTGCAATGAATTGACTCTAAATTCGAATGTTTCTTTTCGCCTTTATAGATGAATTGGATGATACCACGCCGTTGCCCGAGCTTACCCTTTATGATCTGTTAGAGCCGCCAACAACTTCCAAAGAGCAACAGTTGAACCAAGCTGATAATGATATCGCACAAGATGACGACGACGTGGACGACGAGGATGATGAGGACGTGTGCCAAGAAGAGTATTTGTCAACCTCTCTAAATGAGTCTTTGAATACACCAAAAATGAAAAAGCCATCGATTGTACGAATATTGGAGAACAAACGGATAACGGCCCCCATTGGGACATCATTAAAAACTATGCTCGGCGGACCAATTCGGATAGTAAGCACGCCAGCTAAGTCAAGCCAAGGAACGGAAGTGAAAATCCTGAACAAACTGCAACAGCCAGTGAAATCCTTTGGTAATGTACCGGTTAGAATAGGCAGCACCACAATAGCAACGCCAGCTACGGGTGCAACCAAGAATCTTAGCGGGGTGACAATGACACCTATTAAAATGGCTGATGGCAAGCTGCTATTTCTGCAGAAATCAATTGCCACGCCAGGTGGAGCTGGGGCAAAGGTGCCCATCAGCAGTTCGTCTGCCCGTTTGATTGCCCAATCCACTGCTGGTGGAGCTGGCATAAGGCAAACAGTGCTGCCAAAAGGCGTCACCATAACTAGTTCCGGTTTAATCAAGAGTACAGCGGCTATGTCGCCGATCGCAGTCAAGGGACTGACGACCATTGGCACATCAAAACCAACAACACTGACCTCCACTCCTGCCCAGTCATCTCCTGCAGTTACAAGCACGACAGCTGCTTCTGCTTCGATATCCGCACCCACAGCTATGCAAATGGCTGGCAAGGTGCCCATCAAAGTGGTGCGGACGGCCGATGGTAAATTGATCAAACTAAATCAAGGCGCTGCACCGTCTATGCTGTTGAACGCCAAGGCAGCATCCATATCCGTCAAACCAGCAGGCAGCACTGCAACGGCATCGGGAACGACAACGGCAACGGCTACAGTAACGGCATCGGCAGCCGCTGGCAGTAGCAACAACAGCAGCAGCAAGCCAGTTACGGCGCAGGTGATCATTAAGGGTCCGCTGAAGCAGATACCAGCAGGATCATCACTACGACCTGTTATCAATAATATTGCCAGCTCCAGCACAACAGCCGGCAACACCAGCAGCACTGGCAGCAGTCCAACTGCGGCAACATCATCAACAGTGCCAGCGGGAAAAATGTTTGTTCAAAACATATCAGGCAAACAGATTGTTGTGGCCAGCAAAAACATTATTAAATTGTCACCGAAACCGCCGGCCAGCAGCGGCAGCGCCAATGCTAGTGCCAGTTCCAGCGGCAGTCCAAGTGCCACAAGCACTGCAAATACATCATCAGCTGCTTCGACGCCCACTGGACTACACGCGATCCAGCTGCCAGGCAAGAGTGGAGTGCAGTATGTGCGAGTCTTGCCCAGCAACAGTAGCAGCAATATTACCAAGGTGAGCACTAGTCCGCAGAAGGTGCCCCTCGGGCGTCCACGCTCGACCAGCAGCAGCAGCAGCCCTACTGTCTCCGTGGGCAGCACCAGCAAGATTGTTATGAAAACAATGGGCGGCAGCATTGTTCCGTTGCCATCTATGCAAACTTTGGTGCCCAGGGTGAGTAACATAGCCGTAAGTCATAAAAGATTTGAATAATCATTTCGTATTTCGATTGCAGAGAGCTCCTGTCACAACTACGACGGGCACAGCACATGGCAAAGCACTCGGCAAGGGGGTCAGTAACAACGCTGGCTTGGAAGGCGCACGCAAGCATCGGCTCTCGGATCTCAACGTGCAAATCAAACATCTGATTAACGACAGCAACGACGGTGCTGGGCCGGATGCAAAGAAGGCTCGTTATGTCATTTCGATGCCACAAATATCGGCATCGTCAGCCACCGCAACAGCAACAACAACACCAGCAACGCAACAACAAATGCAGAAGATGGCAGCAGCGCGGCCAACGCCCGGGCAACGCGTCACGGTGCAGGGCGCCAGCAGCAGCAGAGGGGGTGACAACCGAAAGGTTTACAATCTGGTCACAAAGAGCGATGCCAATGGCGTCAAGTATATGATTTGTAACAAGAGCGGCGAGGGGGGAAAGCTTGGTACAGTCTTTAACACCACAATGCGGCGAGGCTACACGCTGGCCGATACCAAGCTGCGCCGTCCCACCACGCTGACACCGCAACAGATGCGCTTGAAGCAGATGAAATTGCAGCAACAGAGACAGGTACTGGCGCAGGCGCAGGCCAAGCTCAGACAACAGCAGCAACACAAACAACAACAGACGCCCCAATCAACTAAGCTACTACAACAACAGCCGCAACCACAGAAATTACAGCAGCAACAGAAATCACTGTCAACCACCGCGCAGGCGAATAAAGCCCCTGTGCCTGGCAAGCCACTGTTCGACATATTGAAACCACCACCGCCTCCAACTCCAGCGCCAGCGGCATCTACAGTAATTGACGCACTCGGTGGATCTCGTCGTAAGCATTGCAATTGTAGTAAATCACAATGTTTGAAACTTTACTGCGACTGTTTTGCCAATGGTGAATTCTGTCAGGATTGTACTTGTAAGGATTGTTTCAACAATCTGGACTATGAGGTCAAACGAGAGCGCGCCATACGCAGCTGTCTTGAACGCAATCCCAGCGCTTTTAAGTAAGTTTTTCCCTTCTTATATAAAATGTAACGTCTAGTAATTTATTTAAATGTTTCTATTTCTATTTCCAAAAGACCGAAAATTACGGCGCCCAATTCTGGTGACATGCGTTTGCACAATAAGGGCTGCAATTGCAAGAGGTCTGGTTGCCTAAAGAATTACTGCGAATGCTACGAGGCCAAGATACCCTGTTCTGCCATGTGCAAATGCGTAGGTGCGTATACCAGATTGTTTAACCAGACTTAATAAAACAGAATTGATTGATTGATTGCCATTGTTTATTACTTACAGGCTGTCGAAATATGGAAGATCGCCCCGATGTTGATATGGATTCAATGGATAGTCTGGCTGATGTTAAGTTGCACCCAAATAAAATTAAAGATCTGAATGGAGCATATCCACAGGACAACCGTTCAAATGTTTATCTTACCGACGATGTTATAGAGGCGACCATTATGTGCATGATCTCGCGCATTGTCATGCATGAGAAACAAAACTTGCCCATTGAGGATACTGAGCGTGAAGTTATGGAGGAGTTGGGCGAAAGTTTGAATCAAATAATAACATTTGCCAAGGAAAAGAACGATACAATTCAAATGGACGATCCCAAGACGACGGCCTAAAGAAAATGCGCTTGAAGGTTATTTATGTTGTATTCGATGACGTTTCATTTCTTGCTTTTTATTCTAAACTGATGATGCACATATATTAGATTATAAGTTCAAAGCGATTCTTAATTTGCAATTTGTTTTTCAAATTATGCTTTCTAAAAGTTGACCTTAACGTGTAAAGTGCAAATACATTATATACAAAAATTACGATAACAAAGAAATATTAGAAAAACTATATACGAATTGAGTGTGTATATAGCATTTGTAATTCTAATCCTAATGTAAGATCAACTTTAACTGAGGGAAGCATTTTGTAGCAATCTAGTAATATTAGGTAACAAACTGATCATTTTGGAAATGACTCCCCTTACTTGTGTATGTAAATAAATTAAAATTTAATAAAGCATACGTTACCACATCTGTGTATCTATTTTGAATGGTTCAACACATCAATAAAATCTTTTTATCATAAGATAAATAATATTTGCACAATCTTTTGTTGAGCTAATGCGTACCTAAAGACCCAATTATTTATCTAAAATTAATAATTAAAAAATGCTTTTGAATGCCTTTGTTTTCGAGTCTAGCTTGTTTATTCACCAACAACTTCAGTTACATATTGTATTTTGTGTATCTAATTTTGGTATAAGAGTACATACATAAGTACATATTTGTTGTATTAAACTTAACGCAGTTTCGATTGATTGTATACGTACATAGTATATCGTGTGTAGTATTGCAGTATCAGTATTAGTATTAGCTTAGTTGATTATAATTAGGTTAGTAAGTAGTACGTAAGCCATTGTCAAGTGACAATCGTTGATAGCAATACGAGTGTAATTTAATATAGAGTATTACATGTGATTATAAGTATACGTTATATGCTTATTTTGCCCATCAATATTATTTCCTATACGAGTATTGCATTTTCTTGCCATGTTGTTAATTTTCAAATGGCTTCCCAAAGAACTCAACCTGACACATGACAATGATTAAATAACGTTATTAGTAGTCGATTATTTAATTCGATAAATGCATAAGTGTTTGCAATTGTATATGTGTATTTAATTATATTTAATTTTATCGATAGCGTCATTATAAGATACCAACTAAAATGCTCGCGCTAAACAATGAGAATATTTTAGTTTTTTGCGGTTTCCGTTATTCAATACTTGAGAGAGAGTATGTGTGTGCGGTTATCGTTAATAATATCTTTATTATAAATATTTATAGATATAGTAATCGTGTAGTTGTAGTTCGTAAATACGCCTCAATACTGTGCACAAAACTTATTACCAAGCTGTAGTTACATATATGTAGTTGGATTATAGTTTGTTTGACCCCATACCAGCTTTTTATTATTATTCATTTTTTTCTCATTTTGTGATGCAAAAATTTAGATAACATGTAACGACAATGAATTGTATAATATGTTTTTCATATTAATATAAGTATTCACTAGGTATGTTTAAGCTATATTGTCTAATTCACACGTACTATATAGTATACATTTACGAGTATACTCGTAGCTCGCTTCGCCACATTTAAGTTGGGCTTCGACACACACAACGACTTCTTGAAAACCGAACAAGACTGTTTGTTGCATATTATAATTACAAAGTACCATTGAAATTTGATATATATATTTTCGAGATTACCCTGCACTATGCTTTTGTACTAAACACATCTTTCTTTCGATACTTGTTATTGGGAATTCAGAATAGTTTTATTTGTAATGTGCATGATTGAATTTTGCAATTCTTCAAAAGCATGGTAAATTACAATATATTTTGCATGAATAATGTTTTTTTTTATATATATGTAGATATTTGCACAACAAAACAACGATGACAATCAGCAAGTTTTTTCAGCTTAGCGTATGTACAACTTTTTTATTTATTTTTTAATTTTAATGTAACCTCATTGTATACCTGCGATTGATTATCAACATTTCTACTACTTTTTGGCATTATCAATGCGCTCAAAAATGTGTTCTCGGTTGCCCAATAGATGGCGCTGTATTCAATTTATAATTATGGATTTTACGTAGCTTTCGAAGCCCACAACGCTTGGAATAACTTGCAGCCATTCAAGTTACTCGCGTAAGTATCCAATTGATCCAAACGATCGTTACTTAGAAATAAAAATGGAATTTTAATTCACTAATAAAAAAATGCACAATTTGAGCACACATTGTAGCAACTTGTTTAAGCATATATTTCTAGTATCTTAATAGGTTTATTTCATCTTATGTTTAGTTCCCTTATTGCGTCAGATAACTTGAGTTTGCACCGTGTTACGAATTTCTATTTCGAAAAAATTACGAGTATGTCTTATTTTCAGCGAAATGGAATTTCGGAACACGACTACATGTTTTATAATAAATATAGTTAGAATTCATTTAAAGTGAACTCTGTTATTTTAGATTAACATTCAACATTTATACAATCAACAAATTGAATACAATATTTTAAATTGATTTACTTAAAGAAGGTTTGGTTCTAGATAAACCAAATTATTGCACTACTTTCGCCCTATTGCTCAATAGGGACTTAATGTGTGCCCCAGAAAACCTGAAATCGTTGGTGGAGAGCATTGGACTCTCAAGTGAAACAAAGTCATCGTTGCAAAAATTCTCGTTATCGAAATTGGAAATATAAATTTTGTTGGAAAAATAAAAACTTGCAGCGCAACATTCTGTACCGCATTGGCCTAAATGTTTTGAGAACAACCAAATTTGTTGCAAAAAATGAATCGCGGATTGTGTGAGTATTCCGCACAGACTTGGCGCTGTCTGGAATGAACCTATTTTCATGGCCTTCTTGTGCACAGATGTACCTCAAAGTGTTTACACTCGTCGTCAGTCCTCGGATGTCTTTCAAAACGACCCCTTCAAAATCCAATCATTTAACTTCCATTATGCTGAACGCCCCGCCTATCCGGTTCAGCACTTTCAACGACCATCGCCTATCTCAGCGGAGTCCACACCCTTCAAGACCTTCTTCTACAATGCCAAGTTCCATCGGAATGCGGAGTCGCCACCGACGAGTTCCTTTGTTGAAAACCGACGGCGACAATTTCTGCATGTCTTTAGCCGTGTTTCTCCGCCAGTCACCAGGGAGATTTTCTCGGGATTGAAACCCCAGGAACGGCATTCTCGGTATCCGGTGGCCAGTATTCCACCCGTCGCTGCTAATCCTCCTCCACTGCTGCGCACCTGCTGCAATCGAGAGGATTATCAAGCGATGGATCGTGGACAGAGCGTCACCACGCTCAGACGGACTCGAAGTGCATCACTCAACTGGAAGGCGCCGGCCAAGCAACCATCGGAATCATCAATTAGACTGTCGCCGAGGCGCACTGCTAGCAGCTGCAGCGGCTGCACGATTAACATCAATATTAGAAGCACCGACTCCGAGGTGGACGTGGACAAGGCCCTGAAGATTAAGATAGAAGCGAGCAACACGGACAAGTCCCGAGCGGTTGCGCTACGACGCTGCTGCAGCTCGAATAGCTTTGTGATCGACAAGCGACTGTCCAAGTTCAGTGTGTCAAATGGATGCCAACAGGATGAGCTGTTGGCCAAGCGACTGCAACTGCAGGCGGAGCGGGAACGCATGGAGAAGCAGAGACAGCAAGAGTTGCGCGTGGACCGGGAGCGTGTGAGGCAGCGGGAGCAGGAGCGAGAGCGCTTGAGGAAAGCGGAAAGGGAACGGGATCTCGAGGGATTACGCCAATTGCAAACGGAGCGCGAGTTCCAAAGACTGCGTGAGTTGGAGCGGGAAACGCAGCGCCGAAGAGAGCTGGAGAAAGCGGAGAGAATGCGCCGAGAGGCACAACAGCAACAGCGTCCGCCAATGCGTGCCAAGTCCATGACGGATCCGATCACCGCACCAGTCGTGATGACATCTCACTTGTGTCCGCGTGCCTCCTCGGATCGCTTGCCCGGCATGGCGCCGTGCTACTTGCGCCCATCGGAACCAACACGCGCCGAACGCTTGCAGATCTGTAGTCGCAATCTGTCTAGATTGCAGAAGATTTGCGGTAAGCCTGCAGAGGCAACGGCACCAAAGAGCTTGGAGCGCCGCAGCTCCGGGGTGTCTAACTTCAATACGATTGTGAGAGACAGCGGCAGCAACACGAGTCTGCGCAACGAACGCAAGCTGCTCAATGTGCAGGTCAATGGCCAGCCCGTTAGCTCCAGTGTTCCCATTCACACGCGCATCAACAACATGCCCATCAGGATCACCACCTCGCAGCCCCAGGACAAGCACTTGCGTTTGTCGTTCAATCGAGTGAGGGCTGCCGGAGGAGCTACTTCGGAGGATCCGTCGCCTGCTCTGCCCTGCAATGTCAACATCAATGTCTATGCGGATAATCCGCGCTCAAAGCGCTTATAACTCGGATTGTCACAGCGTCAACACAACTGGCTTAAAGTAGCTGCAAGGCTGTCTTAGCCAATTGTGTTGACGTTGAGCGGTTCTCGAAAGTATGCTATGCTTCTTGTCGATTCCAAATCCTTCGCGTGCGTATTTTTTTGATCAACATGAATGTGTTCTTTATCTAGAAAATACAAAATTAATCACATCATTTTGTACGATTGGTTTTGGAGTTCACATTAAGCCACTGCAATTGCGGACGTATTATTTTGTAGATGGCAATTACCTTCCATTCTGGGAGTAAGATTTATAATGCTCAAAGCTTAACGGCTCAAGCGGGCTCAAAAGCCTTTTGTTGTTTTCTATAAGTATAGTATTTTACATATTTAAAAATAACTTTGATTTTACTCTTGAATCCTTTTGTGGGATTTCCTCAAAATTTATGTTTGCATTATATAAGCAAATATATATTTGACTAGTTTTGTTTAATTTTTTAAACTTAATTATTTTATAAATAAATACACTTATTTAGGAAAGAAACAAATTTGATTCACATATGAAATCAAAGAACTTTTTAACGAAATTTAAATTTTCTTAAGCCTTTCGGATTTGATTTCTATTTAATTTGATTTGTTTCTTGACCAAGTTGAGGATCGGCAGGGGAATATATTTTCTTTGGCAATAACTATTTGATATGCCTATGTTATAGTAAGCATAGTTGTGGATATTGTGGGTATTCTTTTTTTTTTATCAAACATTAAACAATTATAACAATTTTCTTGAGTTCATATGATATTTCTGATATTTTTGGTTGTTTTCTTTGTGACCTTTTTCTTTGTTTTCTTGAATAGTTCATTTTTTTTTTTTAGATTTTTGGTCATTTTTTAATGACATTGCTTTCAAATTTCTTTGTTTCAGAGTTTTATTCGTCGTCGTCATAATTTTGATAGGTTACATAGCGTACCTGTGATCGATCGCGTCCATAGATCAAAGACTGTAAAGATTAAAGTAGTTTATCGTTAGTAAATTGAGGTATTTCAGCATTTTCGGGAAAATTAAACACAGTAACAGGTTTCAGTTTATTTATAATAGATTAAACAATATAAATCAAAATTATTTAAGTATTAAACTAAAAATATTTGTTCGTGTTTTTACAACAAATTAAATCTAAATAATATCTCAATAGTTTTATACAATTTTAAAATAATATTGTTATTTAAATAAACTAAAATATCAAATAATAAGCTCACAACCGCGAGGACTCGAATCCCTCGTTTATCTTGCCCCCCTCCATTGTGCCGTGCAAAATAGCTGGACAGGATGCCACAATGTGGGCAAGCGAACTATTGGCGGCAGCTTCCGCAGCTGCAGCAGCAGCATCTGCCTCAGCTGCTTCTCTGGCCATACGCACCTTTTTCTCATCGCTGGTCGGCGGGTTCTTCAGCATCGTCAGCAGTGGAGCGTACAGGAAGCAGAGGATGGCGATGCCAAACAACATCCACTCGAATCCAATGGTCTTGACCAGCGATCCCGAGAGTGCTGGTCCAACAGCAAAGCCCACGCAGAAGGCAACGTCTCCGAGGGCATAGACGCTGCCATACACAGCCGAGTGACGAATGTCCACCAGATAGCCCAGCTCCGGCATCATCGAGGAGTCCACCATGCCAATGGCGAAGCCCAGGCCAGCATTCGGTATAATCAGATGCGTGATCGATGTGGCCATCGGAATCTGAGGGACAGTCATGGTTAGCAAACAAAATTGAATTTCGATTTGTCCGAAAGCACTCACGAAGATCAGACAAGCACCAATGATAACCAGTCCCAAGCAGGCAGCAAACCAGCGTCCAATCTTGTGTCCCAGAGGTCCAAACAGGTTCGTGCCAATCAAATAGCTAATGGAGGCGGGCAAAAAGGCCACGCCCTGCTCCCAGCGAGTTGCGCCCATGTTGTCGACCATCCACAATGGCAGCGATGGCTCCAACATGGCAATGCCCATGTTGGCAAACGTGATGGCGCCGGCTGCTATCAAAATGTACGGATCGCTGATGAGACTCCTCAGGGACGGTGGCTCCTCGGTCTCCGCCTTCTGTATCGACGGCTGCAGCATGAACAACTGGAGCAAGCCATCGCCCAGCGCCAGCCCAGCAAGGATCAGGAACGGTGCCGACTTGCCCACAAACTCATACATCACACCTCCAAAGGGCGGCCCAATCAGAACACCAAGCGCCAGGCCGCCCAGAGCAATTCCCATCGCATTGCCTCGTTCCTTGTCATCGGTGAAGCGATCCGCCAACATCCCCATGCCCGACACGGAGGAGCAGGATGAGCCGATACCCTGCAGAGCGCGCGCAATGAACAGCACCAAGTAGGAGCGACCAAAAGCGAAGACTAGGAACAGATCAAGATAATTTCGTTAGTAAACATGAAAGGTAAATGTCTTTATTCCCTTGCAGTGTGTTGAATATTTACAATATTGTAGCGAATGTCAGTTAGGGAATATACACAATCCATAAATTAATTTAGTGAATACCATCTACGCTTACAAACTGATAATAATTTAATAATGTTATTAAAGAGTTTTGGATTTGGTTTTAAGTAATCCAAGAACTTAAATATACATATTTTGTTGTATTTTTTTTTTTTGAATAAAATACGTTAATATTAACGACGAAATTCCTTCCCAAAACCAACGTCGATCAGCTGAAGTACCAGGCGAACATAATCGAGTAGCAAGTAGATTAGCCAAAAATTTTAATTTCCAGAAGCTGGACGGGTTTTTCAAATTTGAATTTGAATAAAATACGTAAATATTAACGACGAAATTCCTTTTCAAACCCAACATCGATCTGCTGAAGTACCAGGCGAACATAATCGAGTAGCAAGTAGATTAGCCAAAAATTTGAATTTTCAGAAGCTGGGCGGTTTTTTTCAAATTTGAATTTGAATTAAATACGTTAATATTAACGACGAAATTCCTTCCCAAAACCCAGTTGGAGCTGCTGAAGTACCAGGCGAACATAATCGAGTAGCAAGTAGATTAGCCAAAAATTTGAATTTCCAGAAGCTGGGCGGGTTTTTCAAATTTGAATTTGAATAAAATACGTTAATATTAACGACGAAATTCCTTCCCAAAACCGACTTCGATCAGCTGAAGTACCAGGCGAACATAATCGAGTAGCAAGTAGATTTGCCAAAAATTTGAATTTTCAGAAGCTGGGCGGTTTTTTTCAAATTTGAATTTGAATAAAATACGTTAATATTAACGCCGAATTTCCTTCCCAAAAATCACTTGGAGCTGCTGAAGTACCAGGCGAACATAATCGAGTAGCAAGTAGATTTGCCAAACAAATTTTAATTCCCAGAAGCTGGGCGGTTTTTTTCAAATTTGAATTTGAATAAAATACGTTAATATTAACGACGAAATTCCTTTTCAAACCCAACATCGATCTGCTGAAGTACCAGGCGAACATAATCGAGTAGCAAGTAGATTAGCCAAAAATTTGAATTTTCAGAAGCTGGGCGGTTTTTTTCAAATTTGAATTTGAATTAAATACGTTAATATTAACGACGAAATTCCTTCCCAAAAATCACTTGGAGCTGCTGAAGTACCAGGCGAACATAATCGAGTAGCAAGTAGATTTGCCAAAAACTTTAATTTCCAGAAGCTGGGCGGGTTTTTCAAATTTGAATTTGAATAAAATACGTTAATATTAACGACGAAATTCCTTCCCAAAACCCAGTTGGAGCTGCTGAAGTACCAGGCGAACATAATCGAGTAGCAAGTAGATTAGCCAAAAATTTGAATTTTCAGGAGTTGAGCGGGTTTTTCAAATTTGAATTTGAATAAAATACGTTAATATTAACGACGAAATTCCTTCCCAAAACCCAGTTGGAGCTGCTGAAGTACCAGGCGAACATAATCGAGTAGCAAGTAGATTTGCCAAACAAATTTTAATTCCCAGAAGCTGGGCGGTTTTTTTCAAATTTGAATTTGAATAAAATACGTTAATATTAACGACGAAATTCCTTTTCAAACCCAACATCGATCTGCTGAAGTACCAGGCGAACATAATCGAGTAGCAAGTAGATTAGCCAAAAATTTGAATTTTCAGAAGCTGGCGGTTTTTTTCAAATTTGAATTTGAATTAAATACGTTAATATTAACGACGAAATTCCTTCCCAAAAATCACTTGGAGCTGCTGAAGTACCAGGCGAACATAATCGAGTAGCAAGTAGATTTGCCAAAAATTTTAATTTCCAGAAGCTGGACGGGTTTTTCAAATTTGAATTTGAATTTGAATAAAATACGTTAATATTAACGCCGAATTGCCTTCCCAAAAATCACTTGGAGCTGCTGAAGTACCAGGCGAACATAATCGAGTAGCAAGTAGATTAGCCAAAAATTTTAATTTCCAGAAGCTGGGCGGGTTTTTCAAATTTGAATTTGAATAAAATACGTTAATATTAACGACGAAATTCCTTTTCAAACCCAACGTCGATCTGCTGAAGTACCAGGCGAACATAATCGAGTAGCAAGTAGATTAGCCAAAAATTTATATTTCCAGAAGCTGGGCGGGTTTTTCAAATTTGAATTTGAATAAAATACGTTAATATTAACGACGAAATTCCTTTTCAAACCCAACGTCGATCTGCTGAAGTACCAGGCGAACATAATCGAGTAGCAAGTAGATTAGCCAAAAATTTAAATTTTCAGAAGCTGGGCGGGTTTTTCAAATTTGAATTTGAATAAAATACGTTAATATTAACGACGAAATTCCTTCCCAAAGTAGATTAGCCAAAAATTTTAATTTTCAGGAGTTAAGCGGGTTTTTCAAATTTGAATTTGAATAAAATACGTTAATTTTCAGAAGCTGGGCGGGTTTTTCAAATTTGAATTTGAATAAAATACGTTAATATTAACGCCGAATTTCCTTCCCAAAAATCACTTGGAGCTGCTGAAGTACCAGGCGAACATAATCGAGTAGCAAGTAGATTAGCCAAAAATTTGAATTTTCAGGAGTTGAGCGGGTTTTTCAAATTTGAATTTGAATAAAATACGTTAATATTAACGCCGAATTTCCTTCCCAAAAATCACTTGGAGCTGCTGAAGTACCAGGCGAACATAATCGAGTAGCAAGTAGATTAGCCAAAAATTTGAATTTTCATGAGTTAAGCGGGTTTTTCAAATTTGAATTTGAATAAAATACGTTAATATTAACGCCTAATTTCCTTTTCAAACCCAGTTGGAGCTGCTGAAGTACCAGGCGAGCATAATCGAGTGGCAAGTAGATTAGCCAAAATTTTAAATTTTCAGAAGCTGGGCGGGTTTTTCAAATTTGAATTTGAATAAAATACGTTAATATTAACGACGAAATTCCTTCCCAAAACCCAGTTGGAGCTGCTGAAGTACCAGGCGAACATAATCGAGTAGCAAGTAGATTAGCCAAAAATTTTAATTTCCAGAAGCTGGGCGGGTTTTTCAAATTTGAATTTGAATAAAATACGTTAATATTAACGACGAAATTCCTTCCCAAAACCGACTTCGATCAGCTGAAGTACCAGGCGAACATAATCGAGTAGCAAGTAGATTTGCCAAAAATTTTAATTTCCAGAAGCTGGGCGGGTTTTTCAAATTTGAATTTGAATAAAATACGTTAATATTAACGACGAAATTCCTTCCCAAAACCGACTTCGATCAGCTGAAGTACCAGGCGAACATAATCGAGTAGCAAGTAGATTTGCCAAAAATTTGAATTTTCAGGAGTTGAGCGGGTTTTTCAAATTGGAATTTGAATAAAATACATTAATATTAACGCCGAATTTCCTTCCCAAAAATCACTTGGAGCTGCTGAAGTACCTGGCGAACATAATCGAGTAGCAAGTAGATTAGCCAAAAATTTGAATTTTCAGGAGTTGAGCGGGTTTTTCAAATTTGAATTTGAATAAAATACGTTAATATTAACGCCGAATTTCCTTCCCAAAAATCACTTGGAGCTGCTGAAGTACCTGGCGAACATAATCGAGTAGCAAGTAGATTAGCCAAAAATTTGAATTTTCAGGAGTTGAGCGGGTTTTTCAAATTTGAATTTGAATAAAATACGTTAATATTAACGCCGAATTTCCTTTTCAAACCCAACGTCGATCTGCTGAAGTACCAGGCGAGCATAATCGAGTGGCAAGTAGATTAGCCAAAATTTTAAATTTTCAGAAGCTGGGCGGGTTTTTCAAATTTGAATTTGAATAAAATACGTTAATATTAACGACGAAATTCCTTCCCAAAACCTACTTGGAGCTGCTGAAGTACCAGGCGAACATAATCGAGTAGCAAGTAGATTAGCCAAAAATTTGAATTTTCAGGAGTTGAGCGGGTTTTTCAAATTTGAATTTGAATAAAATACGTTAATATTAACGACGAAATTCCTTCCCAAAACCGACTTCGATCAGCTGAATTACCAGGCGAACATAATCGAGTAGCAAGTAGATTTGCCAAAAATTTGAATTTTCAGGAGTTGAGCGGGTTTTTCAAATTGGAATTTGAATAAAATACGTTAATATTAACGCCGAATTTCCTTCCCAAAAATCACTTGGAGCTGCTGAAGTACCAGGCGAACATAATCGAGTAGCAAGTAGATTTGCCAAACAAATTTTAATTCCCAGAAGCTGGGCGGTTTTTTTCAAATTTGAATTTGAATAAAATACGTTAATATTAACGACGAAATTCCTTCCCAAAACCAACGTCGATCTGCTGAAGTACCAGGCGAACATAATCGAGTAGCAAGTAGATTTGCCAAAAAATTTAAATTTTCAGAAGATGGGCGGGTTTTTCAAATTTGAATTTGAATAAAATACGTTAATATTAACGACGAAATTCCTTCCCAAAACCCACTTGGAGCTGCTGAAGGGTACAACATTGGGTACAACTATTTTAATAAATAATTTAACAAATTACTTTTGTTCTACTGATCAGATTTTTACCAAAATTACAGGGTAAATTAAGAGTATTAAGCACAGATGGGTAGCGGGTATAATTAATTAATTTTTGATTAAGCGTATGCAGAAGTCCAATTGTAACCGAATTATATGTATATGTTTATTCAAAAGAATAAATGTTAGGAAATTCCTGCCTATGTTTATTCCAATGAAAATAGCTATAAGATATAGTTTTGCTCTAAGAGTGTAGCTTGCCTATGAACAGATTTATAATACAGACAACCGATTTATCGATTCAGATCGGTGTCAAAGAAAGTATAGTGGAATCAAATTGATGTGAGTACAGTTATTATGGCCTTTCTTACTTATCGTGGACAGGAACATAATGACGAAGCCCGCAAACATGGGAATGCTGTAGCCAATGCTGAAGAGAGAAGAATGAGAGAGTAAGAAGACGACTCCTCCGGCTGCATGGTTAACAGTTACTTACCGATGCGTGAGGGGACCCACAATCGGATTAACCAGCAGCTGAACAATTGCCTTGGAGGCGAAGAGCAAACCCACTTCAACTGTTTCGCCGACCAACTCATTGTGCCGTGCCTCCAACTCCTTGTAGTACGTGTAGTTGTCTGTGGTGGCGTTAAACACCTTGAACTGGCAATTATGTGGAGCGTGTGCACTGCTTACCTTCTGGACTGAATGTGGTCTCGATCGGCGCCTCTGGCTCCTTTTCGTTGTCCTTGCAGGGACACGGCGACTGCGTGGGTGTTGGCGGCGTGTTCAGGGTGAGCGGAGTGCGGGGAAAGCTGTCGAGTGGGGCGTCCGGATGTCGTATGTCGTAGAGGAACTCGGGTATGATGGGCACTGTGGAAATGGAACGAAAGACCCGACTAATGGTTTTGTAATTGAGTTGCAACAAAGAAATTTACGTACAATTAGCCTAACGGCTAGCCGTTAGTAGTTAGTAGCTGCTGCAAACGCTGCAAAAGCAATTTTCTCAGCCAGTCGCACTTTAATTGCGTTACAGACCCGCAAAATTGTTGATGCTTAAAAGTTTATAACGGCTTCGAGCCTTTCAGGCTGCACTGCAACTCAAGGCGCGGCGCAGCGCAGATTGCCTGCTCTAATTGAGTTGTTCGACACTGCCAACAAAGGTTGCAACAAATTGGTGCACTCTCGTGCCTCGAGGCAAAGTAGACGAACCTCGGCTGCTCAAAGCGGGTGTTATAACTTTGAGGCCATTAATTTCATGTTGCAGTAGGTCAAATGTAGAAGACATTTTAAAATAATAATAATAATGCCCTGCCAACCTCCGTTTGTCATGTATTATCGGGAACGGTTTCGTCATATCGAATAATAAATATTAAAATTAACTCTTTGTAGAAATTTTTATTTATTTACACTCATCAAATCAAGGATTTAAGATATAGTATCCATGTTTTATTTATCTCTCCAAGAATCTTTTTAGTATTTACTTAATTTATTTATTTTTGCCTATATGTTAAAAATAAATTAACTTTAAATTCATCCTTTTAGAAACCTTGTAGAAATTTTAATTTTTTAACATTCGCAAAATCAAAGATTTGCGATATACTATCTATGTTTTATTTATTACTCCAAGAATATTTATCGTATTTACTTTATTTATTTATTATTATATGCTTATAAAAATATTTCTATAACTGCCAGATTCCCCTTTTTCATTTCATCTTTAACAACATGTATTGGTATCCCAAAGTCAAATACTCCAAACTCTCGAATTTTTCAGTTTTTATAATTACTGCTGCAGTTGTTGACTCTTCTCCTCACCACTTTATACTTTATACCACACTCTTCTACCACCTCACCTAGCACTTCCTGCTACAGTATAAAAATTCAATTTGTTTATTGCATGCTTCGGCTCTGTTTATATTTATTATCAACACCCAGCTCCAACTGCGATACTCAACTTAGACCTATGCTCCTTTCGTAGTTGTAATTGCATTTCCTGGCATTATGCTAGACCGTTGCTCCTCTTCCTTTCACACACATGTGTGTGGATGGCTTTGGAGGTAGCTGCCATGTTTCAATTGCGTTTCCAAGTTGAACAAGTGCTGAGCGATTGTTGATCCAATGGTTGTTACTGTTGTTGCCTGGGGCTTGAAGTGTTGTTGGCATAATGTGCGGCTTTTAACAGGACAGTCATGTGGTCGGGATAATAACAACTATTCGAGCTGGCAACCCACAACTATTCATTTATTTTGTACTAGGTGTAAACACTTCAAGGGTTGAAGTAAGGATAGTAAAAGATATTTTTGGAAATTTTGAGGTTTGTACTTATGTTTTATTTATTTTATTTTATTTACTAATTTGTGTTTACCAAAAATGTATAAACACAATGGTAATTGAAGAGTAACATCGACTCTTTGACTTTATATTAAAGTTGTTGATTTGATCAATTTCTTATAAAAATTACATATTTCCAAGATTAACTACTTATGGTATATATTTCATATACCTCTCTGGATGAATCTAATTATTTTAGATTAGAATATGATTTGCACTATGAAACATTTGGTTCCAAGTTGAAATATTACAAACTCAGAGGCAGGTTATTTGATCAATCTATTTTCCTGTTCTGGCAACAATTAATGAACTGTGTTCCTCGTGTGATGTTTGCATATGTAAATTAAACAAGACAAATCATCATAATAATATGAATATGCGTGTATTTCATTTTTGATTTAAATCGTTTATGGGGCCCTCAAATTATGCTAATACCCATGCATAGCAAAAAATGGCACTCGAAGGATATTTGTAGAGACCTAGATTTGAAGCCCGTGCCAGCACGTACCCATGGGCAAGAAGTTGAGCTTTGATGCAGATCCTTGTGTGTTTTCAACGATATACTCGTGTCACAGATAATAGCCACAACATATTGTACAGATGTCGCCCGTGTAACTTGACATGCCATTTTATGGCGCTTGGAGCCCATAATGGATTCACTTGCTAGGCAACCCATGCTCCATGTACATGGCTATATAGCTGGGTATATAGGAAGGTGGAAATGGGCTTATTCAAATGTGATAGTTGAATTAATAGGCTCTACCACTTAAAATGCAACGCCAGCGTAAACGATTAACCAGGCAAACGAAAGTTGTTGCAAGTAATGTTGCCGTTCCCTCGCAGACAACTGCCGTGTAACTCATTAAACTGTCTCCGAGCATTTGACATACAAAAATCTAAAAGCACGTGCAACTGACAAACGGTTAATGGAGCCAAATGCTTTGGCTTTGGGTTTGGGTTGCATTTCGCGTGTCGAAGACACTTAAACCGCAAGTCAGAGCACAAAAAAATGTTAGCGACGTACCAGGGCGATGGGCAACCAGACAAAACAAACAATCAAGACCAGGGACGCGTCAAAGCTGTGACTGCGATGCTTCACAGACACCAGCAATACTTCCCTCTCTTTCTTGCTCATTGCGACGCGCAGCCGTGAAGTATGCTACGGTTTTTGAAGCTCACTTGCCAGCGGTCGCCATTTTGAAAACTTGAATGCAATGATCGTCTGGTATATCGATAACAATATATTTCGATAAAGTTGTTGGCGATTTATCGCATTTATGCAGGTATGAAGATACTGCAGCTAAATAGACACTGTAGACACTGCAGATACAGCGACAGACTGAAAGGAGAATAGGAGACTCCTTTCTGCTGGAGTATTAAAATGTCAAGGAATTGCCAAGACGCTGCGTTAAGCAAGACAATCATCTATCTAATTTCCTCATGACTTGTGCTTGAGGTTTGATATGTTTAAACCAATAGAAATGTGTTTTAAAACTACTGTTGCTAGTACCAATTTAACAAAAAAAAAAAAACTAAGGCAAATGTTAATAGAAAATATGTTTGGCAAATCACAGATTAAAATGCGGCGACTTTCGGCCCATCCCTGGTGACAACAAAGAATATTTGCGGCGGCGTCGCGACGCGTCGTTGTCGTCGTTGTCGTCGTCAGGGCAAACAGCGCTGGCAGTGAGGCAACAACCGGCAGAAGGAGCACACGACAACGACAACGACAGCGGCAACGGCAACGAGCACTTTAACGATGAGGACAGCGATGGGCTGTCCATGCTACTCGAAACGAATTCGGATTGTATTTGTTATTTTGGATGGGATTTAATTAATGCGAGAGCAGAGCTGAACAAGAGGCGCCAATGCGACACCCAGCGCGTTCTATTTGGGAGTCGGCCAGTCGACCGCTGTTCGTGCGCTCCGTTTGGCTGGAGAGCAGCGGAGAGAAAGGCGGCCATCGCAGCCGCAGCCACCGCCGACACTTCATACTCGACTATGAGCCTCGCGAGCGTCAGCGCTGGATTCAATGCCAACGGCAAAGTGCGAGGCGGGGTAAGTACAAAACATATATTTTCATTTATTAAGTGAACTTAACTTATCCTATTCTAACAGGCATCAATCATCAGCTGGACTCCTGTGACTCCCACGAGCAGTCGACGACATTTGAGGAAAGCGTCGATTACACCTTGGACGAGTATCTGCTGTTGGACGCCACGAAACTAACGCTGCAGCGCCAACAGCAAGTGGGCCAGGCGCAGGGCGCCTTGGCCAACAAGCTGCAGACTGCGGGCTTCTCCAATCTCAGTGGCCGTCAGAATAGTCGTCATGCCAAGCGAAGAGCCTGGCTGCTCAGCAGCGGCAAGAGCTATCACTTGGACCATCTGACAGATTTCCACTCGCTCTCACGCCGCAGCTCACTGCAGGACGCTCCAGCAACCAGCTCGCACATTGCCAACCCGGAGGAGCGTCTGGCAGAGCGTGTGCTCAACTGGTTGGACTTGGCGGGTCGAGCGGATATTGTGAAGGCAGCCGCACCAATGCCCGCTAGTAGCAACAGTGCCATGCTGGCCAGGAGCAGCCACCGCAGCAACCGGCACACGCATCGAGGCATGAGCCTCAAACGCATTTCCACGGTGGCAACCCAAAGAGTTGTGCCCAGGAAACCGGCCAGCGCCGTCAAGCAGCCATCTCCACTGCCCCCAGCAGTTAATTACCGCTCCAATTCTTCCAATGCCAAGCCCATTACCATCATCTTCAACAAGGAAGGCGTCCCAGTCCGCCTCAATCGTCCAGCCCGCAATATCGATCTTTGTGCGCTGAGCAACAGCGCCAGCACCACTCGCCGCCTGGCTGGCCACCTGGCCTCAGCCAGGCTCTACAATGGCCACACGCCCTCGCCCATAGTGGAGGAGTCTCGTACGCCTCCAGTGAGCAGTCGTGGCTTGAACGCAAACCAGCTGGACAGCCGCAAGCAGTTGCACATCTTCATGCCGAGCTTGCCCAAGAAGGGTTTGCTGCTGGCCGCCACTGCGAGCACCGACGACGTCCTCAGCGCCAGTTTCAGTGACTTGTGTTTTTAACTTGTCGAATTTACGTTTCATATAGCACAACCCAAATCAAACTACATCTCCATTAAGACATTATAATGACCACGGACGTGAGATATCCATTAACCCTTTTCAGAGAATAAAAAATTCAATTAAGCGATTTTGTGCTGTTCTTCGCAACATTTTCTAACATTTTCATTAAAGTCGTAAAATAAAAGTGATCAGTTAGCGAATCAATTAAATTGTGTGTTTACCCAGTTTACTACTCGATCGTGAACAAATGTTTGCATATAATTTATTAATAAATCAGTTTGTGCTGACGGAATGCGTGTTCATATTGTATAATGATTTGCGCATTATCATTGCAAATATGGTCGGCAAATTTAATACCGTCAACTCTAAGATTTAAATTTTCAACAAGAATTAATATACTTTTTCCTATTCCTGTCTCCATTTGCCCGATACATACATTTCCAGTTGCCATTAAGTTAGAATACTCTTCTGCCTACAGTACCGGGCATAAATAAATATATTCATTAATGATTTTGAATGATACTCGACGGTTTTCAAATCTCCCATCCAAACCAATAATCTTATTGTGCAATCAGTTAAGTTACCAAATTTTCGATTGTAATTGCTCTTAATTTTGAATTAAACATGTTTTTACTTATAAATTGTCTATCTTTGCTCTGACTTTGTCCAACGTGGTTGAATGCGGAGTTTCTTAAAATCAATCTTTAACTACTAATTAAAATATGCAATATTTTATGTTTTGTGAAATACATATTTCGATGTTTATAAAATATTTAGAGTAAAGAGTAAGTTTTGGCTAGCGATTATTTATTTTAAAAAACATTTCTATGTTAGATGATTGTCAATTTCTTGAATTCATTTGTATGTAGAAATTAGATAAATATTTAAAACTCATTCCTTGAAAATTGGGTGTTATATATTCATTATACTCACGGTACGTTTATGAAATATTATATTTAAATATTACAATAAGTTGACATAATTAATAACTTTTTAAGATTCATTAAAAATAATATTAAAGACAGCAAAGACAAGGGAAAAAAGAAGAATTCCTATCCACTTACAAAAAACTGATGAAATAAGTCATTAGAGGACATTCAAGCAGCATTAAGTAAAACACTTTGTATCGAGGATATGAAAAAGTGCAAATGCTTTAGTCGAGAGTAATAGACTATAAGATACCCCGGTCATATTCTTCGATATTTTTCACTTTTTATATAAGTTTTTAATTACTTCAGAAATTAAAAATAAGGAAAATTGTATTAGTAATTCCACCCTCAAAACTTCGATTGTAGCTCCAACTAAAACTGAATTTTTAAAACTGAATCTTCACATAAAAAGAAAAGCAGAATTGATTTAAAATATTTTACATTCTAACAAACCTAAAGCAAATACAAGTTGTGAAACATTGAAGGTACAAGACGATAGAGGAAGTCAAGTCAATATAATATAATTTTGTTCAACAGTTCAACAGTTGAATTCAATCATAAGAGTGGATTTTGATCGAAATAATTAATTATTGTTATCCACAATCAGTCATAAGGGAGAAACTAATTGCACGCATATTATTTTACTTTAAATATGGACTGCATGATCCTGTCTACGTCAGTTGCAATGTTGGATGCGTGGCAAACGTTAGTTAAATTGTATATTCTTGCAACTTTTCCTCTGCGCATTTCGGGACTCTATCCCTACACGTATCATGCAAAGAGCAGAAGGTTCAAAATCTCCTGCCCGTTGCTTATATCAAACGTGCTGCAAGTGTGCATCTATATCTACATCAATGTGTCCTTGATCATGGAGGATTGGCGGAACTATGCTCAGCCCGTTGCAAGCAGTTCCTCTCTGGCGGTTGTGGGAAATCTTTTCTTGCGATTGCTGGCAATGATATCGACTTTGGTGAGTTTCAAAATGTTCCTTATTCATTATTACATTATTATTAACATTGCTATGATTCAGGTGGTGATGTTGCCTACGCTGTTGAACAGCCGTGGCTTGGTCGATGCCGTTAACCATCAACTGAGCCTTGTGGAGGACTTTGTGGAACTTGGACTTGATTCGCATCGTCTCTACCGACAACTTCGTTTTCTAACCGTGAGTTCCTGCCTAATATTAGTTGTATGGGTCTCTCTCAACTGCTGGCATACGGTTCACTTCTATGAGCTGATCACCGGGAAAAAGGCATCCTTAACTTACTATATGGTCGTATCGCTTTCTGACTACTACAGAATGATGTTCATCTTCTTTCTGCGGGTTCAGCTCGCCCTCTTGTACTACTCCTCACAGCAGATTAATAAGTCAATGCTGGAGATGATGAAAATGGAACAGTGGCACTTCACTCGACGATATTGCATGGATATATCCTCAATAAGTAGAAAACATCATTTTTCCAATTGACGTAATATCATTGACTGTCGATTTTTAATTCAATAATAATTTGAAGGGTCAAACAGGATATTTTCCAGTCGAGTTTCAGAAAAATCCAACTTATTTTCCCCTGCTAATTTCGATGTCTATATTTAAACAACATTACAATCGTCATACTTATATATAGAAGTGTTTCTGAGAATTTCGCATAGAAGTTATTTTTGTTTTATAGTTTTATTCTTTATCGATTTATTCTTTGTGTTGTCATTGAAGCTTTTCTGGCTATTTATTTTCTGACGGATTACGCCATAATGTTTACGCTCTGGGGCATTCCCAAACCCACAACATTTTTGTGTTGTTTCTTTTGCATTCTTTGTTTATTCAGCATGCGGGGTTGTCGAAACAATCGGCATAGTCGTCAAAGTTTTGATATCTATCTGAGCAAAAACTTGTTTTATCAGTAAAATTAAGAAAACACTTCAATCGCAATGAATAAAAGATATTCAATAAAAAAAACTACGATTTTGTCAATTGCAAAATAGAAAAACAAAAATATGTAAATTTTATATCAATTTTAGTTTAAATATTTTCGATTTCTTAACAATAATTTCAGTGCCCTTCGTTCAGCTATAACCATGTTCATTTAGTTCATTTTCCAAGTATTATATTGTGTAATCGCGAATTGCCGAGAATTTTTAGAGAACTGCTCGTTTTATTGATTGACTGATTTAAATTTCATATGGTCAATAATATTTAACCATCATAACTTATGCAGATATTATTTTACTAGTTGTTATATATTAATAATGTTATTCACATTGCTTACAAGACAATTATTTTTTTTTATATTAGTAATGCGCAATATAAGTTGGAGCTATAGTATCTATGAGCAATAAATCAATCCTCTCAGTCATTCTCACCTCACCCATGACATACATTTTAATGACAACACCTAAACAGGCATAAATCAATTATCGACATTGCCAATATGTCCATATATATCATAGTAATCATGCCCTAACTGTCAACTGTTGCCGATCCAACGCGAACATGAGAAAGCGGGAGGGGCAGAGGCGGAGAAAGATGGGGACAGGAGTCGCCTCAAGCGTCATGCAAGGCCTTTGGTGGCAGTTGCCACACGTGGCATATCGTGGCCCGTCTACGTCTTTAGCGAACGCGTTTTATTTCATTGCGATTTCCAAATTAGGGGGATGGAGAGCCGTTTAATGAATCTGCCATGACAGCGACAACAACACTGACAACAACAACACGGCGAGGACGAGGCTAAAAAAAGGAGCAAGTTGTGACCTTTGACGGTGGATATGGTATCGCTATATGGTGGGAGCTACGCTAATAACAACGTCATAATGTAGTAGCAATGGCAAATGCCACGGAAAACTTTCGGCTCAAAGCCAAGCTGAAAAGCCGAAAGCTAAAAGGATACAAAAGACAAAAGGCACGCTCGCAATTACGACGCAGCTGGGAAAAACTTTTCGCCTGACATTTGAGTTTTCTCTTTAGCTTGTGTAAGGAAAATGCGCAACAATAGGTGAATTATACTTGAAAAACAAACAGCACAACCAGATAGACAGACGGACAGACAGACAGACAGACGGACAGACAGGCAGGCAGAGAGTTAAATACCTTGCCTGACGTGACTTATTCGCGTTTCAGACGCTCACGCGGCAAGTTGCTAGTTGCCAGTTGGCAGTTGCCACAGCGAGACCCGATTCCGATTTGTGATTGTGAAACCCTAACAAGCATAGTTTTTATATACTTAATTTTCCGGCAATTAGTGCGATACCAGCCGCAAATGTCCACCGATGAAGACTCACTGGGCAGTCCCCTCTGCCCAGCAACGCCAACATCCGGCGAGCGCGAAACGCGGGAACGAGAGAGGGCCAAGGGCGGTCGCAATGCCGCCGATTTGCTGCGTCATCAGCAGAGCTTCGAGGCGAGATATAGCAGCATTATTCAGAAGCAGATCTGGGAGACGACCATCAACAAGGACGTGATGGAGCGACAACTTAACGCATACTTTCCCTTTGCGCGCAGTGCATCGCTCAACAAGGACGGTTCGGCGGGATTCTATCTCAATCCCAGCCAGGACACGGGCGACAGTTCGATGAAGACCCGTTCTCTGGGCACCACGCCCACCAAACAACGATCGACAGCTTGCCTCGAGAAACTGGAAACCTTGGATATTGCCGAGCAGCAGGAGACTCCGGGTAAACCAAAGACCTAGACCTAGAGATCGCACTTGTCTGAGAACCTTGGTATTTTATTATGTATTCCCATAAATCGCAACTTAAGATATTCCTATTAATTATTGCTAATACCTTGTGGTCTTCAAATTCTTGAGTGATTATTCCTTAATAAGAAGTTCAGCTTTAAATAACTCTTTCACTATCACTACTTATCCGGATTTGTTACTATTGTGTTTAGTTTTTTTTAGTATTCTTTATCTGTTTAGCATAGTTTCTATAAAGGTGCAATACGAACCATATGTTAAGAAATGAGTTCTTATATGGAACATTAAATATTATTTTGTTTGGATACTGAACAATAATAATAATTTCTGTTTTTAATCAATATTTTGAAATACCTATTTGTGTTAAATATATTTGTTGTATACCATTGATGGGTATTATTACTCAATATTATCAGGAGATCTGTTAAAGAGTTTTCGTTAAATACGTGTTACTTTAATTCAAATTTTCTTAATTATTTTATACATGTTTATTGAACTACTGTCTATTCGCAATTTAAATTTAACGTTTACATTTTTAATATTTAGACGAATCAGTTTAACAAAAGTTCTTCCTTCTAATCGCGACTTTTTTATATTTAATCCCAATTAAATTGTAAAGTGCTTAAACACTTCAATGATTGTCCAAACTGTTCAAATAAGTTTGCACTAGTCTATAAGAAATTGTCAATTTAAAGAACTAAATTAGCTCAAAATACTTTCGTAAAAATGACTAAGAGAAAGTTCTCCTAATACTATGCTAAATTAAAAACTTGAAAATATTTTGTATATAAAATAAATGAGTGCAGGGTATCGCGAGGCCGAGGCCTTTTTACTTCTTTCTTACTCGTTGTACTCGTACATATTTATATTTATATCAATCAATAAAAATCTACTTTATACTCTATGTTCTAGTGTGCTCTGTAGTTTTCTGTTTACATATGCAACAGGGGCACTGGAAGATAAGACCTAATGCCACACATAAATCACGGGAATCGCCTTAGCACACATTGCTGCTGAGTCTTTTTTGGGGAATCCCCTTTGCTCTTTGGTTGCGGCTTAATCAAATTTATGAGCATTTTATGCTCATTGCCAGAGATCAAATGTAATAAGCATGTATTTCTCGCCATTTTCACTCCAACACCTTTAACGGTGAAATGAAAGCACTTAAGTGGAAATGCCTCAAGTCAAACGAACGCTAAAAGCATATTTACCGTAACCTCCCCACCCTCAGCATCCCCTTTGGCCGTTCGGTATTCCAGTTAGCGACAGGCAACGGAAACTGAAAAAGAAGATCCGAACTGAAGCTGAAGCTGAAACTTCAAATGGGGTTTTCCTCTGCAACGGTTTTCCTTCTTCGTTTTCTTTCTTTTTTTTTTTTTTGGAGTGGCGTTGAGCTAATAGTTTGACTCTTTGTGCACTGCTTGAGCATTTCTCGACTTTCGCTTTGACTTTTACTTCCGAATCTATCAACAAGTTGCTTGAGTGCCGCCTGCGCATCGCATCGCAATTTGTCTTTTATCAACCCCCTCTCTAGCTGCCTCCAACTTGTTGATATAAATTCATGAACATTTAAAGAAGGAAAACCCCGGAAAATCTCACAAAAAAATAGCAAACGTTGAGTGTACGCGACTTTGAGATACGTGCTACGGATTTCTAAATATATTTGAGAGCTGCTTTTAATTAATCAATGTTTCTTGAACCATTTCCTTATAAACTTAACATAAGCAATTCAAAATTAAGGCTTACCAAAGTTCTAGGTGATAAACTAGATTTATCGGACCGAAGTTACAAAAGAGCTGATTCTAACTTCCATTCTCTCTGAGATCAATACGATCATACAGAAGGACAGACTGGCAGAGATAGCAATATAGAATGATATCGTCCTGACTTGCAAAGCCAATCACTAATTTATAATACCCATTTATGTGAGTCTACAGGGTATAAACATTCTACGCAACTTGAATCGTTTTTGTGTGTTGTCAGCCGCAGCAAACATTGACCAGACTGAAGTACAATTGTGGTCCGGCCTCTGGCCATCGACCATCGACCATCGACCATCGACCACCGAGCACAGCGACCACTTGAAGTCCATGTGTTTGTCCAGACACTTGACACAAGCACTTGCTCTGCGTTCCCCCTCGTCACTCGCTCCCTCCCCTCATAGATTTAGTGTCACACGCAGCAACGGCAACGGGTCGCGTGTCTATTTAATTGACTGTCGGCACTTGGAGCTTCCCCATCCCCGGCCGCAGCTCTATCTGCAATTCCCTGTCGGCTTTTGATACTGACGGACAACGCACATGGCAAAGGATATAAGGGTGCTCCAGCATTGATTAGTTGCTGCTGGGAATATAGCGACTCGACTACGATGTGTTTATCGCTCGGGATTCATTCTTAAAACTGCGAACACGAAATATAATGGCAAATCCCTCGGCAACACTCGACGCACAATGACAGTTGAATTGATGAACTGGAAACGGGACTCGGGACTCGGAGCTTGGGACTGGCGACTGCTGGACTCGGAACATTCATTAGCTTAAGTGGCGCTCTGTGGTAATTTTTATGGCCAGCAAATGGAAATGAATAATCTTCAGGTGATGGCGTTCCAAGACAAATGGCCATGAAATGCTAATGGGCTCGAGATTTATGCGAATCTTGGTTTTTTATACGATTGCTTAACTTATACTATACTTGTTGTGCATTTGAGTTTATTTTATTTGTTGCCACTCACCGACAGTCGTTAACAGCATGTTGTCGAGCAGCAGGGCAATGGCCACAATGACCAGGACGAGCCGATTCGAGCCACGCCAGCTGACCATCCAGGCCTTGGCAGCCGCCCACGAGCCCGCCGCACGCGGATCCTCCTGCCGATACAGATCCGGAGGCGGCTGTCCACTCGCCGCATAGTATTGCGGCTGTGGCGGCACTTTTGGCGGCTCCTTGCCCAGTCCCATGATGCCGCAATCTGTCTCCGCGTTGCCATTCTGCTGACTGCTGCTCTCCAGCTGCTGCTTGAACGGATTCTTGCTCGGCGTGCTGCTCGTCTGCTCCGGATTTTGGCCGTTTATGGTGAAGGATGTGGTTTGGCTAGCTGCTCCCGCTTCTGCGTCCGCTCCCACTGATTGCTGCTGCTGCTGCTGCTGGTGTGCTGGATATTTACGAGTGCCATCTTTGCCCGCATCAGTCGATGATTGCATTGCGTCGCCAGCCGCTTGTTGCTATAGCGAGCGAAGTAAGAAATACGAGTACGAGAATGAGAATGAGCAACATGACTAAGCCGATTAGCCTTTAAAATGTAATCAGAAGCAGCAGTAAGCAGCTTGCGACCGACCGGGCGGGCATCGAATTACCATTCGCCCACTTTCCGCCCCACTGACTTGCACTAATTAAAAACAAATTATATGTCTTGTTTCTCAAATTCGATTCAAATTCACATTCATATTCATATTCATATTCCTAGTCGCAGGCGCGCAAATTGCAGAATAATCAAAACAAAATCTCACACAACAATTCAAATATATCTAGAAAAATAAAAAGCGCACTTTGCGCATCCGCAGATCAAATACCCTTTCTATGTCAAAGGGATTAACAAAATTATATTCTTCATTTTCATCAGATTATTACTCTGACAGGTAACTATTATGATAAAGGATTCTGATTAATTAAATAATTAATATGATACCCATATAATCCATCTATTTTGAGAAATTATTCAATTTGTTATTAAATTTAGTTATTGATGCAAGGTTAAAGTAAAATTTTGGTTAAAATATTTATATGATTAGCTTTTGTTGCACATATGAAATTTGGACCAATTCTTTATCTAACAAACGGAGTCCTATAAAATATATATTTGCATTTTACGATAATTTCACAAAAAACATTTAATATCGATATCGGACGGAGATACAAAAGGGCAAATGTTTTTTTCCAAGCTTGCATTATAATATCGTTCACGCTGGCAATAATGCAAAGCAGACTTAACAATGAAATTTTAATAACCTCCGATGGCGTATAACAATAATTGCAGGGTGTGTTTCTATTACATTTGTAAGACAATGTGCTTAAATTTAAATATTTATTTAATTGCATTTGTTGCTTCACAGTTGAAATTAGTCTTTGAAATTTGTGTGTGCAACGCGCGTCGCAAATTGAAATTCAATTTCACTTCTAATTCGTTTAAAAGACATCAGACAACAGCCACGACCCAAATACACACACACATACAGACTGTGGAAGATATATACATATATATATATATTCATAGAGACAAGTGTGCACTTGTGCTTAGTCAAAAGTCACCCACAAGGAAATGTATTTCTAAGACAACTTTTGGACAAATTGAGTCCTGGCAGAGGGGAAGAAGAGTGGTTGCGACTTGTAAAAATTGAATTAGCTTGCCGTCAATTAAATCAAAACGTTTTCGTAATTGAGAACAAGATGGAAGATGAATTTGCCCAACCAATCCCCACTGAAGAGACTTTTGATTGAGTGCACTTTGCCTTCAAAGTGTTCAAAGCTTAAGCTGCAGCCATCACTTCTACGCATTAACAAACACTTCTTATACATAACTGAATTTATTATCTTACTCATGCTAAATACAACGCACAATTTGGAACATTAAGTGCAACTAAAGAGCAAGTATTAGTTTAATTAGTTAACGCTGTAATCACAGGTAATTACGCCTTAAGCTGCTGCCATCCTCATGAATAGAAATTCACTTTAGTTTGATTTGTTTAAAATATATATACCAATTAAATTGTGAATAAATTAATTTAAATTGAAATCCAGTTTGTTAATAATACAAATAAGAAATAAATTCAAATTATTATTTTACGGACGGCCCAGATACTATATGTATGATTTAGGCATACCCCAACCTAATGCTAAACTACAAAATTCCGACAAGTACAAATCTGCTGGCAAGATATGCATACATTAATTATCATGATTAAGCTTTACTATATGTCATATCAGACTAGTTTTTTAGCCATACGACAAAAGATGACGAGAGAAAGAGCCATGAGGGTCAATAACAAGTTTTATAATTTAAAAAACGTGAACGATGGTTCACTAACAAACGTGCTTAGCTTAAGTGAAGTACCAAATTGATTTTAGGCGGATAAAATTGTATTGAAGAAGACAAACAAAATACAAGATGTGTATATAATTAATTCAAATTTGCATAAATCAAGAAACTCGAATTCAGTAAATACTCACTTAAGATTATCGGTTTGTGTATTTATGTTTATAAGGCGAGGAATACTTGTAAGATGAGTATGCACGACTGCAATGCATCGCTTGTTTTAAAACATATTTAAAACTAGATAAAAAGTGATATAAATTAATATGTATTACAATTTAATTGGAAAAGCGAATGGAGGGGACAGAAATTATGTAATTGATATCTGAATTGTAGCCTGACTACTTAAGGAGCTAATTGTACTGTCACGTTAGGGGCAATTAAAAATGATTTGATCATCTGGGTAATTAGTTCTGACACTAAATAACAAAAATATATCACAATTAGTTCAATATACTAGACTGCAAAACTATTCGCAACAATGAAAGCAAAACAATATTTTCAACTTTGTCACATCAGAACCAGAGAAACAGGATGAACAAGTTATACCCTGTAGTCTTCCACTTGTAGTACACATGAAAACACAAACACTTAAGATCAATTAATAATTTGATCAGCTCTAATATTTCCGTTGTATTTATTGGTACAGGGTATTTAGAAGTTGTTATCATAATGTTGAAATTGGCAATTAAGATCGTTCAAATCGCATACCATGCTTTCGTATAATTATTTAAATTTCCAAAAATTGTTATTGGTTTCTTTGCGGTGGTCGTAAAACTGAGGCCAGGTATTCTTACCGTCAAGCTCATTTCAGGTTTCTTAATCTGGTTAAATTACTTTAAACACACTTATACACTCAGACACACACGCTTTGATAGTAGATTAACTTGGAGAATTGTGAGACGAAGGAAGATTCATAAAATTATGATCCAATTTTCTCCAAAAGTTCACAATCAGCTCTTTTTTTTTCTTGTAAATTCACTTTAATGTTCACTCTGTACTTTCCCTTCCGTATTTTCTAGGGCTTAGCATTTACTTCTCGGTTCTTATATGTGGATATCGCGTTGAGATGTCTGATTATTGTGCCGACAAGTCGGCGCTCTGAATTCAAACTGAAATCGTTGGCGTGTCGCTTGGCGCTTTTTTAATGATTTTTTGTTTTGTGTTTTTTTCTGTTCCTATACAACACAAAAACTTTTAGCTATTATTTATTTTGTTAGTATTTTTGTTTTTGATTTTTCGCGCGTGTTTGTTGTTGATATTTCTGATATCCAGTGGCTTTCAATATGCTTAAATTTCAAATGAATGCATTTTAAAGTGTCTAAAATACATTTTCTAATTAATTATTAGCAACGATCATGCGATTCGTTTTATGTGCCTGGGAAATTTAGAATAAAAAAAGACTATGCTAATTTTAGTTGCAACTTCAAAACGCATGTCCAGAGTGCAATAAGTTATAGAACTTATTACCTTAGTTTACTTCATCAATTTTAATTGCGATTATTTTATTTATGCGATCTGTACGTCGCGTGTGCCCTCTGCTCAAAACGTTGTTCATGAGAGAATCAAACAAAATATGAAACAAAAGCATTATAAGGGAACTGATATTTCATGTCAAAGTTGAAGTGATAATACTCTATAGAAAACTCTTTTCAATAATAAAGTTACCTGCATTGCTAATAATATTGTTTCGGATTTATTTAGCATCTCAATTTAATTTTCAGGTTATTAAATTTCAAGTTATTAAACTGTTGTATACTTAAATAAATTATTTTTTGAAAACTTTTAATTATTTTGTTTTAGGTTTTATTAAAGCATATTTAGTCACAAATGCATAATTTTGTATTTCCATGTCCCTTTTTATACATTACAATTAATTTAATTATTCTAAACAATATAACAATAAATTGATAAGATTCAAAGATAAATTTCACAGGCCGGATTAGCTTACTTAACAGTGACTTAACAGTGACTTAACAGAGAATCGTGTTTTATGTTAAGCCTATATATATAAATAAAATGCAGCATTTTGTTGATTCATATTCACCTACACATGCGATGAGACTGTTAAGATTTAATTGTCTATATTTGTTATTTCTGTTTATTGTTTTCATTTCTTTGAGCTTGCGTTAATTGCATCAAATTTAACGGCCGTCATACGAATTTTGTTGGCGGCTGGCTTCCTGAGCTGCTGAACACGCAACTTAAATTCTAGACATTTTTCAGATTTGTATAGAAAACATTAATTAACACCGAGCTTCATCTTGTATTCAGCATTGAAATATTCTTCAGAGTGCATTGTTCATTTTAATAAAAGCATATCTAATATGTATGAAATATAAAATATGCATGTTCGAGTATTATACACAAATTTTCTGTTTGTCTTTTAAATGTGGTTAATAAGAAGTTTAGTGTTTGTTTAGCCGATAGATCAGATTAGAACATGCCCAATTGTAATTATAGTAAATTATATGTTTAGTAGTGACTATTACTACTAGTATATTGATGACTTCCAACTTTCGTATTCAGAGTGAGATGAATATTTCTTTCCTTGCAGCTTTGAATCTACTTTTAATAATACTTAATTACTGGTGCTTTTAACTTGCATACTTGCACATCATTCTAATATACTGAGATGCATATTTCTTTCTTTGAGAAAACGTTTTGTTAAATGCTATTTTCAGTCAACCAAACAAGGTCCATGTTTATTGCAATATTTTGCACAACCATTTATATTAATTACCGACCCTCATTTTGTGGCAAACACTCGTAATAACCCAGAGCTAACTACTCGAAATCAATACGAATGTTAAACTACGTGCAACGGGTAATATTTTCAAAATTAAACGTGACCAACGAGCAGTAGCTAAAGATACAATACCCTAGAAAGTTTGTCGAACATTTTTTTCAAAACTCTCTTTTTTCTAAACTTATCACAATATTTCAACACACGAGAGTATGTTTTTGATGAAATCACTGAAGTTTAAGTAAAGGGTATCTCGATGCCATCTAGAAATATCAAATTCGGGTTGTTGATAATAGACTTACCTATAATATTTGTTATACGCCCGTTACTTGTCCAACGACTTCCACTTTTGCGGAATAGCGACTATCTGCAGGTAAGGTAGGAAAGGGGAGGAGAAAGTTGCCTGTTGAATGTATTTTTGTAGACGTTTCTGGTTCTATTGTATTTGGCTTGAAGTATTCAATGCTTTAGCAATTGTGGATTATTTCTGCTTATTGGGGGTGAAGTTGTGCGTTGGAGTATTCCTGCGGAGGAAATAAAAAGTAAGTAATTTTAGATGTTATTAAAACATAATAAATAATATTATCTTAAATACAATTTTTGGTTTTGTCTAAGCGAACAAAAATATTTAAATCGCTTCATACATATCGGCTAAAAAGTTCAGAGTAAGTAAGTGATTTCAGATGTTATTAAAACATAATAAATTATATTATTTTAAATCGAATTTTTGATTTAGTCTAAGCGAATAAAAGTATTCATACTTATCGGCTAAAAAGTTCAGAGTAAAATGTGAGCCACGTTCGCACAATTTGGGTCACTTGTTGATACATTGTTGAGCAAACAATGAACTGAACAATTTGGCGCACAAAAACCCGTCGATTGCCAGTGGGCATAAGGTTTTCTATTTTATTTCCCAAACGAAAATAAATATGCACGAGTATGTCTAAAATAAAATATGATTGAAAGCAAAGCCCCAAAGACCTTACGCAAATTGCTATACTCGCATGTAATTGCGGAACTTTACGCTGTACAAACAGAAGATTGGTGGACGGAGTACAACACACATTTTTGTAGACTCTGGTTACACTGGTTAGCAACGATTTACTTTCGACTGTCTGAGATAGAAGTTTGGTATAAATGAAACATTGCTTTATTTAGACTTGTGTTGGGGTGAATATTACGTATACTATACGTGTTTCATACGTAATGAAGAATCGTAAACTGAAGTCTATGTTGCATAGTGTTTATTTATTGAAAATAATTCATGTACAAAATCTCCCCATAGGCTTATATTGATTTAATATTCTCTCGCAGATTGGAATGATTATTGTTGACAGAGTCTGCATGAGATGCGTATATCACAAAAATACAAATCTATTAGGAATAATTACGAAGTCCGCAAAGATTTAAAAATTTATAGAATTGTATTTATACGAAACCGAATTTTGAAAGTAATGTTTTGTTACTTATTCACATTGTTTATTAACTTACACCCGTTTCTGTGTTCAATTACATATTTTTAGATTCGTTTTGTTTTTTTGCTTTTGTATGTTTACTTTATTTTTTGTGAAACTTGAAGCACAACTTTAGGCGTTACTTCGATTGAATTTGATTTAAAGTTGGTTAATTAAACTACATTTTCTGTGCGCTGAGATAGAAAATGCTGGCTGTGTTATCAGGAGTGAAGTGCTACAAGTGTCTGGCGGTTGTTGGTGCACTAGGAACGTGGAATCGAAACACACGTCCATCAGCCACGAGATTTCATCTCGCACTGAAACTCTTCTGCGAACGCCGCACGAGGCGCGGACAAAACGCCATTCACTGCGTCAGGATGTGGAATGCGATGCGATGCGATGCGATGCGATGCGAAAGTCAGCAGCAACAGCAACAGCAGATGTCGCAGCTGCGCTGCAACTTGTTGTATGCGAAGCGGCAAAGTCGACGTCAACGTCGACGTCGATATGCCGAGGCCGAAGCCGACGTTGTCGCCTGTTGAAGTGCCCGCCTACCCCTTCAAGCGTATTGCAGAAAACTGCCAACGGCAATGATTCTGCTCAATTGCCTTCATTGTGTGTGACAGAGTGAGAAAGACTAAAAATTAACGAAAGAGAATGAGGAAGACGAAGTGGACGCATGAGAGTGAGGGAGTGAGGGAGTGTGAATGTATGAGTGTGTGTCATGGGTCTGCTGTTTGATTTTATTTTCACTGTCAATTGCGTTACTCGCCTGTAAGTATGCAACACACACACACATACAAATGCGTCAAGTATACATGTATTGGTGCGTGTGCACACACAACACCAGCATAATATGCCTAATTGACTCTCCCGTTAAATGGGCGTCAGCTTTTTTCCTGCCTTAAGTCGATTTTACCTTCCACGAGTATTACTTACATATATAGTAGTAAGTGTGCTGCCTAAAATATATTCGATTATTTGCAACTAGACTTTAAAGTTTTGAGATAACGATTTCTTGTTGTCGTGTGTGTTTTATTTACTTATTTTATTTATTTTTTATTTTATTAATTTAGATATAATAAACAATAAGTCTAAAAAGACTGAGTACTAGCAGCTAATAAGACCTTGGACTCCGTATTGTACATTATTCATTGATATGTTTTTTTAGATTTTGTGGTTTATAATAATTTAAAAAAGTTCTAAATTCTATTTCTATACTCACTAGTCGGAAATTTTGGTTTTTGAAATCTTTAATAGTGGATTAATTTTATTTTTAAATTAATTATCTGTTTCAATATTTTCTTGTATGTATTAGAGTTATTGTAGCAAGCCAAAAAATAAAATATGAATAATCCGCAAGCCTAACCAGTAAGTGCTGTAGAAATAAGTTTGTCTTCATTTTAAATACAACTAAAGATTTGAAATAAATAAGAAAATAAAACATGACTATGTGAAACATAATAAATTATATTAATCAAATATTGATAATATACTATATAAACTTTGATTATATTGAGCCTAATTATAGTTGATTTTTCAAATATAGAAAAATATATATAACTATGGATCATTGTGGTTTCCGCAGCAGCATCCCTATAAGCGAATACCTGTGGCATCATTTTTATACTTTGCTCACTACCCAATTTACACAATTGTTGCCGTTGTGCGTATGTATTGCGATTTTCTTTATCCTATTTTCCTGCGTACAATCTTATTATTTTTCATAGCTTCGGAAAAGTTAAACAGGTGTCTTGGGGGTTTCCCCCGAACGCCGAACGTGTTGTTGCTGGGATTGTGCCAATTGTTGGATTGAAATTCTTGTTCGACAGAGTAGGTATATAATGAAAAGAGACTCACCTGGTGGACAATAAGTATGTGGGTATGCCCAAGAGTCTGTAAGAATGAAAACTAGGTCAACCTACTGAATTACGTGTGCGCTTATGGAGGTATAATATGTGATCCACTGTCAACAGCAAATTGATGCAATTATGCGGACAGGAAACGCGCCAAGTGGTATTGACGAACCGTAGTGCTGGAGAATCCACACGCGATTGAGCTTCGGATTACGACATATTCAATGAGGTCTGAATGTCTCGGTCACTCTTTGAGTACTGCGACATTAAGTTGCGTGACATCGCAAAGATTCTGTGAATAATCGTAAAATCAGCAACTAGAAGTAGTCTCCGAATCAAAACATTGATTTCCTTTAAAACACAATCGTTTCAATTCAAAGAAATATAAAATTCTTGTCCCAATACCTCAATTTACAAAACACTTAAGGAACCATTAGAAATGGAATGAAAAAGACCTCAAATACTCATAGAATCAACAAAAATGAAAATCAAAAGGCCCAAATGCCGTTGAAGTGTTAAAGTAGCGTCGCCAAATAACCGCAAAGTTAATGGACTAGAAATTTGCCATGACGGATGACATTAAATAATACATATGTATGTACAGACATACTTAAAAACGAAACTCGTTTATACATACAAACATATGTGGGTGGTTGAAATGTACTAAACTGAAAACAGGACAATAGAAACCAAAGAATAATACTCTCGTTGAGGGTAGTTTCCTTCCAGATACTCTGTAAATATAATCAATATTGCTTTTGGTTGCATTTCCATTATTTTATTTTCTCTCTTTCTTTCTATTTTAATCTCTATTTTACCAATTTCAGATATACATATATAAAAGATATATAATGGGGAAGAAATTCAAAATATAAATTAATTAAGAAACTTACTGAAATCGTTGATGATCTAATACTTTTAATAATTTCCTTAAAAAAAGTTTTTTTTGTTGCGCAAATAACATTTAATATTTGTAACATGTTCTCCGTAAAAATAATAAAAGAGTAGCTTGTATTCCAAGCAATGAACTCAAACCGCAATTAACTGACATTTTCAGGTCAATTGTAAATTTGATCTTACCAGATTTTTTGAGGATTCTGCGACTTCCGCAGATATGACTAATGTGGAAACAATTTGCTGTCAAGTTAAATTAGTTTTAAACTGAATGTTGGCAACAATGTGATTCAACATGTGCGGGTCGAGTTGGGTCGGATTGGGTCGAGTCAGAACTGAGATAATATTTTTGTGGTGGTCAACTTTTATCAGAGATATTCGAAAACAAAAGCAACTCGAGTGCAAATGTTTAATTTCCTTTTGTTCAACAACGTGCGCCACAATTCTGTTTGAAATGCAGCTCAAAGTAAGCCAAGACAGCCCTCCAGCCATCAACCCATGGAGGCAGCAAACTTCAGCTGTCATCAGCATTTAAAATTCTATCGTGGAACTCCACTCTCTATATCTCAACTCACTCTTGGCCAAAGTTCAAATGTCAAGTGGTGTGAATGTGCGTATGTTGTGGATGGGAAATATTTTTCATTTAGCCTCGATGCTTTCCCTTCCGCCTCGGTCGGGGGAGTGTCTGTCGCATATTTGGTGCCATTCAATTGAAATATCAGCACGTGCCCCTTTTGCCAGCTTGGGATAGTACGTACTTAGACTGGTTCTATGCCAGGACTGTGACTATAACTCTGGCCTGCTTCGTGTTGTGCAGCGCCATTTGTCTTAAGCCTCCTGGCTGGCGGATGCTCATACATTTGCCACGAACTTCATTAAGAAATTCCACGCATATTTCGAATTATTATTATATTTGCCCTCTTTATTCTACCGCAAAATTAAAATACTTTGCGTCAGCAAGTTCACAAAACTTTCTCACGTCCTGCCAAGCACTGCCATTGCTGCCAGTGTCCATTGTTTCCCAGTGAAAGTTGCGGATCGATTTTCAATAGAAAAACATCTTTTTATCAAATTATGTCAAGTTATTTTCATCTTCTATTATTGATTTCTCATTAATACATTCAAAGAACTTATGTATATTTAAAGCGAAATCAGCAGTTAATTTAAATTTAATAAAAATTTTTATCAGTTCTGCAAGATAGCAATCAATATCGATCGAAAATCTAATTTCCTCACGACATTCGGTTGAGGTTTGGTTTTAATCAATAGCCTGGAATGGGATTTTGATCCGAATCGGATGACGATTTCATTTTATCTAATTTAAAATATATATGTAATTTATATTTTAATAGCCAGTTTTCCACGCAGCTGCGAAATAAATTTAAAATGCAAAAAAAATTTAAAAACTATATTTAAAAATAAAGAAAAATAACATTTCCCTTAAAAATCAAATTAAATAGTTGGAGCACTGCAATTCCCCTTACGAGAGGTCATCAAAATTTTTATAATGTATTCTGTACGTTGGATTTAATCTTTATATTATGATAATGATTTTACTGTGGAAGGTCATTCACGAAGACGTTTTATTTGTTGTAGATGTTTATAATACAAGTTATAGCGAGTTAAACTTACAATTTTCCAACAATAAAATGAAATTTATTCTGAAAGCAATATTTTGAATTTGAAAGTCCGTTATCTTATATGTAAATGAAAGTTTAAAACCATCGAAGGTTTAACCCAACATCGATATTTTATTTCGAAAATGGTTTCCATCGACATCGACTATTTTACTCGAAAATTACATCTTCATTCCAAAAGCAACAATAAGCTAATTTATTTCATTTTTAAACAGCGATTAAAGATAAATTAATTATTTCGGAAAATCAAATTTTTAAACTGCGATTAAAAATAATTAATTATTTCGGAAAATCACTTCTTGGTATGCGCCGTTGATAATATTATAGCTGGATCAGTGTCTACGAACTACTTTATAATTATAATTATTGCAATTAAATTAAAGAATAATATGAGTCTTTTAACCAGTAATGTATTTCTAGGCTTTTGAACGTAAGATCTTTAATAACGAAAACTTGATTTAATCCAATCAGAGAAGTGTTGAAATGTTTAATTTAATTTGTATAGATGACAATGCAGGGCTTACAAAAAACAATTGTTGCAAATATGTTAACATAAATATTAATACCATAGAGGTCTGCAAGATATACGCGACGCACCGCGGACACGAGGCCTGCGCAGTGGATGGGCGTGGGCGTGGCATGTGGGCACGTTCGGCCAATGAAAATGTTCGGATAATACGCAATTGCGTTATCCGCCAGTCAAAGGAACGGATGCCGAGGCGTTGGGATGCTGCGTCCAAGGTTCGGTTCGGTTCGGTTCGGCACACTTGTTGCTTGGAATTGAATGCAACAGGAATCACATGAGTTGGGGTGGCCATGAAGTTGGGGCTGGACATCGGGCAAGGGGCATTGGGGAAGCGTGAAAATTGATAATAAACGCACTGCGTGCTGCCATCACGTAGCACTCACAAAGGCAAAAGCCATGAAACGATTCCGCAACCATTTATGGTTTCCGTGGCAATTCTATTATTTTTATTTCCCTTAACTTTATTTTATTTCAGCCGGCTTCTATGCAATCTTTTTGATTTATAGCCGAGCTCTTTACAAGCAGAGATCAGAATTAAGCTGGATATTTAAGCTGAGTGTTTCCGCTGCCTGCTTATGCATTTATACCAAGACATAAATTATCTATATGAGCAAGAGATTTACGATTTGCTGTTACCCTCCACACACTTTAAAGAGTTCGCAAATATCTTTTCGCTAGTAAGATGTCACTACATACAACTTCCGTTTCCGGACACTTGTATCACGATGATGTTGAGAGTGAGGTTTTTAATAAATTATTCCAGATAATTTTCGTGTCTCTTTTTTCAAAAATGTCTTTTACATTCATTTTTATACCCGTTAGATTACAAGGTTATTATATCTTAGTGGTAACAAAAAATGGATGCAACAGGCAAATTGAGATATCTCCAAAAAGAATATTTATATTCTTGTTTAGCGTTAATTGCCGAAATGATATAGTCTTTGCTACCGTCAATCTGTATGAATACCTAGATCTCAGAGGCTTCAAGACCTGGTGAAATCAAACTAGGTTTGTTTTAGATTTTGGTACCTTATCGATCTTTCGAATCGAAAAAAACTTTACTCGCCCTAATAATAACTATTAATTTAATTATTATTTATATAACTTACTCTCGTTTAAAACATTAAAGAAATTTATTTTAAAAATTATAATTTTTGTTGTATACTACGGAGTTCACTTTAATTAGATTACGATTAAGGAAATTATAGCAGAATGTGCTTCTAATAATTTATAGCCCAGTTACATTGAACTATGCCAAAATATCTCAACCGTCTAGTTATTTAATATGTAAATTTAAAAAAACCCTTATCAAGCATTTTTAATAAGCCGAAATTATCACGAAGACAACTTATCTGGTTTAAGATTGTTTTTTTCAACACTGAGTTAAATTATATATTAAAAGAGCGGCTCAAAGATACCCCAACCATAGGCTAATATAGGTACACGTGCCGATGCCAAAAGGCAATTCATCTTCTAGTCGCCTCGAGAGAGTGCTTGAGTGGCGTCCTAGCTGTGGCCATCCATTGACCATCCTTTGGGCTTTGCGCATGCTATTTTTTCGCAGAGCCGCCGACGTTTTGGCATTGCTTTTAAGTGCTTTCTGATGTTAAGTGTCCATTGTGAATGCGTTACCAGAATTCTCTTTTGTTTTTATCTAATTAATTGCAAAAGGGGAGCCAGTTGCGTGCCTCCTACAATGGTGAAAGCAAAGTGCATTTTGTGACGGTTTTGGTAAATAATACAATTTATTATATTATTATTATTATTATTAAGTATACGTACAGAATTTGTAACATGCAATCGAATGCATAAGTTCGCGGCACTTGGCGTCATGAATTACTTAACAACTAAAGCCTAAACAAATTTGTTCTCTTGCAAAATATATAAATTTGTCTAGATTAAACAATATTGCAAACATTTAACATTAAATTCAACCAAATGATTTATAGTATAAAGATATATCTGTATATTGTACAATAGAACGGAGTATTTTCCTAGATAGCAACTGTGTATCAGATCTACAAATTGCACAAGAGCAGAACGCTATCAACTAAGCTACAACTACGCAAAAGTCACCTTAGTGGCCAATCGCCCACTCCCGACTGGCAATGCAGCTAGTTGTGGTCGTGGTTGAGCACTACGCATCGTAGATTTTCAGATTGTCAAACTCATCGAGCGTGTCCTCGGAGCTGGACGTCGTCAGGTCGGACAGCTCGTCGAGGCACTTTTGGCGCTTACGCACATTCCAGTGGAGGCCCTCCGCCAGCGAGTCGAACCAATCGGATATCTGATCCTGTGCACAAATGCTTGGTACCGGGTAAATGGACGTTGTCACTCGCAGGCTGTCGCCATGGTTCAACTCCTGATCGTTGCGGCCATCGAACGAAACACGCGACGTATTACGGCTATCGGGCGATATTGATATCTGCAACAAAAGGGCATTATTAATAGTGATGGCAAATGATAGGATAGATCTCTCTTACTTTTAACTCAACGCCGGCTGGCACTACGATGGGCCTAAAACTCAGCGAGTGAGGACAGATGGGTGTCACCAGAATTGCTGGCACCGAGGGATGTATCATGGAGGCGCCTGCTGCCGCCGCATAAGCCGTGCTGCCCGTGGGCGTGGACACAATCAGGCCATCGCCCTGCACAGACGTTATGTACTTGCCATCCAAGAAGATGTCGATGTTGCTCAAGTAGGGCGACGGTCCCCGATTGATCACCACCTCGTTCAACACCAAAATGCTATTGTTACTCGACGACATGTTGCAGTTATTGTTGCTGGTTGTCTTCGCTCCATAAGTGTACTGCGGCTGCAGACTGGGCTTGAGCAGATTGTTGCTCGCCTGCTGCAGCGACTCCCGGCGACGTTCGCCCTTGCGATGAATGGAACAGCGCAGGCGACTGCGCAGCGTCAGCGCTGCGTGCCCCTCCAGGACATTGGTCACCTGCTCTTGAAAGTTATCACACTGAAAGGGTGTCAAAAAGCCCAGCGATCCCAGGTAGAAGGCCATCACTGGTGGTACCGATTGCTGGAACAGCTGCGAGGCGTACAGCAATGTGCCATCGCCGCCCAGGCAGACAATGAAGTCAATGCGATCGGTGAGATCATCACGACCATCTCTGCAATTTATAAAAAGCATTAGTCATTACTCTGAACTTGCTGCACAGTGTGCACTCACTTAAAGGTAACGAGCTTTTCGCGCAGCGCCTGAAAACGGGAACGAACTCCAGTGTAATACTCATGAACCTGCCGGAACTTGGCGCTCTCCAGATCCAGCTTGACATCATCGCGCAGCAACTTATCCTCCAGCACTGCGGACTCAACCCAGACGACCATGTTCTTCTCCTGCACCAACCACTCCACCAGCTGCACAAATGGCAGCAGCACCTGCGAGTCCTTCTTCTTGATGACCAGCACCGTGAGCGGTGGCTTGTACCACGTCAGACGCTGGCTGGCGGGGTCCTGAATCTGCATAACCATTGCGGAGTTTTTCATGATGCGACCACATGGTCCAAACTGCTGGAACGGTGATGGAGCATTCAGGCTGCGCGTGCGCCTGCAAAATACAAAAGAAACAGGCAAAAATATTGAGCGAGGTTGTTAATAAGGCTGAATATGTATATTGTTAGGAGAAACCTTAAAATGCGAGCTTCGGGCATGGGCACATGCTCTTCCCCAGCCTCGGGGCTTTGGTTGGGGCTATGGCTGTAGCCTTGGCCTTGAACTTGACTCGACTGTTCGGTAACTGGGCCAAAATGCAGCATGCCAAGCGTTAATTTGTGATGCTGCATATTGGGAATTGTCGTTTTAGCTCTTAACTTTTAGTCTTAATTAGCCACACCTATGTGGACTTTAATATTAATCAAAATCACGCGAACTTTTTTATACAACTCGACACAACAACAACGCAAATACGAATACGAATAACTTGTTGGAATTTTCGTTGCTCAACTCTCAATTTGTTTTCAGTTGTGTTGTGGCTGGCTCGAAGGTTACAAAACCACTGGCAATCCAACGGCCAATACATTTTTGAGAATAAAGGAACATATCCACATTCGTATGCGTATACAGAAATCAATATATGTACATATACTGTATTTGTATTATCATTACATCGCAAATAAACTTGTTGAGTCTCAAAAAAACAGCAACAAACAGGAATTTTACACCCGTCGCCACAGGCGTTGGCTAAGAGAATGAGAGAGGGAGCTGAGAATGAGTTAAGAGGTTGCGCCACCATTAACTACGTTCCACATTGGTGCATTACTTGGCTAAGTGTGGAACTTGATTGATTAGTGAGTGGATGCTGCTAATTCAAGAGAATGACTAAGCATCGAGATGTGTGGTTTGTGTACACGCTAGCTGCTGCAAATGAAGAATACTCAACTTCGACACACTCTACCAACAAACTGAATTCCAAGAAATAACAGTTGTTTCAAAAGTACTTGACTTGAAAACTGAACTGGTTTTTGTATCCTTTTCAGTACTACCAAATTGTAGCCAAATTGCATGACAATTGTAATTTCAGTTTGTATTTAATTGCGATTTATTTCACCCTCGTAGAACGGGTTTCAAACACGTTAAAATAGGAATTGATTCTTGGAATTTGCTCATTTTTTGCGTACCCCAAAATTATGCAAAGGTGTATTTTATAAGAGAATCAAATTAATTGACATCGTATATCAATAAATGTTTTTTTTGCACTGAAGCGTATATTGAAAATATTATAAATTTAAAATAAAAAAAAAAAACAAAAATGTAACAAAAACTGCAAATCAAAACCTTAATTCACAGAAATAAAATATATAAATAAATTCAGATTTCCAACAAATAAATTATTTAAAAAATTGGAGGAACTTCAATTGCCATTGCAAAGTAAAGACGTTAATTGATGAATAAAATAACATTCGAGCCAATCAAGAAGATCCACGCGATTTGCACTTTCGTATTCACCAATGATCGTTAACAAGACTCACACATGATATTAAATAGAGTGCTTCAAAGGACAGTTAATAGAAATAGTTCTACGCGCTCCAATAAACAATCTTCGACTAATTGGGGAAGTAAGTAAAGTGCCGTTTGCGATACTGGCAGAACCGACGTCATCGTGACGGGCAAAATGCCGCGCGTCATTGACTTCTAAAAACCTTTCTAGCAATTTCACTTGAGTATTAATTAAGGGACGTACCGTACACATAGTACATACATATCGTATGTCTGTCTGTCTGGCTGTCCGTCCGTCCGTCCGGCTGTCTCGTTGTTAAGCAGACCGAAAATGTAGACGGAGACTGGCACAAACGACAAGTAGTATGCAAATTGAAGGCTATGTCTGCTGACCCGTTGCACCTTTGGAACCAGCCAGTCAACAGTCTCAGTCTGAGTCTCAGACTCAGACTCTCAAACAGTCGCTGCTGAACCGAGCCCGAACTGAGCTGAGCTCAACGTATGGTATTTGATTTTATTTATGAATGGCGCCACGCACAAACTGGCACCGATTGAATTAATTGATATTGACTGATATTCAATGTCTTTAAAGTTCTTCAAAACAAATCGTTCGTTATAATAAATATAGTAGTCGCTTTGTCCACCAAAAAAAAAACAAATAAACAAAAATCCCACACATGTTTTGCTTCGTATATGTGGTGGTTTTTTGGGTGCTTAATGCCAATCGACATTAATTAACATGCCCCGTCATCATAGCACAGTCGGGTAAATGTACATCTGTCTTAGCGGTGTCGAGGTGTTAACAAACTCGTTTATACTCGCAAGAGGTCGAAAATGAGTGTTAAATAATAATCATAGGCAAAAACTACAAGTATTTGCTTGCTTAGCTAAACACCAATATGATCTCTGCAGAAGGGTCAAGGACTCCAATGGTTCGCTATTTTCTCAAATCTATTAGAGAAACTACATATTTGGAGTCCAAATTTTGGCCATTTTACAATCTGGCGAGTTCATTCAACTTTAAAATATTCGCAGACCAGCGTCAAGTTTTCCTTTTGACTTATAAATTGTACATTTCGATCCGAGAAATAGCTGATAACAAATACATAGTAACTACAAAATTACGTATTTAATAAATAATTTTGTAAATGCTTATTACAAAATTAGGTTTGTCATGCTGACTTCGGTAAAATGCAAATATATTTCGTGCAAATAATCAATATCTATCGAAAATGCGAGATTATTCGTAATCAGCGTAAGGAAAAACAAATGTTTTGAAAGTCAAGTTACTTTCCTAGTGCTGAACAGCGTATCAAATGATAAGTAATCAGTGCATAATCTACTTCAATGTCATTTCAGAACCTTCAAACGTCTCTGAAAACTGTTATCAAATGGAAAAAATAAAAAGTGTTTTACACGTACTTTCAATTACAATTTAGAAATATATAAAGTGAGGTAAATTAAATATAAAACATGTAAGTTGACTTTACAGATTAATTCTTGTAGGGCAAATCAACACAAATAATTATAAATAAATCACTTGAATGAAAAACCAAATAGGTCACCGAAAATGGTGATTCGATATAATGAAGCTAGACTGTTTTCTTGCTCTTTTTCTTATCTAACATTGGAAGACCTATAGCAAAGTAAACGGCACAATGCTAATAAGGCAAATTGATAATTCGATTCGGCACACACTCATTAATGTGTATAATTTACCACGACAAAAAAGTACATGTTTAAATTAAACAGAGAATTATTCAGGTTTCGAGAGAGGGAGAGAGTTAGAGAGCTTGTGGATGTGCCAGGCAAATGCACTGAATAACAATAATTTGTCGAAAACAACTGAATAAATTTCAAAGTCGAGTCTGAACAATCTCTTCTATAAAGCTTTCCAAGCTATAACGAGTACAGTAAAAACTCCATTAAGACGTGTAATTTATAGCGCCCACAGTAAACAAATTAAATAAACTCGAGTAAGATTTGCAAACGAATCTAAATTAATGGCATCCAGCATTTTATTAAAAGTGTAAAAAGCAAAGGAAAATAATTTATTATTTGTTGAAAATGATTAAACAAACATAATCCAAAGTCGAGTCAAAGTGATATTTTCTCTAATGCTTTTCTAGTTATAGTGTTGTCATTAAGACAAATCTCTTGTAATAAACTCGACTAAAAATAATTTCAGTTTTTTAAGTTTGCCCTGAGAAGCTTTACTGGATTTAATGGCAGACACTTTTAACCCCATTGGACCTTTGTTACTTACGGCCAAGTGCCGGAGCGTCGGCGTCGCGTTGTGCTCGTGAAGTAGCTATCGTACTCATCCTCGGCCTGCTGCTGGGCTTGCTCTTGATTGTTCTGGACAACGTTCTCCTTAACCTTGCAGGTCACAGCCACAGCATCCACGCCAACTGGTTGTCTGTCGTCCATCTTGTAGTAGCCGCTGGTGTTGGCCAAGCGTTGACGCTGCTGGGTGGCGCTGTGACGGATCAGCTGCTCGTTGTAGTGGGTGAGCCGCTGTTGTTGCTGCTGCTGCTGGCTGCTGCCGTGGGCACCGCACCAGGCGAAGCCGTAGTGCAGGCGCTCCTCCAGTCGATGCTGGTGGAGCGTGGCCAAATCGATGTCTGAGCGACAAGCCATGGCTGCGCGATAGCTTTGTTCAATTTCAGCACAAATTGTTTCGGTTTGGAACTCGGACTCGATTGCGAACACGAATTGAATCTCTAGCACATTGCAACACAGTTGTTCACAAAATTCTAGAATTAAATGTGTAATTTGTAACTTGTAATTGCCCAACATTTACTTGGCATTGTCAGCACTTCCAGCTCGACTCGGCGCAGTGGCTTGAAACGACCCTGAGCCGAGCTGCCCGGAGAAGTCGGTTTCTGCTACTGGCCAAAAAACCAAAATGTAAACAGAATTAACCTTGCTCCCTTTTTTTGCACGAAAGGTGTTAAAAATTCGTTAACCACGCACATAATCAATTTTAAGCAGTCTGTCGGCCATTCAAATCGCTTAGGAAAAGCCCAAAGCGGACGACAAAAATAACAGGGTAAGGTAAATTGGCGAGTTAAATATTTTGGAAATATTTAAAAATATGTCTCGCTCATTTGCGACTGGTTTTCGGTACTAAAAATTAATAACAGTCCCCAACTGTTGTTTACGCTCACCATCGTCGCGATCTGCTCTCAGTTCCGGCTCTGACGTCACCTAATTGCCATTACCATTTCTATAGAAATTCCAAGACCAACTCCAGTTCGAAGCCGAGACATGGACGTAAGTTTGTCAGTTGAGCGATTTACTTGACTGAATTCCAGATATCGATCTTAGCTGCGATCGTGATCGCTGACTATAATGGTTATTAATAAACCTAAGTAACCAGCTACCTCAATTGATACTTCAGCACTCGTCAACTGAAATCAAGGGTTCGGATACCGAATCCCATTACACTTGTGTAGGGAAACCAGGAAGCAATTTACAGTCAAATACTCGTATAATATTTTGTACTTGGGCCAGCTTGTAAACAAAGGAGGCGCTTTTTACTTTGTTGTAATGATTTATTGAACAAAGAAAATCTGTACAAAAATACTACAAGTAATCTATCAATTAAAATGCGCAATACTAAAGCGAAAGACTAAGGTGATTATGAATTGCCTGCATCACACACTGATGACTGCGACAGACGACAGACGATGGGTTACGAAAGGTCGACAACGAGTCGAGCGTTGCACGCGTTGAACACGCGAATTCGACAAATACAAATGCGAGAAAAGTACGTTTTAATAGCTGTCACTATCCGCAATTAGTCTCAATGTTAAAGTGCAAGACATGCATTGCAGTTAGACCCTTGAAAGAAACTGAAAGTGTAATCAGAGATTGGCAAGATTGCCAGACTGCCAGACTGCCACACTGCCAGATTGGCGGTTGACTAAAAAGGGAAAATGCCAAGCCATGTTAGGCTAGAAATGTCGTTTAATGCAAAGTCCTCTAATTAATTACATGTTATATAAGACGGCGTATTTAGCACACAAGACTTGGAGACCGAGCTTCAGGTGGAGCCAACGACCGACCGACAGAGAGACGGAGAAATAAAGCGGCACAACAAACGAAAGAGAGATAGACCGAAAGAGAGGGTGAAAGAAAGAGCACACTGATCACTGATCAAACTAAACACGACCGCGCTGCCCAGTGTACAAGCGATAACTGAACTGAACTGAAACACCAAAAAGGTGATTAAATTGTAAATCTTTGTGCGATTTGAAAATAAAAGTTTACGGCTGTTTCCAGTCACAGTCGCAGTCGCAGTCGCACAGCGTCGATCAGTGAGCGGCGATCAGGTTGTAAACAACAGCTGAGTGAAGTCGGACACGCGTCGTATAATCAATGTGGGAGAGCGAGCGTCGCGAGAGCGACACACAGAGAGAGAGAGAGAGAGCGCGCGAGAGAGAGAGTTAACACAAGCGAACAGGTGCTGACTGTGTGTGAGTATGTAAAATAATAAAAGCTGTAAGCTCGTTATGCAAACGTCGCAGTCTCCAGTGTGCTAGTGTCTGTATTGTTATTGTCGCTGTTGTCGCTCTTGCTTCATTTTCGTACTCTCTCTCTCTCTCTCCCGCATATTCATTTCTAATGAGCTGCCCCTTCATTATCAGCACGCGCAGCAGGTACACACAAGATCTATTAGAGTCGCGCTCTGCTCTCTCCGCTCTCCACTCTCCACTCTTCGCTCGTAGAGTTACAAAAGATGTGTTGGTATTGGTGAAGGCAGTACAGAATACATGACGTGGGGCCTAATTGACTAATTGTTGCCAGTACTTACCACCACCAACGCATGTCCATGTCACTGGCTGTGCCATTGGTCAGCAGGCCAGGCCCGGGAGCAGAAGAGGCTGATCCATTATTCACATTGTTGTGTCGCGCGGCACTCACGTTTAACAATTGCATTTCCTGATCATCGTAGAACCCACATTTAGTGGGTGCACCTGATGATGTTCCCAAATTTGTTGCACCTGGCACAGATTTGGCAGCTGTCGTCTTAAGCATTGTACACGGCGGACACGGGACATTGTCATGCGAGGGAGAGGTCATGGTTAACAACAATACAGACGACCGCAACACTATCAAATTCAGCACAGCGCACTGTTATTATGTGGTAACTAAGTATTTGTGGATATTTAATGTGTCCATCCTTTTTTAGTAGGTTGTCTAGCTTGCTGATGATGTTTGAGCCGTACACACTTTGCTTAGTTGTCGCGCTTCTCTAGTATTTCTTTATCGAGAGCACATCGATTTTCATTGCCGCCAATTAACAATATTATTAATCCATTTATTATTGAAGAAATTATTCAGACTTTTGTTTCTTAAAATACGAGCTTTCTAAAAGCTATTTTACTTGTAAAGTGTGGCCGCACCACCTTTGTAAAATACACGTTTTATCGCCGGTGGGATATACCAAAATACAGAAACCTCGATATTTATTACTTCCAAGCATGTCTCAAATGGCGCGTCATTTTAAACAAACAGCTTAGTTGGATTTGAAAAACAAAATGCCGTCTAGAACACCATTTATCACTATTTAAGTGTTTTCCTCCCACTCGTCCAATATCCTTTAAAATATACAGCAATTTATATCATGCCATTTATGGTCTCACTAAATAGATGTAAATATTTATAATGATAATTCTGGTTTCCATTATTTAGAAAAAACTTTTTAATTTTAACATCATTTACAGTTATTAAATTAGAAATACAAAAATTCGCATTTCACTTGGATTAAATATTTTAATCCCATCTATTCGATATTCGATTGCATTGAAATTATTCACAGCTTAAGTCTGACTGCTATGACACGAAAACTGCTGTTATTTTTAAGTGTTGCAAATGATTTCGTTTTCAAGGGCGTTTTTTTGTTGTTTTTGAATTAAACAAGTGCAACATGGAATGTTGTACTTACCGAAATTGATTGCGCTTGTCCAACAGACTACCAACGAGTGTCTTTCGTAATGGTGCTGGCGAGCTGCCCGGTGTTATTGAAGCCTCATCGCTAACAATTTGCTTCGCCCGTTCCATATCCTCAACGTTCATGGCTATTATGCGAAAATTTGACTTTAATTGGCAAATTAATGTATGTAATTAAACAGCTTTCTATATTCACGCACAAACACAACCGTACGCTGGCAGCGTTCGCAGTAAACTGTTGCACACGCCTATGTTTCGAGATTTTATGCATTTCATATGACTAGATAAGCACGCACACCTGTCTCAACACACACACACACATATGTACAGACATATATACACACGCACACACGCATTTTGTTGATATTGATTCGTACACCTTGAAGTTGTTAACAAAAATGGCAAAAGCAATACACAAATCAGAAAAAATACAAAAAATACAATACCTGAAACAATGGCACCAAATCTGAACCGTGTAACAAGCCGTCGTCGTGCATCTCATGTACAGCCTGAGGGCAACATTTTCTAAACTGACAACTGGCGGCACCTCGTTACTTTGTTACTTTCAATTTCGTTTCGTTTCGTTTCTATGCAAAATAGTCTCCTCACAGTTTTTGGATAAGTCGCAGTGCGTGGCATCGGCATCAGCAGACAAATGCGAGGTGAACAACATGCAACCAACTAGTGGCAAGTCGCCAAACCGATCAACAAGCACTTATACGATCAGATCAGCATAGATTTCAGTTAAGCGCTTGCAGTGATGCAGCAGAAATGCATATCGATCGTTGAATTCAAGCTTGAGCCTGTCGGTACATTTGAATCACTTGAAAACGTTTAGTAGCAAACGTTCTACTAAATGTACCGACTCCTATTTTTTCAAAATAAAGTGAATTTTCGAGGTACAAATTATACATTTTTAGGATAACTCTTTTGGTACATTTTGAATCACTTGTACCCTAATTTTCAGTCTACCAAACGTACGAAATACTTATGGCAAGCCGCTTGGTACATTTTAAATTGCATGAGAACGTTAAGTACCTAATGATCTTTTAAATGTACCGAAATGTATGTTTGTGGTACAAATGTTTAATTTTTAGTGTAAATGTACCGATTTACCTAAAGTTTAGTTTTCAGTGTACCAAATATACCGAATACTTATGGTACATTTTTAACTACTTGAAAAGTTTAATACAGAACGATCTTATGTACCAAATCATACTATTTTCAAAACAAAGTGAATCATCTCGGTACCAAATATGAATGGCAACCATTGTAACAACTTTTCTACCCACTATACTACGTCTACAAATTGAACAGCTTATTTAGTTAACATTTATGAATTTTACATTTTAATATAACGTATTTACATACTAAGTATTTGTAAAAACGGCATAGTTGATTTAGACTCTAGAACTACAGCTTACACTAAGGCTAACATCTCCCTAATTACACGACTACACATCATTCAATTTTAGATTCTCAAACTCATCGAAGGTGTCCTCTGATCCGGATGCTGTTAGATCAGACAACTCATCAAGGCATTTTTGACGCTTCCGAACATTCCAGTGAAGTCCATCGGCCAGCGATGCGAACCAGTCGGAGATTTGATCTTGTGCGCAAATACTGGGCACTGGATAAATTGAGGTTGTCACACGCAGACTGTCCCCATGGAAGAGCTCTTGACGATTGCGTCCATCAAAGCTAACCCAGGAAGTATTACGACTCTCGGGTGAAACCGAAATCTACAAAAAACAGTTTTAAATAGGAAAGAGCTTCTACACGGTGCTATAATGTCTTACCTTCAACTCCACACCAGCCGGCACCACAATGGGTCGGAAGCTTAGCGAATGTGGGCAAATGGGCGTCACCATAATAGCGGGCACAGAGGGATGAATCATCGAGGCACCGGCGGCCACAGCGTAAGCTGTGCTGCCCGTCGGCGTGGAGACAATGAGGCCATCGCCCTGAACCGATGTGATGTACTTTCCATCCAGAAATAGGTCGATATTGCTTAAATAGGGCGAGGGTCCGCGATCAATGACCACCTCGTTTAATACTAAAATGCTGTTATGAGCGGCATTCATGTGCTCATCCGCATCTGCATCCACATGCTTTGCCTGATGTCGCTTCTCGCTCTTTCGATGCATCACACAGCGCAAGCGACTGCGCAATGTGAGCGCGGCATGACCTTCCAATACACTGGTGAGCTGCTCTTGGAAGTTATCGAAACGAAAGGGTGTCAGAAAGCCCAACGATCCCAAGTGGAAGGCCATGACCGGCGGCACCGATTGCTGGAACAGCAACGAAGCATACAATAATGTACCATCTCCGCCGAGACAGACTATGAAGTCAATGCGATCGGTGAGATCATCACGGCCATCCCTAGAGGTATGTAAATAAACGTTGTGATTAGGATTGTGATTATGAACGTATCTTTCATACTCCTCTCACTTGAAGGTGACCAGCTTATCGCGTATATCCCGAAATTGCACGTCCTCATTGAGTATCGAGTCCTCCAGCACTGCAGACTCCACCCAGACGACCATATTCTTCTCCTGCAGCAGCCAGGTGACCAGTTGCACAAAAGGCGCCAGAACGGACGCATCGCTGACCTTTTTGATGACCAGCACAGTGAGAGGCGGCTTGTACCAGGTCAGACGCTGGCTGGCTGGATCCTGGATTTGCATAACCATCGCCGAGTTCTTCATGATGCGACCACACGGTCCAAACTGCTGGAACGGCGATGGCGCATTTAAGCTGCGTGTTCGCCTACAAAAAAACGAAGATCTATCAATTTGATTCAATATAGCATAAAAACAATTCCTTGATACACCTTAGTATGCACTTGTTGTTGTGGTTGTTGTTCTCCTCGGAGTGGTTGAGCTCCTGACGCGGAGAAAGTGTCGTCTTTTTGAAAAGGTTGGGAAACATTGGCAACATGAGCGCAGCTGAATTGAATTTAAAATGCGATTTGCGCAGAAGAGCAACAAGTGTTTTCACTGCACTCGCTGAAAACAGCGACACAACTGAACGATGAAGTTGGGTGCAAAATGAGATAGGAAGAACAACGGTTGATGCTCAACTTAGACGATCCTAGACAGGGTTACCACACTTCATGAGAACCTCTGAAGTTTTTGCATCACAAATGAGTTAAGAGAAATTATTATTTTATTAAAAAACAATACAGAAAATTAATTAGAAACTTGCTGTTTTAGTTGCATTCATCTCAAATGTGGAAACTGAACTGAAAGACCAACTAAGAAAAACTTAAGCTGGGGAAAGCTAATAGTAACAGATGCTATCTTGCGGCGTGAAGTCATTAATTTGTATACCAGACACTCAACATGTAGAAGGGTATTAAAACTTAGTGTCAATTGGAAACACACGTAAGAAACAGGATGGTTACATATAGACTCTTTTTTGTCAAATTAAAGTTCCAAAAAAAAGAAAGAATACTTCATTATTTGCCAGTTTTAATTTATTTAATTTCAAAATGTTTTTTAATGCCTGCTACCCATTGGGTTGAAAAATGTTATATGTAACTTAGTTCCAACAGAAAATGTTTCTAACAGGCAATATAGCCATGTCCGTTTTTATAGAGCTAGAGAAACCAAACTTGATGACATTAATCCCACATTTCCTACGCTTTGCCTTCCTCAAATCGAAAACGAATAGCGAGCGTAATTTTATAGCCATCTATACAATTTTTGTTGAGCGTGTGTATTGCAAATTTCTTAATCCCATTCTCTTGCATACAATTTTATTATTTTATATTGCTTCAGGGCAGTGAAACAGGAATCTTGAAAATTTTTTGCTAACTCTTGAATTGCAAATGGCTGTTGATTTGGTCACACTGTTTTTCTATTCCCTCAAGAATTTATAACGGGTATCTTACAGTCGGATTGATTTGTTGCTGTTCCTCTCACACTTGTTTAACACCATCCATTTGCTTAAATGTGCCAAGCTGTTCTCAAGGGTTACTTGTAGGTAAATAAAATATTTCTAAATCTGTACAACAATTGACAAGCAACAGCAATTAATGAAAACAAACAAGTAAAAAAAGTGAAAAAGATGAATGTGCCCAAAGGCAAACAATGAAACCTTTTAATAACCAAAACAAAAGCTAAAGCAATTGAAAACCGTAAACTCAGCAACTGCTATTCATGAATGCTTGAAAGTAAAAAAGCTTTACTACATACATATGTAGGTATGTACATACATATGTCTTTAGGTGTGTTTGTATGTATGTAGTAGTGAAGCATATGTGCATTTTTGCATTCACTTTCTTTAAACTTGGCATCAGCTGATTCTGCATTTGGGTTTGGCCTCCCACAACACCACAACAAAAGCGTGGCGACTCGCATATGATTAATAAGCCATTTAAGAACATATCATTTGCAGCTGCGCTTGCGTGCACTGCCATTAAAACAACAACGAACAAACTAAAGAAGTTAACTAGCGCTTACCACCACCAGCTGCTGCCCACGATGTCAGCGCTGATGCGGGCCATCGATTCGCTTTCGTCGGCCTTGTCGCACTCCCTGTTAACCGGATCAGTCGGTGTTTGTGACTTTGATTCTGTCTCATTCTGTTCAGATGTTGCCATTTCAAATTCACACACACACCGCCGATTTACAAGCGTCCTTCAATCAATTAATTCACTTATAGGACGCATATACAATAGATGCCAGTGTGACTGCAAACTGTGACCAACAAAATACTGATGCGAATTTGTATTGTAAACGAGTAATACAGCTTCACTAATAAATTAATTAATGTTTAACTTTTCATGCCAATTTATAACATCTCACACATATGACAACCTCTTCATTTGTATTGCATACTTTTTTCAGTGAATTTAAGATTGAACAAGTATTTTGTGCAAGTCGATATCAATAGTGATAGCACATCGGTTATCGTTATCGCAACTACCGAAATCGCTGGTGCTGAATGACGAAAGTTGGTAATTCGAAAACACGTAAGATAGAATAATTTAAATGCGATAACATTTACAATGTTAAGTTTATGCAACATGTCAAAACCGCACAAAAGACTGCATAAAAATAGCCGCTTGTATGTAAATTTACCGACAGCTCTCAGCAATGTGGCACTTTGTAGTATTTTTGGGATGTCTGAAAATATTTGTTTAGACATGCTTACCGAAATTGTTTACGTCTCTCTGAAATATCCATAACACGAGTTTTTCTCAAAGGTTTGGGTGAGTTTCCCGGCGATGTAGTTGCAGTTTCGCCCTCATTGTCCTCCTCCACCGAGGTTGACTTGGCAACCATTTGGAGCGCCAATTGTAGATCTTCCTCCCGCATTTTCAAATGATGTTGATGTTTATCCAATCCTTTTGTACGACACTCTCAACTCTCAATCTCAACTTAACTGCGCCACTGTCGAAATCCAACTAAAGTGTTCTCTATGACCAAGCTTTTCAAATATATACAGCGTATGCAAACACACACAATACATGTACATGCATATGTATGTATGTATAAGATGCTGTATTGAAAAGGCGCATATGTACATATGCGGATACTCGTACTTTGAATTTATTAAGATCAATACTCAAAAGCAACGGTTCAAAATCCACACGAAAACGAAACAATAATCAAGTTGATCGACTTGCAGCTGCCCCACAAAATCTCTAGAATTCCTATTGATGTCGATACATTAAATAGTGGGCACTTCTTTAGCCCAACATTCCTTTTGGCGGCACTTTCGAAGTTCAGTATTAGTATTTAGTTCTAGTATTACCAACTTAATGTTGTTTATGTGTTTTTAATGTTGGATCAATCAATTTACAAATTAAAGATACCCTTCCTACATTGTTTGGACAGAGGGTATGAATTACAATTTGCATTTTCCCTATACACAAACGTACATACATACATATGTGAAGTGAAAATGTGTGGGAGGCCTTAGGAATACGTTTGAGTTTCGCGTGTTCAACAGTAAATGCTTACACACTATTTTAATTATTAATATAATTGCTCTCACTTGTCACCAATCGTGGGCGTGGCAGGCAATCGATTATAAAGTGAAAGATAATTCAAGGTAAGAGCAGCCTTAAACTATGCTGTAGTTACGCATAAATCAAAAAGTAAACTTTGGGAAACGTGTTATTAGTGTTAAATTGACGCCATAAATCTAATTTTATTCACATTTTACAGTAAGCAATTAAAAGAACAAAAAAAGGAAATGTAATTGCATACAAATTTATTTTCGCAACAAAGTAATAATTATTCTATACAACTAATTCCTGGTTTAAGGAACACAGAATACAATTCCCCCGCAGGTCATTTTAATTTAACGTACATAAAGTTACTTAACAGAAAAAAGCTCAATGCTACGCACATTGAAATAGAACTTTCGATTTGTATTTCGTCTATCGATAGCAACGCCATTCAATAGTCGATAGACAAGCAGGCGCTGCGGCAAGATTCCATTCCGTAAATTGCGAGTGGATTATTTATTTGAAACAAAATCATAAATGGCAACAAAAGCAGCTCTACCCCTCGAGATGTTGGCCAAGCGATTCGGTGCCATCAAGTCCATGGCTGGCGCACAAACCCTGAGGTAAGTTTCTATTCGCCGCATGCCGTCGTCTCGTTCTGTGACGTAATTTCACACGTCCAATGGGAAACACGTTATCTTTATCATGTTTTCTTTATATTCGGCTGCAGCTTTTTGAGGCCGGCACAGACACAACTGCGACAGGGATACAGCACAGAGAAGCAGCCCGACGCTGAGCAGGCGAAGCAAGCAGAGTCGCCAGAAATTGAGAAGCTAACCAAAGAGTTGGCGGCAGCAAAGGAACAAAATGCCGAGTTGCTGGACAAATACAAGCGATCGCTGGCCGACAGCGAGAATATGCGCAACCGCCTCAACAAACAGATCAGCGACGCCAAGATCTTTGGCATCCAGAGCTTCTGCAAGGATCTGCTCGAGGTGGCCGATACTCTGGGCCATGCCACACAAGCGGTGCCCCAGGACAAGGTAAGCCTCCAGTTGAATTGTCGAGTAAAATAGCATTTCCTGATAATACAATCTATATATATATATATATGTAGCTCATTGCTAATGCTGATCTGAAGAACCTCTTTGAGGGCCTGAGTATGACGCGCGCCTCGCTGCTGCAAGTGTTCAAGCGCCATGGTCTCGAGCCACTAGACCCCATCAAGCAGAAATTCAATCCCAATCTGCACGAGGCGCTGTTCCAGAAGGAGGACTCTTCAGTGGAGCCCAACACCGTGGTAGAGGTGACCAAACTGGGCTACACGCTGCACGAGCGCTGCATACGTCCCGCCCTCGTCGGTGTGTCCAAGTGAGAAGAAGTGTCGTTTACATAGCCTAGCCTCCCATTGTGTTTGCAAAATTGTCTTACGCTGCAAAATTGATGTACGTTAACTATGTGAATATTAATACAGACAGATAGAGATACATACCGAGTTATGTAAATTCCCCCGTGTACAGGGAATACGCATTAGAGAGAAGTTGGAAGCTGAGCTATGAAAGAGATCGTTCCCTAGTTTTTAAGTGCTCTACGGCCCGTCGGCGTGCAAGAACTTTTCTACCACGAACCTTGCCCCTGGCTGGCCAATTAAGGTCTTTATACGATAATAAAATGTTTAGTTTGTTTTCCGAGTTCACTGTGATTTATTACAGCCTCTGCCAGTCATTGAAAATCTCGTCGTTTCTCGAAAAGAAAACTCCGAGCTGAAGAAATACGATAGCTCTGAGAAAGCGTTTGTTATGCAGGTGAGTTCAGGTAACTGCATTCAATGATGGCAATTCAATGGAAATTCAGACTGATTTTTCTATGGCACAGCAGGTAGTCACGTACTCGACTCGACTCGCATCGAATATTCGTGGAAATGTGTGAAAGAAAATTCCATTGAAACTGGCTTAAGATAACTGGCAGCCAAGTCAATGTCGAAGGAGAGCGCTGAGAGATCTCTTCAGTTGTCCTTTGAACCTCGACTAGTTCAGAATGCTTGCTCGATTCGTGAAATTCCTGCTGCCGTTGGCTCTGCTGCACTGCGTCAATGGACGAGTGCTAATGATGCCCAAGTTCTACGGCCAGGACAGTGCAATAATTGTGGACACGGACAAATCGCTGCAGTCCAAACTAAATCCTAAACTGCAGAACGCGCTATACTACAATATTCCCGTCTACAAGTTTTTTAAACCAACCACAACGACGACCTCAACTACTCCAGCTCCCACCATGCTAATTGATGAATACCCCAGTGATTTGCTGTACATTGCACGCCACAAATTGGGTCTAAAACGAATGGACCAGCTGCCCAGCATCAGTGAACTGGGAGAGCTGCTGGGAACGGGCAACGCCGAGGAGACCATTAAATACATCCGCGCGCTTACCGCCAACGAACAGGGAATATCCCTGATGAAAGCCTACTTGGGATCGCTGGACTATGATCAATCCGAGGCCGAGGCCGACATGGAACCCAAATACAATGAAAACGAAGACGACAACGACACCGACAACAATTCGGACATGCAAGAGGACTACGACGAGGCACCGCTGAAGCAACCAGATTTGGAATCCACAACAAAGGAAGCCAGCCTGATGCAGCACGTCAATAACTTCATGAAGCAGTACGGCATGTGGTCCGGGTCCGAGTCCGATGAGACAACAACTCCAGCACCGCTGCCCTACAAGCCGCTGTTTGTGGCTCCAGTGCCGCCTCCCCACTTGACGCTTGCAAAGACGCCACGTCCGCTGCTCGTACGACAACCACTGCCCTATCATTACCCCGTTCCACTGCGTGTCGCTTCATCCCCAGCTGTGAGGCCAACGCCAGCGATGGCCGCTTCGCAGCAAGCTCCAATGCCGCCGCATCTCAACACGCCCAAAGTGCCGCCCACGTCATCATCCGCCTCCGCCGCCGTTCACGTGGCCCCGCATATTCAGCAGCTTGCCCAGATCGCCAACATACCGCCCGCCGTGCTGGACACCTTCCTGCAGCAGCAGCCGAAGCTAGCCGAGCTGGCCAAGCGCGTCAGCCGCCTGCCTCTGGTGCAGCAGCATAGCAAGGCGATCGATGGCCAGCTGCTGGTGGCTGTGAAGAAGGCGCTGTCGCAGGACGAGAATCTGAGGAGTTTGCTGGCAGCATCGCAGACATTGAAATAACTCGCACCATTAACGTCCATTATGTAATGCATAAAATAACAATAAAGTCGCTAGTCTTGCTTTAAATCAAATTTGTCATAACCTGAATAATTTTTTTTTGACATTTGGAGCAATGCTGCCAGCTTAGCCTATTTTGGGCAAAATTTAGAAATTTCAAAATATAGCCATAATTCTAGCATATTTAGGGCTTTATTAGCTTGCTTTCAATCAGGAAAGCCTGGCAGCATAGATGTGGAGGCACCTCAAAACACAGAGATCGTAGTTAATTCGATCAATGCATTATTAAATGTCTCCAATTTGTTCTTGCGTTGCCGTGCATAACTGTCGTCGAGCTCGAGAATCGGCGACAGTTTACTGTATGGAGCGCATATTCTGACTTCCGTTTGAACAATTTCATTTGTTTAACAATGTAATGAAGTTAATACGCTACAAAGCGAACAACTTTGGTAAGTTTGTTAATTTTACTCTTTGTCCATTCAAAATAGCACTCGCTAGCTCTGGGAATAAGCAAACGAGCGTGCATTGGACAGCAACAATTTTCCAGAAATATTTAACTAATACTTTAACCAAGCATCACAACCACGTGCTCGGAAGAGAATGAAAAAATATTCGTTTTTGCTTAACGTTAATAGCTCCTAGCGTTCATTTCCACTGGTTCCATTTCAGTTCCGGATAAAATATGTTAAATACAAAACCGTTTATCGGCACTGTAAACAGCAAAGATTTTCATTCGATTTCTTTCCAATACTACACTTTTTTTTATAATAATTTGAACAATATAGCATTGATTAATCATTTCACTTAACAAGAATATGTAATGTTTTAATTAATTTAAAATACGTATCAAATCATGTTTACATTATAGTAACAATAATATTCGATACCTCTTATCAATCAAATATCAACAACAAAACAGAAAATAAATGGGAAAAAATAGTTTTTGCTGTGTAATTGCCCCAAACATGCTTTCAAATTCAAACGGATATTCGAGCATAGTCGTCATTTCTTTTGCCAGCATCCCAATGGACTGCGTTATAATAAAAACAACTTTCTACATTTAAAAAAAACATGAAAATTAACGAAATTGGTATATCGATAGGAAATCAGCTGATCTGCACAGTATGACCATTCGGTTTTACCAAGTACTTATCTGGTCACACTATCATCAAAGCGAATCAGCTGCGTGGCTGATTCCGATACATTTTGTGGATGGACGAATAATTAATTATTGCGAAGAAATTTGCAACGAGAAGTATCGATTGAAGTTCAATGTAAACATTAAGTTGTGGTGACCATCGTATCGAAACGTGAATATCGATATATCGACGTTATATCAACAACAAGCTAGCAGGGTTGCTCCTCAATAGACTAAAATCAGAACATACACGTCGTAAACGTCACCAAAAAAAACTACGTAGTCGGAAACAAATTATTGACAAATTTCATATGAATAAAATGCTTAATTAATCGCACCTTCCGTACACCTGTCGTGCGTGTATGTGGGCGAGTGTGCGTGCGTGTATGTGTGGTTTGTGCGTTTGTGTGCTTGTGTGTGTGTGCGCCTTGTCCAAGTGGCAGTAAAACACACATATGTGAGAAGAGAGCAGCAGCAGCAAAGAGTGCGTTTTGAACAACTGTGAATTGTGAAAAGTGGAAGCCAGTTAGGTGCGAAAGAGCTGAAACACACGCAGAGCAGAAGCCCGGGGACATAGCGTTAGCACAATGTCGCTGCCAGGCAATGGGATTTATGTGGTGCGCGGTGAAATGGCCACCTTGATGACGGCCATGCGACGTGGAACGCGCTGGAATGCAACAGCCTACGTGGTAAGTGCCTCGCCAACGATTGCATCCAGCACATTTGCAACACCAAGACATTTGCAGGACGATGAGAAGGATGCGTTGCTGAAGCTCTTCATCGACCTGAAGCAAATATTGAATCGCATTGAGGATTTGCGTCTCATTGAGCCGAATGTGTTTCTGGCGCCCTTCCTCGAGGTGATTCGCACAGCGGATACCACGGGGCCGCTAACTAGTCTTGCCCTTGCCTCGGTCAACAAATTCCTGTCATATGGCCTCATCGGTAAGTCGCAATCCGACCAACCCATTTCTGATCTCTCATTCAAGTTTTTTCTCACACAGATCCCACAACTCCAAATCTGGCTGTGATTGTCGAGTTGATTGCGGACGCTGTCACACACGCCCGCTTCATGGGCACCGATCAGTCGTCGGACAGCGTCACATTTATGCGTGTCATCGAGGTGCTGCACACGCTGATCCGCAGTCCCGAAGGAGCAGCCGTCAGCAACGAGTCCATGTGCGAGGTGATGCTCAGTTGCTTTAAAATCTGCTTTGAGCCGCGCCTCAGCGAGTTGTTGCGACGCTCTGCCGAACAATCGCTCAAGGATATGGTGCTGCTGTTCTTCATGCGTCTGCCACAATTTACGGAGGATCGCAGCGACACTGTGCTGCAGAAGCGCTTTACCATCTCGGAAGCGGCTGGTGCTCCGCAAGAAAAGCATAAACGGAAGACGCAGTCACCGGCTGTTTCGGCTGTGCCACACAAACCATCCGCAGTCGAGGAGCCGCCACAGACGCCTCAGAGCACTCTCGCTGCGCCGGCACATTTGAAGGGGCCTATACTGGCCACCACGCCAGCATCTCCTGCTGGCAACATCTTGGATATGCAGGGCAAGATCACACAAACGCCAACCACAACCACAACAGCCACGTCAACGGCAAACAATGGCGATGCTCCAGTTGATGTGCCCGCTATCCAGGTTGATCAGCCAGCGGAGTCGGAGCCAACTACTGATGTGGATGTAGATGAGTCCACGACAGCCACGCTGACAGAAGCGAACAGCAGCGAGTACATCAACTCGGTTGGAGTTCGCTTTACGCAGCAACCGTCGGCAGAGGATTCGGCTGCCTTATCGGCTACGTTAACGCCATATGGTCTACCTTTTATACAGGAATTGTTTCGATTTCTCATCATATTGTGCAATCCATTGGACAAACAGAACTCGGACAGCATGATACACACAGGACTGAGTTTGCTAACTGTGGCTTTCGAGGTAGCCGCCGACAACATTGGCAAGTACGAGACGCTGTTGGCGCTGGTCAAGGATGATCTGTGTAGGAACTTGATATCCGTGAGTCGGCTTAAGTCGCTTTAATCGTATTCCATTCATTAATGTTTGCCTTCATCTTCCGCAGCTGTTGACATCGGAACGTCTGAGCATCTTTGCTGCTGATCTGCAGCTTTGCTTTTTGCTCTTCGAATCGCTGCGCGGCCATCTGAAGTTCCAGCTGGAGGGCTATCTGAAGAAGTTAAGTGAAATCATTGCCAGCGACAATCCGAAGACGCCATATGAGATGCGCGAACTGGCGCTCGACAATCTACTTCAGCTGTGGCGAATTCCAGGCTTTGTCACTGAGCTGTACATCAACTACGACTGCGATCTGTACTGCACCGACATGTTCGAGAGTCTTACCAATCTGCTGAGCAAGTACACGCTCTCTGCCACGAATGCGGTGTATAGCACACACATCATCTCCATGGACACGCTGATCAGTGTCATCGACTGCATCGAGCGCAATTGTGCTGCAGCCAAGAGCAATAACAGTCACGTGTCCGTTGTGCATTCGTCAGCAGCAGCACAAGGAAATGTTGGCGGCAGTCGGCACTCGCGTCATAACAGCGGACTCGAGGGCATTGTCATCGATAATGGCGAGGAGCCGGTCGAAAATATCGCCAGCTTCATTAACAGCAGCTCACAGCGATTGAGGCTGCAGTCAAAGAGCATGAGTGGCGACATCACCAGCGAGCATCTGGTCAACGTAAAGGAGAAGAAGCGGCTGGTGTCCAAGGGCACCGAGTGGTTCAATCAGCGACCCGACAAAGGTATTCAATACCTGCAAGAGCATGGCATACTCCAAGCGCAACTCGACCCCATGCAAGTGGCGCTCTTTCTGCGCGAGAATCCTGGCCTCGACAAGAAAATGATTGGCGAATACATTTCTAAAAAGAAGAACGTCGACTCGAAGATTCTTATCAATTTCGTAGACTCTTTCGACTTTACGGGTCTGCGTGTGGATCAGGCGCTGCGCCTATATTTGGAGACGTTCCGTTTGCCCGGCGAGGCGCCCTTGATATTCCTGGTCTTGGAGCACTTCTCGGATCATTGGCACGTGAGTAGACAAACGAATTGACTAGCAATTTGGCATCCATATGATTTACATTTACATTCACTTAATTGATTACAACTTGTTGGCTCTCAGAATCAAAACAAGGAACCGTTTGCCAATACGGATGCCGCCTTCCGCTTGGCCTATGCAATCATTATGCTGAACATGGATCAGCACAATTCCAATGCGAAGCGTCTGAATGTGCCAATGACGCTGGACGATTTCACAAAGAATTTGCGTGGACTAAATGGCGGTGAGGACTTTGATCAGGAAATGCTGGGACAGATATTCAATGGCATTAAGTAAGACCAATTAAAGTCGGTTTCCATTAACACATTTTCACATATGGATGGGACAACAGAAATGCACATTATACTGCGACACCTAAGATCATGCGAAAGCCCTTTTGTTTGCGTATCATTTCAAGTGTAAATTTAAGCTTACGTGATAATATGCGTCATTGGAAACCGGCGATTTCGTAGCTATAATTTCAAGTTATTAATTTGAATTATCGTTGCAGAAACGAGGAAATTGTAATGCCAGCTGAGCAGACGGGTCTTGTGCGTGAAAACTATTTGTGGAAGATGCTGTTGCGACGTGGCGCCACCCACGATGGTCACTTCCATTATGTGCACGACGCCTCCTACGATGTGCAAATCTTTAACATTGTTTGGGGAGCCTCGTTGAGTGCCCTAAGCTTCATGTTTGACAAGAGCACCGAAACGGGCTACCAGCGAACCTTGGCTGGTAAGCAGCTGCAACTAACTTGCTAGCATTTGCAATTCAACAAATATGTGTTTCTTTCGGATAGGCTTTAGCAAATCGGCAGCTATATCGGCGCATTATAATCTTCATGCTGATTTCGATGCACTCATCCTGACCTTGTGCAAGTTTACCACGTTGTTGAGCAGCGTGGAGCAACACGAGCCGGTGCCAGCAAACAATGAGATTCAACAGGCGGTGAACTTTGGACTGAATGCCAAAGCGCAGTCGGCAATGCGAACTGTGTTTCTGCTGGTGCACGGTTATGGGGACTGTCTGCGTGAGAGTTGGAAGCATATTTTGGATCTGTTTCTGCAGTTGTTCCGTCTCAAATTGCTGCCCAAAACTCTCATCGAGGTGGAGGACTTTTGTGTGCCCAACGGCAAGGCATTGCTCATATTGGAGAAGCCGCGCGAGAAGCAGGAGCAGGGCCTGTTCTCCAGCCTGTATTCGTTCATCAGCTCGGAAGGTCAGCGTGAGCCCACATACGAGGAGCAGGACTTCATCAAGCACGGCCGCAAATGCATCAAGGAGTGTCAATTGGATCAAATGCTGCAAGAGTCGAAGTTTGTGCAACTGGAGTCGCTTCAGGAGCTGCTCAAGTGTGTGTTGTCGCTGATTAAAGCGCCGGAGGCTCCAAAATCGTCTGGCCAGGCGTACGCCGAAGACATCACCGTCTTTTGGATGGAGTTTCTGGTCAAGATTGTGGTGCACAATCGGGATCGCATGATTCCCCTGTGGCCTGCGGTCCGCGATCAAATGTATCAACTACTGCATGGCAGTGCCCAGAATGGTTATGACTATCTGCTCAATCGTTGCATTGTCGCCGTGCTCAAGTTAGCCATCTATCTGATGCGCAACGAAGAGCTCTGTCCCGTTGTGCTGCAGTCCCTCAAGATGCTGTTGACACTTAAGCCGGTGCTCTTGCAGCGCATCTCCAAGCAAGTCTCAATTGGCATCTACGAGCTGCTGAAAACCTCAGCACAGAACATACACTCCGAGCAGGATTGGCAGATTATCTTCAACTTGCTGGAATGTGTGGGCGCTGGCGCTGTGCCACCAAACTTTGACGATGCACTGCAACAACAGCATCAGCAGCAGACCAATGGCCATGCCGCATCGGATGGCGCCTTGAGCGGCGAGGAGGATACCACAGCAGCAGCAGCTGTTGATCGCGGTTACACGTCCGACTCGGAGCTGAGCAAACCAACTAGCGCTGCAGCAGCCACCTCGAGCCCTAGCGCAGAGAACTGGATACTCGTCAACAACAAGGATAGCGAGTTGACCACCGCATCCAGGTAATGTGTAGCTCATTTCTTAAAAGTTCCATGCAGATGTCACATAGCTCATCCACGGCCTCTCTTCGTTTTGATTTCAGACCACAATCACCGCCCAGTTCCAGCACGCCGGTGGCAAGCACCTTGGTTTTCAATTGCCAACTGCTGGATCATGAGCCATTCGCGCTGTTCAAATGCTGGGACTCGCTGGCCTTTATTGTGCGCAGCGTCGCCCACATCACGCCCTACAACTTTGAGGCATGCGTACGTTGCATACGCATCTTTGTCGAGGCCTGCCGGGATGGCGGCATACGCCAGCGTCGGAAATTCGATTCGGTTGCGAAGAAGCGCAACGTGAAGAAGCGGCAGGAATACACGCGAGAACTAGGCGGCACTATGTCCACATCCACTGGAAATCTAACTTCGCTGGCCGATGGGGCTGATAGTCAACAACCAAATGCCGCCGAGCAGGAGGAGTTGGCGCAACGCTATGAGCAACTTTCCATTCAGCTGTTGGATCTGATGTACACGTTGTATACGCGCACGGCGCAAATCTTTCGCTGGTGGGCCGAGGAGGGATGCACGGTGCCGCAGTCGGCGGCACTCTGGACACCTGGCTGGTGTCCTCTGCTGCAGGGCATCGCTCGGCTGGCCATGGATCGGCGGCGTGAGGTGCGCACACATGCTATCTCCTGTCTGCAGCAACGTGCGCTCTTGGTGCACGACTTGCAGACACTGTCCGGTGCCGAGTGGAGCTCCTGCTTCCAGCATGTGCTGTTCCCGCTGCTAAACGAGCTGCTGCCGGAGAGCGCGTCGGCCGCCCAGCTGGATGCGTCGCTTTTGGAAGAGTCACGCATACGCACGGCCACGATCATGTCAAAAATGTTTCTACAGCATCTGACGACACTCATCGAGCTGGGTAACACCTTCAATGAGCTGTGGCTCGACATTCTCGGCTACATTGAGCGCTTTATGAAGGTGGGATCGGACACACTTTCGGAGCAGATGCAGGAGATACTGAAGAACATGTTGCTGGTGATGCATTCCGTGCGCGTGTTTCACAATCAGGATGGAACACTGCAACAAGCTCTTTGGGAGTTGACGTGGCGTCGCATTGGCGAATTTCTGCCCAATCTTAAAACGGAGCTGTTTCACGATGAAGGTGCGTGTCGTCGGGTTTTTAAAGGGAAATCATCCAGGTTTAATCTACGGTACTTGTCCGCCTCCAGATTTGGTCTCGCCGGCCATTTCGCTGGACATTACCAAAGTCGTTTATGCTCATTCCATGTCACTGCCATTGCTGCCAGCTCACAGCTACGATTTTGCCACGTTCTCCACGGCCACTGTTAAGAGTCTGGACTTTGCAACTCTGCCGGCCGAGCAGGTGAAGAGGCATAAAAAACCCTGGGCACGTTTGCGTTTCAAGCTCAAGTTGCTCAAGAATTTGGCCAAGAAGATGAAATCCAATCACATCAATTGAATCCGCTCTCATTTCATTTCATTCCCTTTCCTTTTATTTTGCTTAATGTTTTTTAACGTAGTTTAATTAACTATTGCAACTGCTCCAAACTATTTGCAGGCAAACGAGCTCAAACATTGACGAACAATGCCAGCGCTCAGCAGGTGCTCCAGTTGCCCCAGGTGGCAATTCTGCCTAGTCCGGCACCGTTGACAACAGAATTAAGTATCGGAGTACCACAGGCAGTATCAGCTGGACCGACTGAAGTGATTCCACCTTCAGCAGCTGCTCCCATTCCTGTTACTTCTCCTCTGACTGGGAGCGTTGCAGCTACGCCCGTCTTAGCATCGCCTGTGGAATCGCCCAGGCGCAGCATCATTCTGCAGCCACCCATGGCTGAAGCTTTGCAGCAAGCGCCCAGCTTTATATTTGCTCAGGTAAGTTGTATCTCATCATATATTTCGACAATGTAATTCATTGATTTTGTCTACTTGACAGCCCCTGCAGCCCGCCGAGCTGCAGAGCTACACTAATGGCAGCAGCACCATCAACACATCGCTGCCCGATCTGGTGAATGAGGCTGCAGCGGCTGCAACGTATACGACACCCGTGCACAGGCCCGTGGAATCGCCACAAAGATCACATCCAAGCACACCCGTCGTCAGCAACAGTGGCAGCAGTTATGCCATTGAGTTGCCAGCGACGCCGCCAAGTTTTCATGAACAGCAGCAGCAGCTATTGTATCAGCAATACCAGCAACAGCAATACCAACAACAGCTGCAAGTGCAGCAGCATCAGCAGCAACAACAGACTAATGATGTGCCACTGAGCCATTTACTGGCGAGCAATGCATATCCATCGCTGGCGAGGATGCCAAATGCATCGATAGTTCACAGCTTTGCGCCAGTCTATGAACCAGCACCAACTGCGCTGCAGTCGGCAAATGCGGCAGCCGATATCTACCAGGAGTATGTACAGAATCCCTACAATTTAACCTTGCAACAAGCACCACAGCAGGAGCAGCAGCTGCAGCAGCAGCAGCAACTGCCACAGCCAATGGCGCAACAACAACCACCACAACATCTACAACCACAGCCGGCTGTGGCCTCGCCCGCTAATTACTTTAGCGCCAATATCGATCCCAGCAAGATACCGCCCGGTTCCGAGCTGCTCTATGGCCAGCAATAGTTGAATCTAGTATAAGCAGTCGTTGTCACTGACCGTAGTCGTCGTTAGATGAGGATAAGAGAAACTCATTTCTTGCGGTTTTCTTTAATTCTCATTCATACCAGGCATTTTTATTTTGTGTCCTCTTTTTAAAAATGAAAAACTTGTTCAAACTTGTTGTACACATCTTCAATGGTTTATTATTTTTTTATTTTATACATTCCGCGTGTGAGTTGCGTGCGTGTTTTGAATGCTCGTCGAGTGCGGCAGTGTGGTAGGTACATTGTGGTATGAATTGTTTCACAGATTCATGCAATACGATGGGATAATCGCAAAAAGATAAAGCTTTATGCCACTGTTTAAATAAAGGAAAATAGTTTCAATTACAATAATTATTAAAATGCTATTTATATGAATATATATCGTATGTATTTATGTTATGCAAAACGGTAATTGTAAATAATCAAAATCTAAAATATATAACGAATGCAACATATACGCAACGAGTGTTTTTGTTCATATTCATTTTATGTTAGCTATTATTAAATCTATATTTAAAAACACAATATTTTTATATGCAGTTTAAAAAAATTAAATTTAAAATTAAAAAAGTACCCATTCTCCGTGACAATGCATATTGCAGCATTGCCGTGACCAGGATTCGAACCTGGGTTACCACGGCCACAACGTGGGGTCCTAACCACTAGACGATCACGGCTACGATGGGCTTGTTAAAAACGATGTTTAAACAAGAGAACAGTATTAACCAGTCGTTAATCAATTGTAATCTATAATTACGATCAAAGGTATGTGTGGCAAAAATCACTGCTAGCCGTAAGTAAACACCGATTAATAAATATTAAATTATTAAATAATTAACTATCTTCATGATAAAACAACAGAAAACTTCAATATTTTTTGAATGCATATTTTTTATTATTCATACAAAATTTACAACAAATTTTGTAAAAATGCAAATAGCAAGTAAATTTTAAAATTAATTTAAATAAATAAAAATTAAAAAATTAACCGGTTCCGTGACAATGCATATTGCAGCATTGCCGTGACCAGGATTCGAACCTGGGTTACCACGGCCACAACGTGGGGTCCTAACCACTAGACGATCACGGCTACACCGGTCATGTGATTCGAGTGCTCAAAATACTATTTTTACGAACACTGCACAATAACATGACTCAATAACAGCCCTCTGTCAATAGTAATGTTATGTTATGTTAAACCACATTAAATATAGATGGCGCTATAAACTTCGATTCAGTTTTTTTGAAGGCATACGGATAGAAAGTTGCATTCGCTAAAACATAGATGGCGCTAAAGGGAACCGGTAAAAAAAACTCATTTCCCAAAGCGAAAAAATTTAATTTAAAAAACACAACATATCACAGTTTTACCGTTTATTCTTAAAAAAGTAAAAATTGTAAATTGAATACTCAACGTGTATTAAACTGCTTTGCTTTCAAATTTATTTAAAATTGTTTTCATTATTTTTTGTTTTGTACAGCTAAGCAGTACTCGGGTTTTTAGCAAGTCAAATTAATTGTACATTGTCTAAAAAATATAATTATTCTTTAGGATATGGAATACAAATAATATTAGATACCTCAAGACCATGGTACCGATTCAGCAATTCCGTATCAGAAATACTGCATCGTTACCTTAGCTAGACTCTGCGGAACCAAACGGCCCCGCATCGTCCATTGCCCAGCCGGCACCCACGAGGAGGGTTCGATCTGAGGATTTTTGCCAGCCAACCCCAACCCAAAAATCAAAAAAAAAAATCAAATAAAAGTACCATAAGCAAGTCGCTTTCAGTTTTTATCCCCTACACTACATTTTTCACCAATTTTAAATGGATTTTTAAAGCAATATTATGTAATACATATTTAGTTGTTAGATTGGAAATGTTTTCGGCGTTGGTGTAAAATTTGGTGTAGAAACTGCATAAAGTCAATGTTGTTCCGAATTCTTGTGCATCAATTCCTGAACCGATATCTTTACAAATGATCGTATAAGGCAATACAATTAATTTAAAGTCAGGAAAATTTCGTGAATGATGAGAATCTGAATTCAGAACAAGCAAACCAACTTTTCTTATCTACACTTACACTTACACTTACTTAAAATATAACTTATTGGAGTAACACAATTAAAAATGTTTGTTTAATAATATCGTTATTAAATTTGAATCTCAAGAGTTTAAAAATAAAAATTTCAGAATCTCAGATTCGCATAATTTTCTAAACATTTAAAATTCGAATTATCATATCTCAAAACTAGTGCATAGAAAAAGAGAACTCCAACAGCTATAATTACCTGATGAGCATTCAGCTATTCCTGACCTTAGCATGCAAACCTCGTTGGCCTAGAACATATTTAAATATAATTGTATGACTATACTAGAATATTTACGTACCTCCACCGGGGCTGCTCCAATGCACCTCGAAAAAGTTGAAAGAAACAACAAAACAATGAGGAAATCCATTTTCCTTAAAGAAAATAGCGTATTCATGCTTCTTCTTATATCCAAAGTTATTATTTGAAGTATACCACACGGACGATGGCTTCAGACAGTCCTCTGCCCAATGTAGGAGAAGAACTGCGGAAATTCTACGGACTCCTGTGCATTTTATACCATTTTAATATGGGACTACAGAACACAGGGTGCCTTTCACAGTAGGTATGTTGGCAATTGTGGTTGGCACATAACCACAATGGACGACACCCCGTTTGTCTTTATGCTATTAATGCGACACTTGCACCATATTTCAAATAATTTGTGGTAAATACTCCAACAAACAGAAATGAAAGTGGTCGGGCTCTGGCTCAAGATTCAAGCAAACATACGCGCATTACGAACATATGTTCAATTTTATAACATTTACAGCCGCCTTTCTGATTAAAGCTAAAGCTCTGCGAGCTATTAATAGATTTGATTATGTGCGTTACAAATGTTCTGATAGTAACCGCTTACCCTAAAATAAGGGGATTTGGATTTGGTTTCTTCTGCTTCCAAACATTAAAAAGACAAATTAACTTTTATAAACAAACTATTAATTTAAATTTAAATTCATTTGTTCACTATGTGGTATATAAGAAACTATAATATATCGAGCTGTGATAGCTTTTTTTTTGTAATATTGGATAGCAATGCAATTTGCAAGCCAGTGTATGACCCAATTTTGCTAATATTTAAAAACTTAAATTAAGTTTTTTATCGCTAGAATTGGGCTCAATAAAATGTTTTTTTTTATCTATTTTTAGTTTGGAGAGCTTAAAAACGATTTCGCAGTTTCTATTAATTTTTTATTTGGATTTGAATATTAACCACAGGTTGGCTTAATGGCTTTTAGATCCATAGGTTACCAGGTCAAGCGGGTGGCGTGATCCGTTTTGCGTTTTGACATCTTTATGTAGCCCAAGAACTGTAGTTCCGCAACTGCGCGGGTGAAACGTGCTCTGTATGCAGAAAATGCTATGAATATGAATAAGCTTTGGGAATAATGGTATTAATACTCACTGGACTTGTGGATCAAGTTGTTCCTGGTTTGATTCTAATTCGCCATGGTCATCGCGAGCACGCAGTACGGAGCGGAAGGCCTGCAGCCAGTCGAATAGATTAATCATGCGACCGCATTCCAAATGCAACTTATAGACCACTGAGAGATCGGGCATTGTGCTGACCAGCTGCGATTGATCCTGCAGTTCGCAGCACTTGCATTGCATATAGAAATGCGGATTGTTGAGCGCCGTATGCAGGGCAGCTCGAGGGGCACCAATAATATTGCGGCGCACCGTTGAGATGTCGCTAAAAACGTAGAGCTCGTACAACGGCGGCGCATTCTGCAGCGGACGCAGGTGGGCCAGCACCAGGTGCGTTTCAATATGACCGAGAACCTTGTGCAAGGCGCGCGCATACTCTGAAAACGACTGCTGTTTATCTTGTTTGCTGCGTTGCAGCAGCTGTTCCTTCAGCTCTTGACGTGAGGCAACTTGTGTGAGATTACCCATGGAGCGGGCTTCGGTCGATGGGCATGTGGGTTCATTGGCAACCGCATGCGATTCCATGGTAGCCAAATTAACATCGTTGAGCAATTTCTTGAGCATCTGGAGCTTAGTGCGCATCTCAGCAGCACAAGCGTCACCCAACTCCAAAGGAACCATCTGTTCGGTGAGAAACTGCTCCGTACACTCGATGGCTTTGGACACCTTTGCAATGAACTCATCCTTGGACATGAAGCTGAGCATTTGCCAGCACTCCTTATACTCGGCCTGCTGCGTAATCGGTTTATTCAAGCAGTTCACGTACAGTTCGCGACGCAGTTTGCCCAACGGGCAACGCGGTAGATCGCCAACTAGCTCCGTAAAGAACTCGAGGCAGCTGCGAAAGAGCATAAAGTGAAGCAGGCAGTCTCGCAATAGCTGTGGCAACTTCTTTTTAAGGTAGTCGTCGTCGGTGAGCACAGCAATAATGCGCTTGCAATCGTTGATTTGCTCCACATAGGGACGGAACGAGGGCAGGCGCCTGATGGTCTCCAAGTCCTCGTGAGTCAACTGCTTGATGCGGCCCAAGGCTTTGGTGTAGTTGGTACAGAGCGCATAAGCATTGCCCGCAAAGTAGTGCTCTATGAGGCAGTACTTGAAGCCCTGGATGAATCCCTGTATGGAGAAGTCGTAGTAAAGAAAGATGTGCGTCAGGAACTTGAACGCCTTGCCCGACAAATGGAATGCATATTTGGGGGAGAGCAGAACCTTGTCCAGCAGCTGAAAGATTGTCAAATGAATAAGTGCAACAAAGACCAAGAAATAGTTATATATTGCGCACCTCGTTGAGGCCCGTGGGCGCCGGCTGGGTCTGGAAGACGCGCAGCTTGATCTTACTGCTAACGTGATAAGGCAGCGTGCTGTGCACCGCTGTCATTGCAGTCGCGACGCCCAGCACTAACACAAACGGTAGCCGGCCGCATTGAGCACTCAGTATGAGAATGAAATCCTGCAGGATGCTGGCATTGAAGCACTCAAAGTCTGGCAGAATTACAACCAGGACCCGACGCTTGCCACCCTCACCTCCGAAATTGTTGTCATACCACAAGTGCAGCTGCTTCATGGTGCAATGACTGCGTCGCAAACGTTTTCGATCGCATTCGCGATCGTGTTCACGGTCATCCTCCTCGCCGTCCTCTGGTTCATCCACCAACGGCAGTGCCTCCATCAAATTGTACACCATGGACTCCACGGCCGCCTTCAGTGTGGCACAATCTCGAGACTGGAGCACACAGACGCGGGCGGCTTGTTGGGCATGCAAGTGCTGAGTCAATGATTCAAATTGTTTCAGGTGATCGGGTTGATTGATGCCTGTGAGCAACGCTGCTGTGGGCAGAATATCCCTGCTCCCCTCTCCAGACCCTCTGACAAACTCCTCCAATTGCTGCAGTGTGCGGGCATTACTCTCCGTCTGCAGCTGGACAATGTGGCTATGCAGCTGATTCCAGCATTCCGTATAGGCAGCATACAATGGCTGTGCAGTGAGCTCCTTGCCAAGCAGACTGCTCACCTCACCCGCCTGGGCAGATCGCTTGCGCTTGGTTGGAGTCTTTTTATTTGCCCGAGTGGCGCCGTTTTTGTAAACAAAGCAGCCCTTTGAAACAGATATGGTGGGATCCATGGCTATTGCTTGACTAAGCACTGGGTGTATTTTTGTGGCGTTGCCGCTTGCTAATTTCTTGTTTATGTCAGCTTTGTGCCAATTCGGGTTTATTCACAGCAGCAAAGGCAACAACAATGCAAAATAGCAACCGAAAACAGCTGCTGCGCGCCAAATTTAATGCACGTGAAGTTGGCTGCACAAAAAGTGCTGCCCATATAATTTTTTTTAATTTGTTGAATTTAATGCTAGCCGCGTTTATTCAAAAATGTACATTCACAAGTTCAATAATAGCAATCATTGTTCGATTGGAGAATCGTTAGCTGCGAGCATTCTAAATGATAGTGTCGATTGCGTTATTTGCCGGCCAATTATAAGACCACTTGTTTTATTCTTATGCTCGTCGCAATCATCTGACCACTTTGGCGCCAACTGAAAAGTGAATATATACATGAACAGAAAATCGTAAAACAATATAAGTGCTGCCAAAAGGTAATCGTGGTCCCGAATTTCAGCGAATCGTCCGCCATTTATAATCTGTGCATGGTACATAATAAACTGTAGAAGAAGGCAATTATTATATTATTATTATTATTATTAAAAATCACATTTGAAAACGCACCAACAAAATGCTGAATACAATGAAACTACGATAGACGAAAAACGAATATGGCACATTTGCGACGATGTAGAGCATCAAGAAGTACATAGCTCCAATAAGGGAAACAATTCCCACTATAACAAGGACCACAATGTCAAGGGTTAAGTCATGCTATAATACAAACAGTCAAGACTAATCTTTTTTATTATGTATTGCTTAGTTACCGGTAGAAAGGAGCCAAATATTAGAAATATAACCAGGACAATGGTCCATATTAGGAAGCTTACTAAGAAATGAGTTTGATAGTGACGTACGATTAAATTTGTAACGCCTACGACAACGCATTCATACTGAAAAAAATTAATAAAAATAGATTATTTCGAAAGAAATATATATGGGCTGAGAATCTTACAATTAAAAACGTCAATATCCAGTTCACTGGCGTGAAGAATCGCAGATCTTCAAAGAAAATGAATAGAAGAAGGAGGAGCAAACTAAGCGAAAAGAATATTATGCCAATCCAATAATTGCTTGTGAAGTAACTGTTTGTTTCTTCGCTGTAAAAAATATACGCGAAATCATAGGCAACTTTAAAGCCATTTATAACTTAATAACTTACATTAAATGAAAGAAATACCATTGCAGAACTGCAAAAAGCAAAAATACTCCCGTAAGCGTATATGCAAAGCATGCAAATTTTTGCCGCTCTATAGTATAGTAATATGGCCGCTCTCCGTCTCCCATTGCATATATTTGAAATTGATTTTAATTGGAATTTTAATGCATATTTATTTGGTGTACTTCGTTAAAATGATAACTGTAGCAGTGTTTTTGCGTATTTAAAAATTGTATTTGAAATGTGTAACAAATGTGACCCATAAGCACAGTGTTGATATTTCGATTTCGATTGCATATTACGTAGATTGTGGTTTTGGCAACACTGGTCAGATTTCGCGCATTTAATACAATGTTTTTATTAGCTCTCATTTGGTTATTGTAATAGAAATAGTATGTGTGACGAACTCGATATTTACGATGATCTGGACGATTTCCAGGAAGTTGAGGATAAGGTAAGTGCTCTGACATTATATGATCAACAGTGTCCAACTAATTATTTCCACAGAAATCCAAAGAGCTGCAGGCATGGGAAACAAAATATGCAAACCTACAAGTGGAAATCAACAATTATCAAACGCAAAACAAAACACTAGAAAAAAAAATCAAGACTATGGAAGTCAATTTCCAAAACTTACTAGACACTGCGAGGGCGGAAATCAAGCGCAAAGATACAATGATAACCCAGCTACGAAAGGAGTAAGTTCTATGATATTATTTACCACAGGCAGAAACTAAACAAAATGCATTACAGAAAAGACGATATATGTTTCAGACGCCAGCGGCCCAACAAATTTGAGCCACCTGAGACTAATCACAAAACGGAGCATAAACGCTTGAAGCAGGAGGAAACTGCCGGAACGTCCGAAGTGGCTGAAAAAAGTGACAAGCGCGAAAAGGTTACGAAAGATAAGCGTAACCCGGCTGAAGTCGAAAATAAATTTAAATCGGAGGATAAAGTCTGTGATAAGAGGAAGGACTGTAGATATACAACCAAGCAGCCGAGCTCAGAAAAATCGTCGCTTAGTCGTGCAGTGGATACTTCGCGAACTCTGGATAGACATCGAAGCAGACGCCGTAGTCGGAGTCGAAGTCGAAGTCGTAGCGGCAATCGTGAAAGGGGCCGGAGAGATGCACCGGCGGAAAAGAGGAACACCGGCAGCAGCAGGACAACAAGCACTAAGGACTCAGCAAAACGTCGTCGTAGTCGCAGTCGCACTCGCTCCCGTTCGCGTGCACGATCCAGTCAGCACTCTAACCATAACTACAATTGGAAGCCCGGGTAAGCTTAAATAGCAATCAGTTAGCTACTTGGTCGTATTTCCTGTCAATAAAGTCACTTAAATTGTCAGTTCGCGGGAACGGGAATCAAAATCAGCAACACACGAAAAGCGTAATAAAGATAAGTCTACGGATATGCATTCTGTCAAATCAACAAAACAGGATAGCCCCACAAAAGGAACACCAATGGATCATTCTGGCAAAGTAAATGAAGTGCCATTGGCTATGGAGGGACAATGTGCATCATATGAACAGCATCTGCAAAGCAAAACCCCAGCTGGAAATTTGGATCAATCAGAGAAGCAAACGAAAAGTATTGATCAATCAGCAGAGCCTGCGGTAAACATAAAAGAGAGACTTCCGGCGCAATTTCCAGCATCTGGGAATAACAAAGCTGAGCGAGGTGTTGATAAGAATATTGACGAAGTTAAAATTGTTGATGAGAGTGAAGAAAAATATGCGCGAGAAGTTCGAGATGATGTGGTATTAAAAGAGATTTCTGATACACTCCTAACGGAAAAGATTCCAGATACGAATTTGGCAACTTGTGAATCTCAAACTGTTACGAAATCTATTCAATGCGCTGAAAACAATTCTAATGGTGCAGTCGAGATTAACATATTTGAATCAACTGTTGAAAATGAGGGACATGCGTCCTCTGAAGTTGAGTTAAAAAAGGCGTCAATGATTTATGTAGAGACAGCTGATAGGATTCCGGGCTTAGATTTAGTAAATGAAAAAGACCAAGCTGGGCAAGAATCAACGGATGCTTTGGTGGATGCCTCAGAAGTTGAGACGAAAGCAGTAACGGCTGAAATAAAAGTGCTTAATTGTGGCGTGATGCCAATTATTGATGAAAAATCGAATAGCGAATTAGAAACAGAAAAAAAGTTGCCCGAAACTGTGGATCTGAATCAGCTGACGAAAGAGGAGTCAAATAAAAGCAATAAAGACTCAGAATGTGAGAATGAAATAAGTGATTCAAAACCGCAATCTTTTCAACAGTCTCTTGCCTTAAATACAATAGAAGACGATAACATAAGAACTGAACGTGAAAGCAGTAGTAACGTCTTTGAGTTAGAGGACATGCATCTTTGCACGCCACCACGAACCGTTTCGCCAATTATTCAAAAGTCACCTGACGATTATATTGTAACCCCTGTGCAACATGTTGGCAATATACCCGTAGATTCAGATGATGGACTTCTTATGAGGGATGACAAACTACCCAGCACGGTACCTAGAAAAGAAGCAGATATTTCATCAATTGTAGAGCCATTTGTAGAGGATAATACCGTAACGGTAAAGGGTGAAACGCGACCTGCTAAAGGCATTCAAATTATTGAAGATATTCGCTTACCTGTTATGATGGATATCGAGCATATTGCTCTGAGGGTAGATGGATTAAACGACGACATTCAAAACAAAGATGAGATAGAAGCGTCGCTGGTTGATTCAAATATTGCGAGTGCTGGAAAAGATATCGCTGCTAGCAAAATGGAACTGGAGTCAAATACTCTGGTGGTTAGTACGACTTTGTTGCCCAAACCAGCAATTGTGGCAACGACTGTGATGTATGCACAGCCGGATTCAACCAAAGTCGATCACAATGAGGACGATCGCAATGAGCGAAAGGCGGTCGAGGGCGATTTACTACCAGAAGATACCAGAGAAAAGAATTTTAATTCAAATTATCCAAATACACGTCTTGAATCAGACAACATTGAAATAGCATTGGAGCAATTGCATCATCAGTCTCAAACCAGTATCGAAGAACAGCCCGATGAAGCCACTGTTACCTCCACATCTATGAAGACTCCCAAGCAGGACCTTTTGAATATCTTAACCCAATCTCCCGTGCAACAGCCTACTGCAGCCGAGATCGTCAGCCTTTATCCGAAGAAACCAAAAAACAAAACCAAAAAGACTAAAAAGAGATGTACAACACCAGAAAAGAGCGATAAGACTCCACTGAAAAAACGCAAAATTAATGTAGAAGACTCCGATGATCACGTTGTGCCGCAAACGCCACCAGATACAGCTATTGTTGAGTATCCGCCGGTCGCGAATGTCACTATTGAGGAAACTTTCAATGCAAGCGGATTGGAGCAGGATCAAAGCTTCGGCAGCGATTCATCCATTGTGACTAAGCGCTGCTCCCTCGGCCATAGTGACTATCAGTTCGAGCGAATTAACGACGAGGTTGTACTGCGAGTCACACGACGTGGACGGCGACGACGTATCGTTCCACCAGCAGCCATTGATGAGCCATGAGTAAGTTTGTTTTAAGACCATGGCAATGGACTTGCCATGCATAATATTTATTTATACAGTATGTACATACATATATACGAAAATTTATCAAATAAAGGTTTGATTTCCAATAATGTATTAAAAGTATACAAATATTCACTTAAATTTGATTGCCTTAAGCGTACTTTTTTATAGTGTCGTGTCCGCCTCAAATTTGATCATAATAGGAGTATACGCAGATCCAAAAGTATATTGCCACAACTATGGAAAGAAAGAGGTATTCGTTACAAGAACTATTGGTATTCAAGTGAAAACAAAAGTACTTAGAGAAATGCAAGAAAATACATATATTACAACATCAGTCAATCCCGAAATCGCTAAAAGTATAATAAAACAAATCGTAAAAATTACTATAATAGCTCCAAGTATCAAATAACAAATGACTAATGATTTTTTTGGCTGCGAAATAGAAGATTACAAGAAAATTTTCATTTAGTTTATCAAGTTTTGTTAATGTAAAATAATTCATAACGCACCACAAATACTGAAACTATTAGGAGAATGCACGTAATCAAATAGAGTACATTAAATATATTTAAACAAATATTAAATTCCGGGTATTCGGCTGTAAGTTTCAAAATATTAACAAACCAAAAATTTTATTATTGCTCAACCGAAAACATACTGTTATACAAAAATAGTCCCAAGATATTCGCAATAATTTCAATCATGCCTATGATTAGGCATCCCCATTTTAGTTCAATACAGCATAAAAATTTTTGAACAGTAAACATTCTTAGAGATTTGTTGGTTTTTTTTTTTGAAATAAATAATTTAGTTAAGGTAAAAAATTATTTGTAATAAACTGACTTGATTTAACGATGTAAAGTGCAAAGCTGAGTTGATTTATGTAATACGCATATTTTCTAACGACAAAAAATTAGATCACATGAATGTTTGCCTCCAGATCCAAATAAATGAGTATTTTTAATGAACAGATTTTCACATAAAGATGTAACTAAAGATGTAACAAATTTAGCTAATGACACCATCAAGTAGTTAATCGATATGTAAATGTTGACATGAATATGATTGCCCGAAAAATACACAACTGAATACACAATAATTTGAAGTATCATAATGGTGTCATGTCCGTCTTAAATCTCCTTATAATAGGAGTATGCACAGATCCAAAAGTAGATTCCCAGAACTATGAAAGGAAAGAGATATTCATAACAAATACTATCAAGTCAAAACATAATTACCTAGCATAGTGACAATTAGTACATATGAGAGAACATGGCTTGATCCAACAACTGCGAGCAATATAACAACTATTATCAGCAAAATTAGCTTTATAGCGTGAAGTATTAAAAAGCAAATTACTAAAGGTTTTTTTGGCTGTGAAATAGAAGAAAACAGATTACTTTTAATTTACCTGAAAAATTATAGAAAAGTAAAATAGTTTTAGACCTACCACAAATGCTGCCACTATTAGAAGAATGCAAGTTATTAGATGGAGTATAAACACTAAGGCAACAACATAACCCAATTCCACGTACACACCTGTGAGTTTGTCAATATATTATAATCAAAACATATTATTAGATGAAATCGGAAGCTTACAATGCATAAAAACTAATGCCAAAATATCCAGAATAATTTCATCGATTCCTATGATTAGGCATCCCCATTTTTGTCCAACAGAGCAAAAAATTTTTTCAACACAAGTCATTTTAGATATTTATAGTGTTGCCTTTGTTTTGTGTTTGTACTGAAAACTGTATCACTATAGAAGGGAAAATTTGAGAACAAAGCTGACTAGATTTTACGATGTTCAATTTTGTATTTTCTAATGAGAATAAATAAGATCACGTACGACATTGCTCCTGGTCTAAAAACCTGTGAACTTAAAAAATGTTTAATGTGTAAAATTTGTCTTATAATTTAACATACCTAATTAACTCCCAAAATTTAGCCAATGAAACCATATATTTTTAGATCAAGTAGCTTATCTATTCAAAAAAAACGCTATTGGTAGACCAAGTAGCTTCAGGCAAACTTAAGGAATTCGTTTTTGTAGTTTGTGTTTTAGGTGTTTTTGCATTTTATTATAAATCAATTTCTCAGAAATAGAACTAGATTGAGAATAAATTGCAGACTCATAGCAATTACCATTTGGGCTGAGCGCTGATAGTTCAGTCAGTGATTGAATCAGGCAGTCAGTCAAGAGCAACCACTTTGTATATATGTATGTATAAATATATATTTATATTATATACACTAAAACAAAGCTTGGAATTTGTATATATTTCGATTGGATGAGCCGTGGCTAAATTCTAAAAAACCGCTGGTATAGGAAGAATTCAATAGAGTTTCGTGTCGACTTCAGAGATCAAAACCATCTCCACCCTCCTTCTCTTCTATCCACTTTTATTTCTTTCAAAAAATTGCATACAAAATTGACAGTTATTAAAAAGAAAAGCGGATTAATTCTTGTCAAGTTGATTAATAATTAGCGCTTATTGATAGTCTGATGTTGATTGTACCTCCAGCGAAGACTCTTTACCAAGTGCTTTGTACCAAGAGTAGGCGCAGAACCAAAAGTAAATGCTGATGGCTGTGTGTTAAATTATAAGGATTAAATAATTAAAAAAATGAAAGCATTCACTTACACAGAATTAAATATTCCAATATGCATCGAGTAGGGTGATATGAGTTCGTTACATTAATCCATATAAAAATAGCTGAGCTATAAAACAGTCGGATATTGATGGTTAATAAGTACAAAAGGACAAACATCTTGTTCTTCTGTAATTTAAAAAGAATTCAAGCATACTTTCTAATATATTTTTACGATTACATACCAATAAAACTGAAATGATTAGAAAGCTGCAGCCTACCATATGAGAAATATAAGCGAAAAGCATGAAATAATACCAAGCCTCGATTACAAGTTCTGTGAATGAATACCATATTTAACAATTTACAATTCGAAAGTTGTATTGAAATAAAATAATTACTTTCTGAGTCGTCAAGGCCCGCCGAGCATATTGCAATATCGATCAAAGCGATTAAAATTATTCCCCATTTTAGACTGAAGAATTTCCGAAATCTTTGTAATAGATTCATAGTCTATTTATTGTTTTTCAACAATTTATTAAAAACTTCAAATTTGATAAAGGGATATGATTTGTTCAGCGAAGCATGTTGGAAGTTTTTTTTTGTATAATTTCTTATGATTATGTTTGTTTTAGGATATTGATACAATTATTATTAACTAGAGAAATTTGTCAAGGTTTTTTTCAAAATATTTTTTGTAATAAAGAACAAGTGAAATATTAGAAAACTCTTTGACCACAGTATCTTTCGTCGCTAGCTTTCGTCGTGTATGTATATAAAATAAACCATCAACTTTCATAGATTTTGGCAACTAAGGATTTAATCTGTGCTACACTGGTCATAAATAACTAGCTATTCCTATTCATTTATCATTCGCATCTTATGCTTGTTTTGGCCTCTCCTCGCCCAGCAGCAAGCGATGCACAATGGGCAGCTTGAATATTGGCACCGATAGCAGTGCCCCCAGACAGGCGCCGATCCAATAAACGATGATATGCTCCAGGTTGCTGTGGCCACGGCAGCCCCATTTAAGAGCTGTTGCCAGTACTGGATTAAAGTAGCCGCCGGAAAAGTTGAATGCTGCAAGCAGGGCATAATTAAAAGCGTAAACTTTTTGAGAGGACATAGCAGCAATTGGAAACCACGTTCGTAACGGGCGAATACTTACCTGCTACCACGAGACTGGTGCCAATAAAGGAATCAATGTAGCTACTAAACTTTGGCTCATGCGCGCTTAGAGTTTTTGAGGCGAGGCGACAGAGCAGGGTAGCTATGCCTTCAATAGCAGCGCCCAAATAAGGGCTAACCTGCAAGTCGGCATTGCATTCCTCGAATGCTCGTCCCTTGTGTGTCTCAGCAAACTCCAGCCACCAGAAGACTTGAACAATACGGTATACACAGCAGCCGCCCATTAGTTCGGCCCAGGTACGTAACGCCATCTCCTTGAAGCTGGTGCGACCCTCCAGCACATCCTCCATGTGCGTATATGGACATGCGGAGGCATCTCCCCACACCTTGCCCCACCAGATGGTCAGCAGGAACAGAAAGATGGCATAGGTAGCCACGCCAAAGTTATCCGCCACTGTCCATATGGTAACGATGATTACAAGCTGTTTAGTGTCATTCTCCTTAAAGATCTGCCCTTACCAATGATCAGCTCAAAGCAGCAGGCGCACAACTCGGCCGCTGCGATGGCCTCGTTCATCAGCACTGGCACGATGCCTTCGCTACTGAGGAGTCGTCGGCTAACCCGGCGAGCAATCTGGGCTGCTATGCAGCAGCCGACCATGAAGCCGGCGCTAATCCCCAAGGACGTCAGCGACATTATGACGTATCTTGAAGAGTAAATTCAGTTATAGTTGAGTTGTGTTTGAAGGATTACCAATGTATATACAGATAAAAATCTGTTTATTTAGTTCGTTTGTTGCATACATACATATGTACACACACATAGATTTTTTAAAACTATTTTCGAATTCTCAGCACGCCAATAATGTGCTAAAAATATTTGTAGCTTGTTCAACAAGAGAAATAACATCAATTCGTGATTTTTCTTTTTTTTTGGCGAAATTTTAATCATTCTATTTCTTAGTTTTCTTGTTATTCAACTCTTTTTGTAGAAATTGCTTTAATCAATTTTTTGTTTTATGTACCAATTGTTGGATTTGTTGCGAATATTGTTAAAATTATATTTTTGCTTTTAGATGTATTGCTTGTAATAACCATTGATTATTAAGAAAATATTTTACTTTTACCACAGTGGCTGTTATAATATTGAATTTTTTAAAATTTGTATTAAATACATACTATGTAAATTCGTTTTGTAATTGGCCTAAGCGACCGGCACAAGACCGTCAAACAATTGTGAGCTTTCGTCGTAGACGACACAGACTGAAGAACGCCTGAATGGATTATTTACTCTCAGCATTGTCGCTCATCGCGTCGATCTATTATTAATCTAATGGCTAGCGCTCAATTCTCATTGGAATTACATACACTCGTCTACAAGTAACTCATTTATTGAGCATTGTGTGCTGAGTAGTATAATTTCGTGCGTAATTTAAAGATTATTGGGAGCCAAATTACTTTTTGTTTTGTTGTGTTGGGAGTTTATATATATTAGTGTATTGAGCAATTTTCAAAAGAACGTTAAATCGTAAAAGTGTGACCACAGTTCAGAAAGGTAAATATCGATATAATTTTGAATTAACAGTAACTGTTAACGTTCAACAGTGCTATTTGAGCATAACAACGAAGCAGTCATTTTACACCGTTGAACAGTCCTATTTGAGCATAACATCCCAGCATTAATTTTACAGAAAATACAACAAGTGAGTTTGATTTACATAAACAACCTCTTTAATAAATCATTTATTAACCGAAACGAAACATGTATCAGTGATTCGACGAATTTGCCGGCCAGGCTTCATTAAATTACCCTTGGCATATTGTGGTGGCAGCGGCCGTCACTATGCAAGCACACCAGTCACAGAACCGGCAACTGCATCGGCAACAACAGCGTCAACTAAGAAATTGTCTGTGGGAGATGGCTTTACGGATTGGCGGCCCATTTACCATCTTCCTTCGATCCGGTGGGTAGCAGCCTTCAATCGTCTTAAAATGTATCAGGCTGCTGTCACTGCGGCTGCAACACCATTGGCCTTTACTCTAACTCAGGCCGGCCAGGTATCTGGAGATGCACTTGGAATTTGTGCCTCAATAGGAGTCAGTGGGCTGATCACATTATCATTGGGCAGTTACGTTGCATCCAATGTGATAGGTTATATCTACATTAACGACCAGGAAGATCGGCTAAAACTGGCATACGTCGATTTCTGGGGGCGTCGTCAGGAGGCCATGGTTGATATTGAAGATATACTCCCAGACTGGGAACTCAAGAGGACCACACGATTGGGCTTCTACCAGCCAATATGTCTGCGTACTGATAAGAAACAGCGCTTTAAGTTACTTCAACGATTTGGTGTTATCACGGATCCTCTGATATTCGAGGGTCTCTTCGGGCAGTAAAGGGCTTTGTTATGGATATTTATCATGTTATTGTAAATAATCGTAGACAAGTTAATATGTTAATATAGTTTAAAAATATAAAAAAGCGTTATTAATTGGTGTTAAATATTTAGTGCATAAAAATAAAACAAATGTCTTTTAAAATGTAAATAAAAATCTTAACATCCAATATTGCAAGAATAAATATTACATTTAAGTTAAAATAAGTTTGGATTAAAAATATTCAAAATAATATGGAAAAGCTATAGTCACCGAGGGAAGCAATATTATGTTAAGAAATGTATTTTTAGTAATAATTGTTAACTTAACAATAACTTCTAAATGATTCTAGATATCACCAAATTCCAGAGTAAGGAAGTCATGGCAATATAGTAGGAGTAGTCATTGATTTATTATCACACCTTGGCAATGGGCTATCTAAACTTGAACAGAGTGGGTAAAACAATAGATTGACTTTTACATTTGCCTAGTTTTAATTAATAGATTTGCAGTTAATAGATTTGGGCAACTTGAGAGGAAGCATTATAGTTCGCTACAAATGTAGATTCACAGTATTATCAACGAGCTTGGTGATGGCTTGTTTGTCATGGTTCTTGTACAGCATCAGGGATATGTTGACCAGGAACGAAGCCGCCAGCCAGATGATGCGTGTACCAATGCCCGTGGCCTCGCGATGAAATATGCCAGAGGCGGCGCCACGACCCGTATTGCAGAAGGATTCCTCGCAGCAAGAAGTGCAGGCATAGAGCTTGGTGCGCTCGCCAATAATGATGCAGCCGGGCTCACAGTTGACAGCGCAGCGACGATCCAAGGACCACATCTTCGGCGAACTGGTCGAGTTTTCCGTGCTCGTGGTGTAGGAGAAACGCTTGACCTGAAAAGGAAGAACATTACCAGCGAGTACTGTACTATAATCTACAGAGTTTTACTTACCATGCAGATGAACTCCTCGCCCTGGCATTTCTTCATCATTGCCGTGTCATTGCGCACGATAACATCAACGCAGGCCTGACCATCGTCCATGGTATCGCAGGCATAGCACCAGAGCTTGTTCACCCGCTCAATTGCAGCGGCAGTGCGATGAATGTGTCCGCCGCTGGTCAGTGAATTGCTTAAGCTGACACCAGGGCTGGCGGTCAATCCTCCAGGCGAGCTGGTGCCCGTGCCAGTCACTGTGCACACAGAGATTCATTCATTGATTTTCTCAGCCAAGTCGAAGGACGTCGTTTCCCTACTTACCATTATTTACGCAGGCAGTGAACACAATGGAGCAGGAGGTCAGCACGAAATAGGCGAGCGTGAGCAACGTTCGGGACATGATGTGGCCACTGGCCGCCAACTGGATCAACAAACACCTTTTCTAAACTAGAATCTAGCAAGCCCAAACTGCCTTTCGACCTTTGTTTATCTGCCAACAAAAAACTAAAGCGAATAACAGAAGAAATGCAGACAAGAAGGACATGCGCAATGGAATCCAGCCAGGATGTGTCAGCTCGATATACAGTCAGCTGCTTCTAGCAAACTTTTTTAAATCAACAATTGGAAATAAGTAGAATGTGAAATCTGGTCGTTTCGCAACAGGTGCATGCAAGTTCTGCTCTAATACTATTTTTTATTTATAATTGGAAATTTAAAATCCAATCAATATACCACAGTCTTCTCTTTTTCATATTTGCCGAGTTCTCATCCGAACACTGCAATATTATTGAGTACAGACTGCAGCCAATATTGGTATTGGTATTGAGCAACAGAAAAGCAGTTTTCAGTTGAATTACTTATGGTAATCGTGATACTCGAGTGGTCTTTAAATGTTGTTTTGTTGCAATAACTTGTTGTATTTACGTCATATAAAAAGACTTCGATGACCTGATTGAAATCAGTTCAATTAAACGTTTTCAAATTAGTATAATGACGTAGCTCGCAGCCTCTGTCACGCAGCATACAAAATTTATTACGGCTGAATGGCCGTACTTGGTACTTTGTTGTAAGTTTTTGTTATAAATAAAATGTCAACCAATAGGAAGACTTTGCAATGATTTTAAATGATTGCATAGATTTGTTACCAAAGAAAAAGCTGCCCAATGTTAATGATCACGGATTTTTCAACACAGTATTCCATTTGTATTGGCGTCATTTACAGCACGTTGGCAGCACCGTTAGCGACGAAATCATATTAACGGCAGAGGCAGACCAAGCGAATAGGGTGGAAAACGGAATGCATGAGAACGCGACGCTTGTATTTGTTCGCTGGCATTTCAATAAAAAAAAGAAATAAAAACTGCGATGCGTGCAATTTACTAAACTAAGTAAACATATTTCCAAAATAAAAAATACAATTTAAACTAATCAAGTCCGGCAAGTAAAAAGGAAGCAGCAAAACAATCGACAATAAAGTGAATTTCGCGGGTCAACGAAAAAGAATCGAGCAATCGGAAAAACAAACACAGAATGGCCAATCCAAAGGCAAGCAGAAAGCGCAATAAAAAAGCCATCGAAAAGGAAAATGTGGAGGAGCCGCCCATCAATCGGGAGCGGGGGAACATCAAAATGGGCCATGAACCCATGTACACAATTCTATCAAATGCCCAGCTCAACGAAACCTTTCACAAGCGCTACACCAAAGAGATGAAGCAACTGTACTCCAAGGTCGGTTAATATACATATATGTATACAGGAGTTGAATGTTTTTTTTGGGTTGTTACTTGTGCCCAGTTGTGGTTGCAACGTTACACATTTTTATTGGCATTTGCATTCTTATTCGCAGCTGGAGCACGATGCATTCATGGTCACATTCATCAGTATGTTCAAGACGGTGCTGGAGGCGGATGAGCACAACGAATACGGCAATACGGCGCTGGAATTCTGCGCCAAATTCGTCACCAGCTTCGAATCGGAGAAAACACATCCCATACTGGCCGAAACCTTCTCCTGGCTGCTATCGGTGAGTCTCCACTGCTACTACTTTCCCTGTCTCCATCTGGCCAAGTCTTAACGCTTCTATTCCTTCTCTGGCAGACAATTTCAAATAGTCCGCACATTCGGTTTCGAATATGTTTCTTTGTCAATAAGATCCTAAAACATCTGGGACCAAATGCCGCACTCGATGACACACAATGCGATCAAATACTGCACTACATGCTGGATCGCCTTAAGGACATGTCGCCCAGCGTGCGGAAGCAGGCCGTTCTGGCCATGCAACGCCTGCAAATGCCCGACAATCCAGATGATGAAGTGCTGTGTGCGTATCGCTATCATTTGAGTGCAGATCCGGCGGCGAGTGTGCGGCAGTGCATCATTACATGCATGGGACGTAACTACTTGACTGTACCGCACATTCTGCAGCGTCTGTGGGATGTGGATGAAATGGTGCGGCGTCACACGTACGTTAACATGTGCAACTATCCGGTGCGGTCGTACAAGGTGTCGCAACGTCTCACGGTCATCGAGCGCGGCCTCAACGACAGCTCGGAGTCGGTGCGCAAGAATGTTATCAAATATATGCTGAAGGCATGGGTTGAATCTTACCAGCAGAACTTTATACATCTCACAGCTGCGCTCAAGCTCGACTCCAACGAGGAGGAGATATTACGCTTTCGGCGCGTCGCTCGCCAAATGCTGCAGGTCATCTTTGAGCAGCACGACAATCAAAAGCTGGTCGACCAGTTGCCATTGTCCGAGGATTGCGAGCTGCATCGTTGTGTGCCCCATGAGGCTTTGACCGTGGAACTTTTGCTTTACTGGCAATCCCTCAGTGACTACTTGCAGCACAGCATGGCCGACGAGTTCGAGCTAATCCTACCTGAACTGAGCGTCTTCTGTGACTATGTAACGAAGTGAGTGTCGCACAGGAAACTGAAGAGATTTATTAAAAATATTAATGTGTTTGTTTCATTTGCAGATTCTGTCAGTTCCAAAAACCAGAGATGGATAAGTTCGCACAGATTGAGTTCCAGTGCATGCTGCTTTCGTTGGTGGAAATGCTACACACATATGATTTGGGTGACGAGATCGGGCGTGACAATATGAAGGGACTGATCACACATCTGCTGAAGGAGTGCCTGCTCGATCACAAAATTATCGCTGTCCTGGTGCGCTGCATGGAGCAGCTGGTGAGCGATGTGGGTGCACGCATGCAGTACTTTATTGACATCATCTATGAGATATGCGAATTGAATGCGAAGCAAAACGATTTGGTACATGATCGAAGCTTAATTGATAAATTGCTGGGCGACGGCGACACTGCTTTGGTCATGAATCTTAATTCGCTAAAGGTGAAAATCCTTGAGTTGGAGGAGCTGGAAGAAAATTTTGTGCGCCAGAAGGAATATATACGGGCACAGGCTGTCAACGATGAGAAGATCGCCGTCACCGAAGAATACACGGATCTGATACAGCCGTTGCTGGAGAAGCATGGCGTGCTGGATCTGCCCGCACGACCCAAACTGTCTAAGCAGGAGCGTGTGCTTAAAGGTCTCCACATATCCTTCTACATGGTTGCCTCCGAGCAAGTGACTTCTCTCAATCCCAGCATATGCAAGCTCTACAAGGTGAACGAATAAATTCGAAAATTTCCAATGCAATTGATTGATAATCTTTAGTTTTGAACTGTAGGATTTTGTGTGTCGCCACTTGGCATCCTCGGAAGTGGACATCTTCGAATGGGCCATCAAATGTGGTGCCACATTCAGCATCTTCTACGAGGCATACACAAAGGAGGTGTTCGATGTGGTTGTCGATCAGTTCTACAAGGACAACAATTTACGGCTCTGCGAGACAGCAGCACAGTGTCTATTCGAGCTGATGGATCACTATGGTGTTGATTACTTCATCGATTTGAATCAAACAGCCACGAACCAGGGACAGGCGCCCAAATCGAAGCGTCGATTGCTGTACACCATGCAGGACTTTTACGACGGTGAGGAGGATCGCAGTCAGAGTCAGAACAATGATCAAAACACTGACATCATTGGCGTGATGGGATTCTTTGTCGAAAAGGTCGTTGACAAGAGCATATTGGTGGCCATTGTGCGTGGTCTTTGCCGTTTAGTGTTGCGCGGTCAGCTGGATAATCGAACCGATATTTTGGAGAAGCTGCTCAAGCGTTACTTTAATCCAAATACGGGTAAGTTACAATTCAATTTACGCGATAAACTTCTTAGTGATATGTTTTCTTTTTCTATCTAGATCCAATTGTTAGCCAGGTGCTGGGCATGTTCTTTGAGAATGTTGTGGAGCAGAAACTCCAGAGCATACTGCAGCCGTGTTTGCTGCCCATTGTATGGTCCATCATGAACAGTAGCTACGATTCACCGCTGCACGACGTGGTGCCCGGTCATGTGACCAAGTTCTTCATCGGTCTGACTGTTCAGGAGAAGAGCACCCCCGAAAACAATATACACAATCAGATTGCGCTCAGTTTTCTGCATTATATACACAACTATTACACGGAACGCAAGGAAATGTGCCGTTTGCTTGCCAAGGATATTATCACACTCAAGCTGAACGTTTCAAATAGCCCACAAGTGAAAGATGAGATGCTCGAGGTGGTTGACAAGTTGCTTAATGTGAGTAGACCCTACCGTTGATACGGCTGAAGAGTTTTTTTTTATTAATTTGGTTAACAATTTGCAGAGTGAACTGGAGCCACGATTGATACGCAACATTAATGACTTTAAAGATATGTTGAACGGATCCTTTAAGCCGCCTGCACGCAACATGGAGGGCAATGAAAGCGAGAATGATGGAGAGGAATGTGATAGCGTTACGGCTACGACAGCTTCTACATCGGAGTGCCCTGCCCCACAGCGCAAAACAATACTGCCATCCTTAGTTGAAGAAGTCGACTCAGTGCCGGCATCACCAGCTCCAGCAGTAGCACCACGGACAGCGCCCTCAACGCCCGTCCCATCAGCGCCTTCGACACCAGTTCCAGCCGAGGCTACTGAGACGGTGCTGACTACCTATGGTACAAAGAATCAAGTGGGCTTACGCTACCTGCGACGTTCATTACACAATTCCATAAGTCATTCGGATGGAGACAGCATATGTGGTTCGCAATCGCCGTCACGAGATTCAGAGCCAGCCGAACAAAAAAAGAACGAAGCCAATGAAATAAGTAAGAGAAATCTGCGTCGAGTCAAAACGAAAGAACGCTTAGAGCAAGCAATGGCGCGTGCATCCAAGACGCCTGAGAAGCGTCCAGAAACGCCTGAACCAGAAACGCCTAAGTCGTCAAATGCAAGCTTAAATGAAAGCACAACTAAATCCACTAATAAAACCGCAAATGAAACAACAAGTGATGTCACAAGTGAAACAACTGCAGCCACAATTGTTGAAGTTGTTCCCGCAACTCCTGTATTAAATGAATCTGTAAGTTTGTCCATACAAATTTATTAAACTATGGTTTTAACCTTCCCACTTCATTGTGCAGCATAACGACTCGGAAGTGATTGAGGATTCACCCACGGCCGTCGTTTCTAGTTCGTCATCAACTAAGCACAATGCGACCAGTCTGCGCATGCGCTCAATGCGCAACCGAAGGGCAGCAGGTGCTCGCACCTCTCCCACTGGCAGCAGTAAAGTGAGTACACGCACACGCGCACGCATGCGCTTGCAGCCCTAAGCAGGAGCACACACTAGATGTAGCAGAGACCTGTAGATTTTCCACGTCCAATGAACACGGAAGAAACACTAGACTTAGTTCGCTTTGTACTTTGTAGTTTTTAGTTAAGTAGTTAGTTAAGTCAAAGACAAGCAATTAAGCTTTGATTGATGTATCTTAAGAAGCTCGTGGAAAAAAAATTGAAATGACAATAACAAAAAATACCATGAACTGAACGTTTTAAAAAGTTTAAATGAAACACTTAAAACCAAACGCTGTTTTCTTTATGCCACTGCAAGTACAAATAAGATTCTAATGTACGTAGTTTAACTATATACTTAGCACCAGTTTAAACAGAACTCTTGTTTACCTATTCTTTAATTTATTATTTTGATTTTCCATTCTATGTTTTTCATTTTTTCTTTAGAAGCGCAAAGTTCTACACCTTGAGATTCAGACACCACTGCGCAATGGACGCAAACGTGTGCTGCGCAAGTCATTGCATGCGGCGCCAGCGTCGACTTCGTTGCTGTCACAGTCCTCCGATTCGGGCACATCCTCACATCGCATCTCGCCACTGCGAAAGCAACAGCGATTGGATGCAAAGACGCCAACGCGGCAGAGTAGCAGCGTTGCGGTAACAGCGAATAGCGAGAAGAACACAAACAGTCCCACAGGCAGCACCGCCTCCTCTATCAAGGAGAACACGATACCAACGGATAATCCCCCACACAAGACGCCGAAACCCAAAAAGCTATCCACATCCACTCAGCAAACGTTGGCCAGCTCTCCAGCGTCACGGGTGACCACGCGGCATTCTGCTCGTAAGCTGCGCATGAATGCCATGCGCGCGACCCGCAAACGCATATCTTTGGAGTTGAGTCTGACCGAGGGCAACGCCAAGATGCCCACGCCAAAGCGAGTGCGCCAGGATAAGCCCCGTTCCAGCATCCCAGCTGCCAGTGAACGCTCCACGGCCACCACAAGAACTACACGAAGTGCAACCAAAGCCCCATCAACATCACGGGAAACCAGAAAAAGCCGCGCAGCCCAAACAGAGGGAGCGTCTTCCGCCTTTGTATCTACCCCCAACCGTCGCAAGTAGAATTCTCAATCCCCCCTTCCATTGACCCTATCCTCATTCTCTTCTGACATCCTACCTACAATAACTAGTTTAATTTTCAAGTGTTTTAATTTGTTTGTGTTCTTTGACTGTAAGCCTATAACATTGTACGCGTTTCAATGCTTAATCCTTGTAAATTTTATGTATAATACGTAGTCTTGTTTAAATATAATTATTTAAAAGAAAATCAGCAAATGTTACATATAGGAAGGGTGTAAAGGCATATTGCTAAGTTTTTGGATTTTCTAACGAATATATTAGACGATGCACTTAGCTTACTGACATTCAATAATCAGTAATAGCAAACAAACAGAAGCAAACTAATATCTTGAAAATATAGCTGATTACACATCTATGTATATTATAAATTCTATAATTAAATGTATAGAGCAAACCTTCGTTATTCAAGCTGTAGCTCTAATTTGTATTACAATCATTTTAATATTATTAACCGAGCTGAATTGGCTTAGTTTTGATGCTGATAAGAATTAAGAACGAAAAGAATCATTTCTTGGGCAATAGGTGTTACCTGCATTATATATGCCACGATAATACTCGCAAAATATACACTTCATTCCTTGGTTTTACAGAATGTATTTATTTCGTGAATGGTGTGGAGGTGATCCTTCGAAACTGGCGATATATGGGATAGGATACATACATGTTTACATATATATAGTATACAATTAATTAAGAACTAGAAAAGTTGCATTATCGGATAAGTACATGCTGAGATTCGTTCATACATCGTCGAGAGGCGTATGAAATAATATTAGAAACTTTTTTTGAGCAGTGATTGAGTTGAGTTCGAGATGAAAGGAAATCCTTAGTTGCTAGAATTAGAATTAAAGACTGAAAATGGTTTAGATACAATTATGTAGTTATGTAGTTGAGAGTAGACGATAAGGCCATGGAGGTTTGTTTTGAACAGGCACATGGTTTTTGTATGTATAAGGAATTAACTTCCTTCATTCCTTTGCGATCAGGGCTCAGAGTTTAATGCCCTTCAGCTTGACAGCTGTGGTGTGCAGATCCCATTCCTGTTGCTGCAGCGCCTCGTAGGCTGCCGCCAGACTGAGTTCCGACTCCGCGAGTATATTCTGCAGTTTGATCAGTTTTATGGACTTGTGCACATCCCAGTTGATGAACTCTAGTGCGCCCAGGCAACGAGTGGGCGTGCTCTGCAATAAAGAGTTGATAAAAATGTAATTTATGGGGAAAATAAATTATGGATTGCTCAACTTACATCCTTGCCCAGCACTTTGACCATAATGCGCACCTCGTCCGAATCAACGCCCCGCTCACAGCCACGCGGCTTCTTGTCCGAGAACTCCAGCAGATCCTCACAGCTCACCGAATTCGAATCGGCCAAACGTGCCGCTGTTGCCGCAAAATACTCGGCCTCCGTTTGTGGCTTCTGGGACGCAGTCGTTGCGGTATTTGATGCAGCTGCTTTCGAATCATTGCCATTGATGACGACGCTGTGATTCATCGCTTGATTGACGGAGGCGCGCACCTTCTTGAAGAGCGCATTACCAGCCAGCTCGTTGTCGGCGCAGCCAAAGCGTCGCAAGCTGCCACTCTCCTGAGGCGCATCTTGCGGCATTGCAGCTGCCTCCGCTGCCACTGCAGCGGCCGCCACAGCCGTTGCTGCAGTGGGAGCCATCTCCTGGGGCACTGCCTCAGAGTCGAGTGTGGTCGAACTGCTGCTGCTGGCCAGCGGTTTGTCCAAGTTGCGCAGCTCATCGTCGTTAACATAGAGTCCCGAGATTTGTGTCGGTTCAAAGCCCACATCCTTGCTTTTGTTGTAGTGGTCCTTCTGTATGGAAAAGTTGAGGAAACCATCTGTCACATCCGGTGACTGCAGCACCCCATCTTTGCCCAGATCGGCCTCCAGTATGCTCTCGAACTGCAGCGATGCACTGTCCGTCAATCCAGCGGCATCGGCAGGCGTCAGCTTGTCCAGATTCTGATAGGTGTGCGACGATTTGTCGCCAGCCATGGCTGGCATGTTCTCATATTCCCGAACATCTGAACGTCGACGCACGCTGTTGGAACGCACAGCGGCTACCACTTCAATGGAGCGTGCAGGCTGCTGATGCTCTCGCGCTGTGGCTGATGCTCCTCCTGAGTTCCTGCTCGACGCATCCTCATCGAAGTCCGCCAGCTTGTTGAGTGTGCGCTGCACACCGTTGGCTGGTATAATCAGTGGATATTTGCGCACATGACGCTTGGTGCTGGTCTTCACCTGCTTCTTGCCTTCGCGCGACGGCAGTGGCAATGGATTCGCCTCCTGTGGCTCGGGAAACTTGTATGTGCCCAACGACATGTAGCTGGGACTCTCACACGAGTCATTGGCGCCCAATGAGTTGCGATTCTCATCCCCTCCATGTCGCTCCACACTCGCCTGCTCGGCACGACGCACACGATGTGCTGCTCCACGGGTGGGCAACGTCATGGGGCGCGATGGCGGCGGCTGTGATGTGGATCGTGCACAGTCTGTGGCGTTGTTGATGGCTGCCTGCGGCTCCAGAGCAACGTTGGCTGGATGACTCAGTTGACTGGCCAGTCGGCGTGGCAGCGTCTTGGCATTCATCAGCTCAAACTCATTCGTGTCCATGTGGCGCAACAAAGTGGCCGCTGGACTGGGCCCGATGTCCAACATGCCCTTGCGCTCGATCAGGCTGTTGTAGGCTTCGCGACCCTCTTCGCCAATCAGCGACTGTACGGAATGAAAGGGAATGAAATGAAGAGCAAGGATAAAGCAAATGTCCAAATAAATACAAATAATAATTATAATAAATGGTAATATGTAAGGAAACGATTGATGAACAGAAGAGTTCGATGTAAATAGCAGCGCTATGTTAAACTACAGAATGTTAGGTTTTAACATTACTAACCGACAACTGTTCGCTGTTAAACTCAAAATCTTGAACAAATGATTATACACTTAAACTAAAAATGTCATTGAAAAAGCAATAAATGATCAGGAGAAAGATATATTTATATGTTAGCTTACAAAAGTAAAAGTGTAAATCTTTTACATTATGTATTAAATTAATCCAAGTGAAATTTAAGACAGTTACGGGTTTTTCTTTTGCTTTATTAAATCCCTTTAAATATACACAACGTTTTTGATTACCAATTGGTTTGTTTTCTTGTTTTTTATCATTTGTTTGTTTGTTTATCGTTTGGTTCTTAGAATGCAAACTTTGTATATATATAATTACTTGGAAAAAGTTTTAGTTTAGTTTTGGATTTAGTTTTAGTTTTGGTTTTTGTTTGTGAAACGCTTCGAACGCATATTTTAGAATATCAATATATCAATTTGTAGTGTAATCTTGTAAGTAATGCTATATGAAATAGATATGAATTGTATGAACTTTGTAATCATAAGTAATATTATATTATATTATGTATATAAACTTTGTATATAAGTAATTCCATTTTTGTTTTGTTCACTTTGGTTGTGGTTATCATTATCATTATCAATAAATGCATAGAATGCGACAAATCTTTTTATTAAGAATATTTCCATATATCCATATATGTATGTATATATATATCTCATTGGAGCTCTATAAAAAAAGTGTAGACACGCTCAAGTGGCGCTTTGTGTAGTTAATCAACCTGGGGATTAACTCTCGGTTTACAATCGTATCGTTTTTGGAGAAAATGGAAATATTTATTTCACTTATGGATCTACCAATTAATTCGAGATTATTTTCCAATACCAACGAGTCCGTTTCGTAATAGTATTTGTGTATATATAACTAAATTTCGACTCCGACGGTTTGCTCAGTATTATCATATATATAGTCTAATATATAAATATGTTTGGTTTATATATAGTAAAAATGCAAGCGTAAGGATATGGCACATAATACACATTTGCATATGTACGAGTTTTCGGACAATATATTTTCAATATCTATGCTTTTAGTTCTTCATTTAGTTGTTTTCCACTGTTAGACCTTTTTTGAAAATATGTGGTAAATTAGGTCTATTAGCTTCTTATTTTTTGTTTTTTTTTTGGGATGTTGTTGGCGATGAAAAAGGATTGTCAACTTGTGTGTCTTTATTTGTTGTGTGTGTGTGTGTTTGTCTCGATGACTGTCGTTGTAATGGGTATCTGTGTGTGTCTCTGTGTGTACTGTTGTTCCTGTTTATACCCTGTCCAAATTTATACATGCAATGAGTTGTCGATTAGATCAATGTCAAGTGTTTTTTTATTTTTCTGTATAATACTGTTGATATTCCTAATCTGATTTCTACTAATTGATTGTTGGATTGACGACACCGACAACCAGAAGCTCTGTTATGCTATGAGAGAGATGGGAATGGGGATGACGATGACGATGATAATGATAATGATCTGATAGGATTTTGGTTTCAAGAGCCGCCCCTTTTGCCCTGTCTTTCTGCCCCGTCTTCTTGCCCCCATCTTTCTTTTTTGTCTGATCCTTCTGTCCTGGAAGCATATTCATTGAAGAGTCAAGTCTCCTTTCGAGTATTTACGAATCTCTTCGGTTTGCTACTAAATATGTTTAATTAATATTGCTATAACATTATTGAGCTGTTTGCTTTAAATATTTGGGTTCCGTTTCCCAGGCTGCCCTGAACTAGTTTTGTTGCATTATTGCTTATTGTAATTCTCAATTCGATTGATCTTTAACTGTAACTGTTAGTTGTATCTTTATCTGTTAGCTGCAATTGTATCTGTCTGTATGTGTAACTGACATTGTATCTGCGACAAAAAACAAACAACTGTGTGCTTACGAGTACTCGTATTATTATCCGTTCTGAGAGGTCTTCCATGTTTCCAAATAAGGCACACTCTCAAAAATGCAAATCCATAAAAAATATACACGCTAATATGTTAAGAAAGGCTGCAAATATTTCTACAATTTACTTTTCGACACACCACCACACCACACCACAGCACACCACACTACAACACACACACACACACACACATCGATCGATGGATGGATCGATCGATCTGTGGCCTAATCCGAGAGTACATGGCCGAATAGTAAATTGAGAACATATTTCAGCATTTTCCTTAGTTATGGAGCCGGACTGGGCGGAATACGTGGCGCAATGAACTCGCGTCGAAACTGGAACTCGTCGCCACTCTCCGTGCTCGTGGATGAGCTGCTGTCACTCGAATCCCCTCCTGTTATCACCAATGGCAACTGTTGTTGTTGCGGTTGTTGCTGCTGCTGCTGCTGCTGTTGTTGGAGTTGCCGCCAATGCAACTCGTGTTGCTTCACTGTCGACACATGTATCTGCTCTGGCCAATGGAACTCTGTGGGCCGCTGGGGCTTTACCAGTTGCGGTTGCGATTGCTGTGACTGCGCATTGCTTCGCTGCTGCTTGAGCTCGTCGGGCGAGCTGCCCACGAAGTTGGTCGACGTGGGACTCTTGCCCGTCAGGCGACTGATGTCAAACTCATGCAATAGAATGCCACCGCTCATTGGACGCTGTACCGGCAGTGCAGCGGATGCAGTGCGATAAGTGGCCACAGCCGAAGAGGCCGCCGAAGAAGAGCCCGAACCCGAACTGAGCTTCTGTGACGTTGTGGGCGCCAGCAACGCGTGCTGTGCCAACTGTGCCGTGTAATTGTTGCCGGGTCCGCGTCCACCAAAGTCATAGATGCGTTCATCGTAGTGAAACTGCTCGTAGCCGGCGCCAGGTCGATGGAAGCTGCGTCGATTGCCGCCCAGATTGTAGTGTGGCGCCGACTTAATGCTCGAGTTGGAGCCGTAAAGCTGACGCGGTGAAATGATGGCATCCCGCTCATCCTGGCAGGCAGACTGCACCTGACGATTGAGACCAGCTCGTCGGCGACGGCACAACGAGCTGCTGGAGCTGACGGCGACGCTAGCACGTATATCGCACTCGGAGCGCGCCAGGCTGGGCTTGGTGCGTGACTCCTCGCCGCTGGACGAGCTGCTGGAGTCGAGCGTCATGGGATTGTAGCTGAGGCGGCGCAAAGTGCGCGCTCTTATCGAGCGTGGCTTGTAGCTGGCTGAGCGTCGCGGCAACTGTTGCTGCTGCAGCTGGTGTTGTTGCTGCTGCTGCTGCAGCTGTTGCTGCTGGGCATCGGAACGAAACTGGCGCTGCTTGGGATCTGACAGCACCGGCGATATGGGCTGGAAGCTCTCATTGAAGGAGGTGGAACGCTGGCGATAGCTCTTGCTGGCCACTGCATACACAGCGCTGCCACTGCTGGCATTTAAGCAGGAGGATTTCACCGGCGAGGCGCTGGCCAGCAGCTGTTTGGTGTGACCATTCCCAAAGCGTTCATAGCCACTGCTCATCACCACTGGCGGTGCACTGTATAGCGCCTCGCCCTTGATGGGGAAATAGCTCTCCTGCGGACTGTAGCTGCTCTTCTGGCTGCTGCGACGCGACAACGAAATATTTGTGTCCCGCGAGGCAAACCCCGTGTCCGGAGTGCTGCTGCGCTTGTCCTCCAGCAGCTTCTGTTCGCTGGCGCTGGCCACTTGCTGGCTGTGCAGCTGTGCCTGATTGTGCATGTACTGCAGATGCTTGTCCAGGTGACTGGTGGCCGCATTGAAGTCGAACATGGTCTGCACCCCATTGCTGTAGCTGTAGACGGCCGACTTTAGGCTGCCGGTGGCACTGCTGATGCCATCGTCCAACGAGCCCAGCAACTGAGGCAGCTGGTCATTCAAAATGGTATCATTGGAGTCGCTCTTGTCGAGCTCCGTGTACGTGTGCATAAAATCGAGGTTCAAAGCCTTCAGGGTGTTCTCAATGTCCATGATGTTGTCGTTGATGCTTGGCGGCTCCTCGGAGCTGCGTTCCCGATTCAAGGGACGGCTGAGTATTTCGCGTGATTTCTCAAACAGAAAATCGGAACTCTCCTTGTCGAAAATCGGAATGCGCAGCTCGGAGCTATTCTTGATCTCGCTTAACGAGCGAAATCGCTGCTTGATGTGAAGAGTGAAGGGAGTACAGAAACGAAAAGCAACCAAATGCAAAACAAACAACAAAAAAAAAAGCAAAGGGAATGAACGGAAGCACAACGCGAATGGGTGAAGAGAAGAGTGAAGACAAAAAACAGCGCTAGATTAGAGCATTGAGAATGCTACAGTCGAATGTGCTCGACTGTCAGATACCCGCTACCCATTTTTGTAGAGAAAAGTAAAACAGGAGGGTGTAAAATGGTTCTAAAATTACTTTGAAAATGACCAATCATTGTTATTAGTGATCTTTTCTCTATATCTTAGATCTAGGTGTTCAAACGAAACGGCAGACAGACAACGAATGAAAATACTTTAAGCTAACTTCTGTGTGCTACACTATCAATCTGTGATTTTCATTAGGTTGCAATATCTTTCCACTATCTGGGAAGCGAGTAAACGGCGTTCAATTAACCACATAAATTTGTCTAGCTCTATGAATTCCCTGGGACACTGGATTGATTTATCGTGGTGTGCTCTGCCTACCTGTATGTCGGGTATGCTTTGCAGTTCCTCCGTAAAGTTCTTCTTCTTGGAGAAGGGTGATGCACTGCCATGCGTAGGCGTCAGCGCTGAGTTGCGTGTGGCCCCTCCGACCATGCTGTTGGACTTGTCGCCGCCTCCGCTGCTCAAATGCGGCAAACGAAAGCTGAACTTGCGCTTGGGACTGTGCGCGGCTGGTGTGTGATCCGAGGCCAAGTCAATCATCGATCTGCAAAGAAACATTAAGCTCTCATTCAGTATTAGTCATAAGTAACAAATGGTTGACTCACCTGGCACTGATTTCGTTGGCAATTTCGATGGCATGATTCAGTATCTTCTCATCCTTGACCGAAATGGGCTTCACAGTGCCCGTGGCTGGTTTCTTTTTCGAGAGCAGGCCATGCTTATTGCCATTGGTATCCCCTGCTTTATGCGCATACTTTGCGGACAGTTCTGCGAATTCATTTTTCGTATTCACTCGATCAAAGTCTGGTGACTTTGGCTGGCTGCCAGAGGCGCCACTAATCGAACCAAACATCGAATTGATTTCATCCAAAAGGGATGGGCCAAAGTCCAGTTTATCGCCGGTGATTTCATCATCGGATATCTCGTGATATTCATGCAGATCGTCGGTGGCATTACGCGAACTGGCTCGCCAATGATTCGGTTCGCCCCCTGTGGAGTGCAGGCTCTTGCCATCGACGCCATAGTTATTGTTCTGCAGCGCATAGGCCAGCTGTTCCTCATCCAGTTTGTGCGAGGCAAAAGGATTCGAGCCAGCAAAGTCAAAGGAGCTCTGTCCATTGCTGGGTATCAATTTCGGTGTGTGCTCCGTGGAAGGAATAAATGTGGGATTCATAGAGGTGCCAGCACCCTCGGGAAAATAACCGCTGGCCGTTTGCAGTGAGTCGGGACTGGTTGGAGTTGGTGGCAGCAGCAGTGGCGTCTGCTCAATGTCCTCGGATGGCTTGTACGGCGTCACAATCTGCTTGGGCACATGGTTATACTGCGAATTGCACAATAAATAAGTAAACATCTTTACTGAGATGGCCACAACTTACATTCTGCGAGCTACCGAGAAAAGCTATATCGCCAAAGGTTGCGCCATCGATGCCCACATGTCCGGTGTGCTTAAAGTCATTCTGTGGCTTCGATATCATCTCGGTGCGCAGCTTGCGCTTGCTAATGCGATGGTCGCCCACGCGACTAAACGAGTCCCGATTGGAGCTGGGCAAGCCTTCGAGAAAGGCAACCGTATTCGAGGGATTGAAGTAGCCCGTCTTGCCAGTGCTTAGAACACCCTTCCAGAAGGGTGTGCCCGTGTTGCGATCCAGCACGCTGATAATGTCACCCTGGCGATACAACAAGTGATCCTTCTTCGGCTCCACGCAGTTGACCACAGCCTTTAGTTGCTCCGGCTTCATATCGGGCAGCTGGTCGTAGATCTCACTAAACTTGGGGCGCTTGGCAGCGTCATCCTGCCAGCACTTCATCATGAGCGTGTAATACTCGCGTGGACAGCAGTCTGGCTGCTCCAGCCGTTGGTAATTGGGCGCATCGATGGCCTCAAGTATCTGCAGACCAGTGAGAGCAGCCCAGGGCTGAAAGCCATACGAGAACATCTCCCAGAGGCAAACGCCATAGGCCCACACATCAGAGGCGTTGGTGAAGCGCAAGTAATTGATGCACTCGGGAGCGCACCAGGCAATCGGCAGCTTAAGATTCACATTGAAATTGGTCTTGTAGTAGTCCTTGCCCACACCCAAGGCACGTGACAATCCAAAGTCCGAGATTTTCACCTTGTCCTTGCTGAAGACGAGTATATTTCTCGCCGCCAAGTCCCTGTGAATGAGACGCTTCTGCTCCAGGTAGCGCATGCCGTTGCAAATCTGCAGAGCGAACTCACAGAGCGTGGGTATGGTGAGGAAGCTGACACGCAAACCGGAATCCTTAAGGCACTCGAGCAGGGAACGCAGATGTGCCAGCTCCGTGACGAGCATCAGAGAATCGGTGGCCAGCACCACGCCATACAGACGCACAATATTCTCGTGCTCAATTGAATGCATTATGGCAGCCTCCTTGAGAAATTCCATGGGATTCGATTGCATGCGCTCGCGACACAAGCACTTGATGGCCACTTGAATCTGTGTACAGCAAGAAAACAATTTCGAATTAATTACTCAACTCAACTCCACCGAACCGGAAACCATAAAGTGCAGAAAAGTGGGAATAGGGGAGCCAAACTCACCCGCTCGCTGCCATTTGTCCAGACGCCCTGCTGCACAATGCCAAACTCCCCGATGCCCAACTGCTTGTTGACGCTAATCGCATCGGCTGGGATAATGTGCTTATTGTTGGGCACCTTGCTGCCCGGCGAACTGGCTCCGCCATTCCTAGTGGCCGTTGCTGTCGCCATAGTCGTGTTGCTCTCATTTGGCGATTGGCCGCCACTCATGCCGCCATCCTCGCGCTTCACAATTGTGGCGGGGGCTTGGAGCAACCGCTTGATTTTGCTGAGGTAACTGTGGGGGAAGTGCTTCTCATAGAATTTACGCAGTCTTCGGATTTCCGGCCGCGATAGACCAATGAAACGTAAATCCTCATCCGCTGCATATTTAAATTGAGCTGCATTCGTTATTTTTAATTCGTTTCTGCATAATGAGAGAGTGGGAAGAAGAGAGAGGGGGACAGATGAGTAATGAGTTCAGTTCGTCAAATCCAGACGGAAAGCTGCAGTGCTCAACTTTCAGATATTCAGTAGACATTTTTTTGAAAACTCAAAACAATTAATCAGAGCAATTGAGTCATTGCAGCTGCTTAAATGACACACATGCATTATTACAGAATACAAATATAATTATCTATCTATCTAAATTACTCAGCTGCACCATTATTTAAGTGCAACGATAAGATATAATTTCAGTCGAATAAGAGACTGCTGTTCGTATTATAATCTTTGCCAAAAATTGAAAACGGTTTTCGGTTTTCCGATTTAAAAAAAAAATGTAATTGTTTTGGGTGCATACTCAGCAATCAAAATGTGCATACGAAAATACAGACAATAGTATCATTTTATACAGTATTGATAGAGCTATTGATAACAAATTGGAAAGACTTTTTTGGCATTTTGAATATATTTTCACTTTTGCTTTGGGTTAATACGAAAAACTAACTACTAATTTTAATTAACAATTTTTGCTTTTAATTTTAATACAAATTTGTTTTTCTTTTTAAAACCTTAATGGAATGAGTTAAAAATAGTACTACATTCTAGTTGCCAGTTGCTAGTTGGTCTATGCTCCTAATGAGTATTTCCTAAGCCAAGCGTGATCAGAATACTATTCATAATTTGGTCAATTTGGGTCATAGCACCATTCCACTTACTTGATGGCATTATAGTACTGCTGCAGTTCGGACTCGGTGAGGAATTCATATAAATCAATCTGTGGACACTCTGGAAGATACAGAAAGATAAATATAAAAATAAATACGAGTATATAAATGCACATTTAACTTAAGTATGCAAGCGGCGTATCTCAGAGACACAAACCAACAACAGCTGCAGTCCATAATATTCCCGATGTGTGTGTGTGTGTGTTTCTGTTTGTGTTTATGCGTGTGTGTGGGTGGTATTTGAATCTATACACCCGCAACCAAAAATAATAATAAAACAAAAAGAAACGCCAACACATTTGGATTGACTTGATTTCCATTCATTGGTAACGGCAACGGCGCCCTGCCCTCATTGTGTGGCAAGCAGCCTTTAAAATATTTTCATTTCTTTTATTTCAACATCTTTATCTCCCGTTCCCACCGCAAACACAAACACAAACACACACACACGCACACACACACACACAGATACGCACTAACACAATATTGAATATTATTCTGATTGCCTTCGGTGCTGCTTCTTCGTTTCAACCCGTACCCGTAGCATTTGTCATTGTCGTGTTTTTGTTTGCCTTTGTAAAGGAAACAACGCAACACATGTACACACATACACACACATAGTGGCTGCCATGGCGCATATACATGTGTGTGTATTTTGTATGTACACAGATTGCCTGATAATGTCCGTTAAACCCCTGGATTGGCAATTTGAGTCATCAGCAGCGCGGCATTCGGCATTCGACATTCATTGAGATAATAAATTCCATGGAAACAGACCACATCCGCTAGATCGCTTGTTTTGTTTGTTTGATTGCTTGTTGTTATTGCAGTTGCACTAACTACTGGTACACTCATGCATACATCTGTGTCGGTGCATTTCGTTTTTCAGAACAAATGACAGTTTGCTTGCATTTTGCAATTAAATCGGCAAAGCTATCCCGCAGGATTCGCAGTTGTCCTTGAATTTGCAAAATAAAATCGATCGGCCAATACACACGCACACACTAACACTGACACACCGCCGCCCTCACATACAGACACAAGTAACACAGAAGCTACTACTACGTAGCAGATACAATTTTCGCTGCACTCAAAACACTTGTATTTCCGTTTTGTATTTGAACTTTTCTTTTTTCCACTTTTCATCACGAATTCATTTACAGTTCCAACACACTTTTTCTCACATTTTTACAGTTTTTATTTCAATCTTACCCATTTTATTTTTGCGTGTGCATTGTTTGGGAGTACTGCATCTTCACCAGAGTGAACATTTGCGACAAAAATAAAAATCCACATACTACCTTACAGAGAAATACCAAATCAAGCGATTGTACCACGGTCACACTGTTACCATTAACAGTGATTTTTTAACAGTGCGGCAAACCGAACAGCTGAGCGTAAATAAAGACAACATAAACACTTGCATATTATCTGTAACAGACTGTTTGTTTATTTAATGAAAACATCTGTGCGATCTTCAATTGGAAGCATATTATTGAATTCATATACATAATTTATAATAAAGTACATAAGCTTGTAACACAAGCAGTGATAGGCAGAGATAAATGTGAAATTAGTTTAAATTTCTCGATTAACATTTAAAAAAGACGGAAGGTATTCGGAAAAGCGGAGACGGTCATACGATCAATTACAGCCTTGGTGTGTTCAAAGCCCAAGGCATTATTGATGGCCGCCAGCTCATCAAAGTTCTCCCGTGTGCGCTTATCTTCAATCATTTTCGAAACGTATTTGTACATGCGTCCGTAGTGGCAATGTGCAAATGCATGCCACATCGAGAACTGGATCGCCTTGCTATCGTTGGCATCAACAAATTTAATAATATCTGTGTAAACATCGTTAAGTTTGTTCAAGTTATCCTTCATATTATCATCCAGGACTGACAGCTTAGCAACTGCAATGCCCTTCTTGCTGAGAGCTTCAATTAAATTGTTTCTCTGCTTATCCATGTTACTAAAAATTCACTTATTAGAAATAATAGTCATATACCATAAAGATTCACTTACGTTTTGATCTTTGATGCATCTGGGCGAGTATCATTCTTCAGTCCATAGAAAGACAACAACGCGTCTTCATCGGTTTGACCAATAACTAGATCGGCCAGTTGTACAATGCGCTCCAAAGCGGCACGCAGCTTCTGCTTATCAACGCCAGCGTCGTCGCCTTCTGCGCATTTCTTGTTAATAGTAGTGGCAAAAGTTAATGGCAGTTGTGACTTCAGCTCGCTTGATTCAATATTTTGAATGAGCTGCAAATGTGCAGGCATATGCTTGGGATGTGCGGCAACTACATCCTGATATATTTTCTCCGCCTTTTCTAACTCTAAAAAGCAAAACATAATGTAAGCTTGTAAGGGTATTGGAATAGTTCTTTAAGTGGACTCACCGCACTTGGCAATGTGTGTGCATTGGAAGTCCCGCAAACTTTCGGCGTAGTCATCGGCGCTGGTCTTGCCCTTTTGTGGTGAACTGGGAGCTGCGCTAGTATTACCAGGCACATCGTTCTGCACACTGACACCATCACCGCCGGCTGAATTTGCAGTGTTTGTCACCGCTTGAGATGTGGCCTGTGACTTCGGTTTGCCACCGTTGGTGCTAACAGCGGCAGCTGGTGCTGAAGTGCTGCTATTGGAGTTACCACCATTCGAGGCGCCATTGGATGTGGATTTCTTTTCGGCCGGATTCAGCACATAAGTGAATTGATGCAGAGCGATGCGACGCCCGGCCTCATCCTTGGGGAAGACCAAATTGCCGCCCAACCAGGCGCACTGCGCTGGCAGATTGGCTTTGGTCAAGCGGTCCTGAGCAATGGGCGCGATGTAAAGCATTTTGTTAGCTTCACGTATTTTAGAGGATGTTAATTTACGACCGCTAACAATACATTGATTGTAGCTATCGAAAAAGTCCATCGACAGCATACTGGACAGCTTATAGGCGGCAATGAGATTAGCTTCGGAAATCTTCTCCAACAGCTCTCGCTTCTCGTGACGAACTTGCAGTCGCACTGTATATTCGCCTTTCTCCAGTTTGGTGAAAAAGGTATGTGAGTGGGCGTCACCAGTGGCCACCAGAGACTTATTCACATCGAACAGCATCCACATTTGCGACTCAAACTCCGACTCATACAGCAAATCGTTAAAGATTGGTGCATAAAGCGCCACCTCGGCTGCCTTGCTCACGTTCAGATTGTAGACCAGCATATTCTGATAGATCTGTCTGCCCTCTGGAATGACATCGCGCGTGGCGCTTAATGGCGAAATCTTTGACTCGCTGGGCCGCAAAATAGTAGCGGCAGTTTTAAGCTGCAGCAATGGCTGAATCTCCTCTGCAACCAAGGCTCCAACCTCCAGCTGGTGTATTCCACGTCCAGCGTGCATGACATCTAATAATTTAATCATAATTTAGGTATAATTGTCGGAACTAAATCTTTGCTATATTTACAGGCATTCGGATTGTGGGCGACCACGCCACGGAACTCAAGGCTGTACTTCAAATGGCTCTGGCCGTGATTGGACCAGTATTTGGCAATGCACAGCTCGATTATCTTGTTAGCCTGCAATGAAAAGCGTGTTAAGTCTGTGAGCTAGCCACAAACAGATAAGATGCTTTACCTTAACCGCGAATGTGGTTGTGGCTTCGAATTCCGAGTTGACCCCAATTATCTTCATGGTTTCCAGTTTACGACAAGATTTATGCGGCAGCAGTTGATTTGTGTGTAAGAAGAATTTGCCTATGTCGTTGCCTCGATTGGGATCCGTTATGCGCATGCGCAACACTAAAATATAAATATATTATCTAAAAAATTGAATTTAAATTAATTCAGGTCTAATTTACCTGCCCAAGTGGCCTTGTCTGGTACCAAAATGAAGTCCCTTTGAATGGTATTTGGTTGAAACTCGACGCTCTTATCGGCTCTATTGCTAGCTGGTTCATAAATAGGAGTGTTTTCTACATTCTCCAGCACATGGGGCTGCACTACAGTGACGGGTATCTCAAACAATGGACCCTTTTGGACGCAATCCGTGTCGTAGGCTTTCACCCTAAAATATTGTTTATTTTTAGATAGTTTAGTCCTGAAAGCGTAAGGCCGCGGATGGCGCAACTTACACAGCACTATGGACACCTGGCTGCAGGCTGGTTGGATCGATTCTCACAACAATTGAGCGTGTGCCATAGCTGAGATCTAGAAAAGAGCCACATTGCACCCACGACTGCGAGGGAATAAGGCTAAGGCGCACATTAAAGTTGAACTTGTCTTTAGGATCTATACAAATTGAAAGCATATTTACAAGTTGTTGATTTAAAAGGTAGCTCCCTTCTTTAGCTTACCCGCTTCCTTGTCATTGAAGAACACGGGCTCAATATTGACGCTAAAGTCAGCAAACTTTCGCTGGACGCCCTCACGCATATGAATACCCTTCTCGTTGTTGGGACCCACGCGCACCGAAAATCTGCAAACAAAACAAACATATACATATAATTTTTCTATGTATTACCACTTTTACGACTCACTTACCGCAGCATGTTGTCCTTGGACTGGCGATGCTCGACCAAATGCTCAAAGGCCTTCTCCACATTCAGCAGGCCATGACCCTGGGCATAGGGATCCACATAGCTCAGCTTGGTGGCCGTAACGCCAATAGCACGTTTAATACTATATGGCGAATACTGAATGTTTAGCTGCTTGAGTCCAGAGATGATCAATGCCACTGCTCCAGCGACATGTGGAGCTGCCATGCTTGTGCCATTCATCAGCTGCGATTTGCTCATCGTAAACTGGGGCACCGAGGTGATAGCACCTCCGGGTGCGCACACAGTCACGCCTTGTCCACCATCAATGCAGGGATCGCGCGATGTCCATGTGTAAACATTGCCAGGCAATTTCTCACGCATTGCGTACTCGGCCTCCATCATCTGTGGGGAAACATACGCTCCCACACCTATCAGACTTGGCTGACTGATGTCCGGGGGAGTGCCCACAGTGCTGAGCGCTGGGCCATGATTGCCAGCCGAGGCAACCCAGACGACGCCATACTTGTTGACCATCTCGTTCATCAATTCGCCAATGCGGCTGCAATAGGAGAATTAAAGAGTTGATTAATATGGTATACATGCGTGTGTAGCGTCAAATGGAGACATATCTGTGATTATAAGTAAACAAAGCAAAGGAAATCTACCATACTATAAATAGTGTCTGGTTAAATTTACCTCGGAAGACTAATCTTCATTTTTTTAACGCTTTTTACCCTCAGAGGAAGAGATGGCATCGATCTGGCTAAAATCACAAGTAGCGCATGCCCAACGCTTACAAGGTCTTAAATGCTAGCTGTTTGCTTACCCTGAATTCGACCAGTTCGAATGCTCGCCGTAGCTCATGTTGATTACATCGACGCGCCGACCCTCGCGACATAGTTCCATCACCTTCATGATACCGCGCACCAGCGCGGAACCCGTCTCCATGGAGCCCAAGCGGCCATCTCCAATGGTTATGGACACAATCTTGGCATTGGGGGCCACACCATCAATATCCCGCGAGCTGTGATTGCCACTAGCAATCGACGCCACGTGCGTGCCATGAGGAGCTATCAATGAAAGAAATAACCACTATAAATACTACAACAACTTACTTGCTTCGGTAGTCAACTTACAGCACATTCCCACCACCTCCAGCACGTTGCCATCGTCATGCACATTGACGGAAATTGAGAGGAAATCATTGACATTCTTTGTTTCATGGGTGTTGGTGAATTCGCCAATGCGCAATGCCTCATCCAGTTGACCCTGCTCTGTAGTATCAATGATGGTCAGCCATCCATTTTCGGTGGGGAAGAGGACACAATCATACGAGGTCTTGATATCATTGTATAGCTTCTCGTAGCTGTTGAGCATTTCCAACTCAAAGTCCAAGTTTTCCTTCACAATTTTCTTGTCCCACGGCAACTTTGAAGTATCGCCTGCAACCGTCAGCCAGATTGAATTAAATGAACAGCAAACAGATATTATTCCTACGACATACCCGGATTCTGCGTCTCAAACTCGACGATCTTGCGACTGGCATTCGCCGTGGCCGTTTTGTGCGGCTTGTCCCAGCTCTTCAGCTTGGCTTGAGCAACAATATTGTCGCGAATCTTGGCGGGAACCAAGTCATGGAAAGTTTTGAGACCCACTCGAAAGGCGCCATCTTTATCTGTATTGAGTGCAAGCAGCTCTGGGCTGAGCTTCAGTGAACGGCCGGACAAGCCTTTAATGATGCCTTTGTCATCAGGCGTTACCTTCTTGCTCATGTCCACATCACCACAGCCCGAGCAATCGAAGCGTTCAATCACCTTCAACGTTTTGCCATCGCAAAGCGTCTAACGATACAACAACAAAGCAGTTAAACAACTTAATGTAAATGCAGTTTTCACCACATCTTCAGTTGGAAATCAGGAACTCACCTCAAGTCCCGTGGCCCGCGGATCGACACCGGAATCAAAAATGGCGATGGTCACATCGCGACCATCGTATTCCGGGTATTTTTGCAAGAAATTCAGCACACCCGTCTCAGCCTTGGGTACCTTGTAGACAAACAGAATACTTTTGTGAGACACCTTTCCACAGTTAATTGGCTGCGACATGAAGTTGCATTGACATATATCTATATATATAAACGTACCAGGGCCCCCGTGGGAAACGATGACTCGACAATGCCGCTCAAATCGCTTGCCATAATTTCTTCAAATTTATCGCCGCTTTGGTTGTCTGCACTCGTAACTTTCGTAGCAATCTTTGTTGGTAGTTGGTCTATGTGTGCTCCCACAATTATTTTCTTAGTCTCACGTGATCGGTAAGTCGATTGGGTCCTTCTATCTGTTCGTGATGCACCTTTAATAGAATGATGATTTTGCGGTAATTCTTCTCCGTTGCGTACGTACATACATATATATATATTTGTGAGGTCGACACGTTGCCACACTTTATATTTTCCAGCTGCTTATATTAAACACTCTGGCAAGGCCTACCAACATTTTGTTAAACCAATTTATTTCTAATTGGAATTTTACAATAGTTTTCAAAATAAAATAAATACATACTAGAAATAACGAATTGAATTAGCTTTCATGCATCCCAGAAATATAAAAAATCGTTTGTATCTGTTAAATATATCGATGTATCGATAGTCAACAACAGGCCAGAACAGCTGTCTGTCCTTCTGTCATCTGGCCGTGTTTTTTTTGTGTAGCCAAATAATACGAATTTGTGAATTTGTGTCACACAAACAAAATGTGGTTCGAAATAATACCTGGCGCAGCGATCATCACCGTAGCACTCTCCGTGCCGATATACGCAATGTACGGTCTGCAGAAGCTGACACTGGGAAACGTAAGTACTTGGTTCAAGGAAATGCAATTCTTATATAACCTGCGTTGAGTGACCGCAAACCGAAATTTATTGAACATGATTTCCACACACGACCGCTATATAAGAGCAGCCAAAAAATTTAACTTTTGCTCTTAACGTCACCGCACACAACACTCTAACAATTTCTAATTGACTTATCCACAAACAGGCCTATCGTCGGAATATGGACGAGCGTTTCTCCCGTGTCATGTACCAGCGCGATTTCCGACTGACCAACAATCCATACATCATGAACGTAAGTAAAGTTTTCGAAAACTCGAAATTTTTATCAATTCATACCGTTGGCAAATTTAAGTTAATTCTTGGTGACAACTATTAACCGTTTAATCATTTATTAGTTGTCGAATTCGCTTCCATTGTAATCAAAGCAAAATGAATTCATTTAAATATTAATTAACACGGCATTTCCATTTAATTTATGCATGTTCAGTACATTTGCTTCAACTATCAGGTATTGAGAAATCGTCTCCTATTTTATTTTACAGGGTCTGAATGCCATTCCCGATGAGGGCAAAAAATAAATCGTACATAGTTGCAATTAATTAAGCTTAAGTGCAAAAAGTTAATAAATTTACAATACGAAATTGAAATTTGGCACTTGATTATTGTTAAGATCAGTTTGCAGATATTTTCTCAGGAAATGTTCAATGTTCCTGCGCAATATTCTACAGCAAATTTTTTTGCAGGGTCTAGATGAAATTCCAGATGAAGATCAAAATGAAAATATGGATTAACGTTGCAACAAAATCAAATAACAAATATAATGTTAATGTGTTGAATTGAGAATTGAATGCAGAATAAACTGAGCGCTTACTTGTGTGTGTCTGTTTGCCGCGCAACAAACAAACAACCCTGCTCTTGTGTTTGTGCTAAAAACCACCCCTATGGGGAACGCTTCCCCCAATTGGGTTGTCAACTTTGTGGTATTTGTGAAAAAGGCGTCGACAGAGGCGAGTGCAGAGCGCAGAGCGCTGTGTAGAGAATTCAATGTGTCCAAAGTCGAGTCGAGAAAGTTTCGCTAAACTAACATTTCAATCAAAGACATATATTTTAGTGCTGCAAGTGAAAGACTCGTGAAATGCACTTAAAAGGTGGCTTAAAGACACTGCCAAATCTCAATTGAAAAGCAAATACTTCAAATAGTTCTGTTAGTGCTGCTCCTGCTTTGGCCATAACTATATACAGACACAATACGCAGGAAGCAGCTATGGCTGCCGGATGGCGGTGTGGGTCTGCCAGGGGTTGGGGATGGGGTTGCGATTGGAGCCAAAGTTTTGTGTGTATAGTTGTTGTTGCCCTTGGGCTTTGCGTGTTATTGTTTACATGCGAGGCGAACGCCAATTCGGCGAATGCTATCGACGTCGAGGAGCCGGCACGACGCCACCACCAGCGCCATCACACTGCGGACTACGACCGGGAGCGAGAAAGAGAACGGGAAAGGGAGGAGAAGGGCTACTGTGCGCCGTATAATGGTAAAATATGCAAGCAGTTTATCAACGGACCCGTGTGGTACAGCCTGGAGGATCCAAGTGGCGGCTGGCGCAACGAACAGGTCACGACTGCACTCTGGGATGAGTTAATTACGGACTTGACGGGTCTATGCCGTGAGGCAGCCGAGGTTGGTTAACATTAACATTACCTGCAATAGTTTTCCCTGCTCACTCCTTGCTGTTCTCCACAGAAAATGCTTTGTGCTTATGCGTTTCCGCGCTGTCACGTCGAGAATGGACGCTCCATCAAGGCACCGCTTTGCTTTGAGGACTGCCAGGCCACACATCTGCAGTTTTGTTACAACGATTGGGTCTTGATTGAGGAGAAGCGGGAGCGTAACATGTTCTTGAAGAATCGTGCCCATTTCCGACTGCCCAATTGCACGGTCTTGCCTCACTATGATGCCAACATGCGACGTCCCAGCTGCTCGTACATTGGCCTCACCGAGATCAAGGAGTCGGAGGTCAGCTGTGAGTATCTGCAGTACATAATTCCGTCATGGAAGGCTAGCTAATCTTTGCTTCTACAGATGACTGCCGCAACGGCAATGGGCGCTTCTATCTCGGCTCAATGAATGTCACCAAGTCGGGCATTCCCTGTCAGCGCTGGGATACGCAGCATCCGCATATGCACATTCAACCACCGCTGGTGTTTCCACAGCTAATCGAGGGCGAGAACTATTGCCGCAATGCGGGTGGCGAGGAGCCACAGCCTTGGTGCTATACTCTAGACGAATCTGTGCGCTGGCAGCACTGCGATATTTCCATTTGCCGTAAGTTGAATGGGCATCACAACATATTAGCCGCAGTAAATAATATTTAAATTTGCCTTACAGCTGATTATGTGGATCCCAATGCGAAGGATCTGAATACACCCATCAAAATGGAGGAGTTCTTTACGCCGTCCATGATATTTCTGCTCGCTGGCATCGGCTTCATAGGCATTGTGGCACTCCATTTAATCATACTGCTGGCCTACAAACTGTCCAAGCACAAGGATTACTCTCAACCAGCGCAAGCTCCCCACGGAGAATGCAACGCATCGGTGCGTGGCGATTGCAATTTGTCTGCCAGCCGCGAGACACTCGGTTCAACGGGATTTGCGCCAACAAATGCCGCTAAATGTGGCACTATACGTAGCACAGCGACCATACACAGCAACTGTATCATGCTGACCACAACTGCTGCTGTGCAGGAGGCCAAGACCAAGCTAAATGCTCGCCTCGAGAAGCTAGAGTACCCTCGTGGCGAGATTGTCTATGTGCGCTCACTGGGTCAGGGTGCATTTGGACGTGTCTTTCAGGCCCGTGCCCCAGGGCTGGTGTCGGGCAAAGAGGATTTGCTGGTTGCCGTCAAGATGCTCAAGGATGATGCTAGCGACCAGATGCAAACGGACTTTGAACGTGAAGCCTGCCTGCTGGCGGAGTTTGATCATCCCAACATTGTCAAACTGCTGGGTGTTTGCGCCTTGGGTCGCCCCATGTGTCTTCTGTTCGAGTACATGTCACCGGGAGATCTCAGCGAATTCCTGCGCGCCTGTTCGCCATATGCCACTCACCAGGCACAGCCACGGAATCGACAACAACTCGATGAGCTGCAGCTGCTGCATATGGCATCGAATGTCGCATCGGGCATGTTGTATCTGGCCGAACGTAAGTTTGTGCATCGGGATTTGGCCACACGGAATTGCTTGATAAACGAGCAGATGCAGGTGAAGATAGCCGACTTTGGACTGTCGCACAAGATCTATCTGCAGGATTACTACAAGGGCGATGAGAACGACGTGATTCCCATACGCTGGATGCCCATTGAGAGCATTCTGTATAACAAATTCTCACTGGAGTCGGATGTGTGGGCATTTGGCATCTGCCTCTGGGAGATCTTCTCTTTTGCACTGCAACCTTACTATGGCCTCACCCATGAGGAGGTAATCAAATACATCAAGGAGGGCAATGTGCTGGGCTGTCCGGACAACACGCCGCTGTCAGTTTATGCGTTGATGCGTCGCTGCTGGAATCGCAAGCCCAGCGAACGTCCTGGCTTTGCGGAAATTAATCATTGCATTCACCACAGTATCGCTGAATGCGAGTGCAAGGCAATGCTCTAAGCATAGCAAAAACAGACAAAAATCAAAGCGAAATTATTCCGTCACGTTGCAGCAATTTTACAATGAATCCGTATCCGAAAACTGTCAATGCTCTCCAGTTGTCTTCCGGAGCAGACGCACAATACAAAAGTATCCATGGACTCGCTATCAAAGCATTTACTACAAATATAGTACATAATATAAAGAAGTCAGTCCATATAACAGTTCCAACTGTTCATTTCATAGCACTATCTGTTTCCGTTTCAATTCTGTTTGGTTACCATTTGCATTTCATTCATGAAAGTAGTGGAGATAAAAGTTGGACTCTTTACTTATCATTTGGTTACTCGAAGCCTTTAACTTAATATATTCGATATTAGGTATTATTATATGGTATATATTACTTTCCACAACGAACGCAACAAGTCAGCCATTTTATTGGTATTCGTACTCTCATATCTAGTCCGTACCAATCATAAGTTTAAATAATTGCAAGTCTCAAAACTCAATAACATGTATATGAAAATGTACATCTATACTAAAATCGTATATTTATAAATATGTAATTTGGATTAGATTCCAATCGGTTTTTACTAGACTTAAGTTGTACGGTGAGTCGAGACTCTCGTTAATATCACTAAAGACAACAACAACAGACTCTTAAAAACGATTCGCAAAACACCGATGACCATCAAAACAATAAGGAATATGATATACATATATGAAATATTTAGAGAACTGTCTACAGCCTCAATTTCTTAGGACATTTAAATAATAATAATAATAATCTTGTATCAAAAATGTTGATGTAATTTGTATAATATACTTTACGTAATCAAAACTAATCCAAATCTTCATCTGCACTTAATCCGTTCAGCAATTATAGCTGTCGTAGTAGTCGTAGTCGTAGGGATAGCCACGTCTGCATGGATAAGGCACTGGCACCGGCAGAGGCAATACACCGAGTCCTATGCCACCATACCCATAAGGTCTATAGCCACCATAGCCATAACCACCGCCATATGGACGACCATAGCCGCCTCTTGGTGGTCCACCGAATCCACCTCTCGGTGGCCCGCCAAAGCCGCCAGGTCTACCGCCTCCAAAGCCGCCAGGACGTCCGCCTCCGTGTCCACCGCCGAAGCCACCACCACCTCCGTGACCACCACCGTGACCACCTCCGTGTCCGCCACCACCACCATGACCTCCTCCTCCTCCACCGCCACCTCGCGCTCTTGAGGACTCTAGGCAGTTGAGCAGTAGGGCCAGTAGTAAAAGTATCCAAAACTTCGGCATTTTTAACAACGCTCCTTTGCGATCCGTTTTCTTATTGCGACTAAAGTGAATCAATAGAAACACTGACAGTTACTGCGATCTTCTGGGTCTGTCAAATTAATTAGAGTATCCATCATAATTGGCGCTGACTCTCTGAAAGTTAATAAATTCCCCCACATCGTGCACAAATATCATTTTTCGCATATATGTATTTATTTTGCGATATCACAGGAACCTAAAACCTAAACAATAAGATGCAATATTATATAGTACTTAAAGAATGCGATATAAATAGCGGAGGCATCAATTGCTCACTGCTCTTGGCGGGCAGTTGGTATTTTTGCTGAGTACCAGTCTTTCCGGGTCCAATGAGAGTCGCTTGAGTACATCATAGATCTTCTCGCGAATCTGCACCACAAAGTCAGTTTCGCGTCCCAAGATCCAGATCTGATCGGCATAGCCAAGGGAACCAATGCTGCCGCAGGACCACAAGATGGCAAAATTGTCGTAGTCCGTGTAGAGCACTTGGTATTTTCCCGAGCCGGGCAACAGACGTGCTATCACCTCTGGGAAGCGGGTGTTGAACTGCGGAATAGATCTCGTAAAATTAATAACAGATTATTAAGAGATGGATATGATGGCGGTACCTTAAAGTCCATAATGGAGGATCTGCTATTCTCCGGCGTGGCGAAGCCGAGATTAACATTGGGATTGCCAGTGCTGAAATTGAAAATATGATATTAAATCTCAAATAAATATCAATATTTAATCGCGTCACCTACAGGCGATTAACCGTCTTTATAGCCACCTCCAGTTTGAAATTGTTAAATTTGGACAGATCCGCTTTGTTGTAGGGCTGAAACTCGAAAGTGGTGCAGCCCGAGGCGATTTCTGGCAAATAGAATGAACGCTCCACCTCATACCAATGCCCAAGTACCTGAAATTATTGATAATTGAAGATCGATGCAATCACTAGATGCGGCACTTCAAGATTCGGCTGCAAAGACGCCAAGATATTGTTGCTGCTGGTTGCTTTTCTCTCAGCGGCGATGAATAAGCATTTAACTGGGTTACTATTATACAAAGGCACATAAAAAGAAGAAAGGAAAGTGATCGACGATACGACAACGACTGAATACTCTTGTCCTTAGATTTCTTTATTAATAAAAGTTTGCTTACGAAATACTAAAATGATCTACATTTTTCATTAATCCATTTTTTATTTATCATTCTATACCATCTTCAGTGTAGATAGAAAAATAAATTTAGAGGGAGGATATTATATATGTTTGTACTTCTAATCATATATCGAATAGGGTCGAAGTCTTGACCAATAATATACAACTTATTTCCCCATTTTCTTGAAGTCGTTACACACTTCTTAGTAAAATTAAAATATCTTATTTTAGGGTATGCACAAAAAAAAGTCCGTAAAACATAAACCTTTTAAGCAGTTTTTTTTTCGGGCAAACTGGTTTCGTCTCCGTAGCGAACCATCGTCAACGTCATCAGCACATGCCCAGTGGCAGATACTATAAGCAGCCACTGTCAGGGGAACGTCATAAAACACTCAGTGCTTGACAATTATTCTTGGGGTCGGGTCTTTGCCCTCCACGCGAACGATGTCAAAGAGTTTTTACGCTCACGACAACTGCTCAGCAGCTCAATTGGACTGTCCAATTAGCGATTGGAGGCTGCAGGCAAAATAGAAATGTCAATGCACTTGCATCGTGACACGATGCAAAGCTGCTGTGCGCTAGAACAGCATTCATCGCAGTCTTATTTGTCACGCTTGTGTCTCTAGCAACCTCTCTTTCGCTCTCGCTCTCACGTCGCTAACGAATTTCGTTTTCATTTTGCGCCAAACGATGCCGAAAGCTTCAAATGATTTTTCCAAGGCGATAAGCTGGCTGTGTTTATTACATATGATTAATGCAATTGAGTGGATAAATTGACTAAATCAATTTTCTAATTGGAGAGCGACCAACTGCACACTTTGGCGAGCTCTTTGGCCCGCTTGTCCTTGGCGTGCCAATGACTTGACCGGCTTGATGGCTTCTTGAGCATGAACAGAAGTGGATTGTTTGCCATTGGACGACAGCTGCAGATAGAGCTGCTTTACGTGTGTGTGAGTGTATTTGTTTTGTTTGTATTGTTGTTGTGTCTCCTTCGCTGTAAACTGGTTTGCACTTTTACATTGTCCGAAGACATCAAATTAGTTCAAGTTCATCTTTATGCACAATCTATAAAAATATGTTTAGCCGACGCCTTGTACTAATTCGTAGATATTTGACGGAGACTCTTTGTGATGCTGGTTTTTATACCACCAGGGTACAAGGCTATCTAAAATCGTAACGATTTGTCGTCATGGAAAACGGTACACGTTGTAAAAGGTGGAAGAAGTCAACTACTACTCCATAAAGCTGCAAGTGTTCTTACTTAAGTGTTCCCAAAAATAGTACAGGTAAAGACCTTCATAAAGATCAAAGTGTTCTTGCTCAGTGAGCCGTCTAATTGTTCCTAGGAACAGTTACGCTTCTGCGGGGAGTCCCCCGCTCAGATCAGTGAAATCAAAAACACGGGTATCTCATAGTCGAACAATTCGAACTTTCTTAGCCATATTTGTTGCTTTAGTTTTACGATTCACTCTTTGGTAGCAAAATGCATGAATAAAGCTTTTATTGTTTACCTTGAAGTGCCATTAATTTGTAGTTTATTCACAGTTTACGGGGTTAGGACTGTCATCGATCCCAATGGAACTTACCCGACTCATGTTGAACTTTGGCATCGATGGATACTTCGGGCAACGTCCAAACCCATAAGCGTCCGTTTGGCCCACAAATGTCAATAACAACAGCGACGTCAGCGCCAGAGAAATTCGCCAGATTACGCAAAATTGTTGTTCCGTCATATTGTAGTGTTTGTGTGGAAGGTGAGGTCGACAACACTGGAGAGGATTGGCACAGTTTTACGCTTGATGTTTGATGGTATTCGATATACGAACACTCGTATATTCTGTATAGAATTTTAAGTTGAGCTCGTAGCACTTTAAAATGCAGAGTGTAACTTCCGTTGTAGAAGTCAGTTGGCCAATGAACGGAGACGTTGTTGCGCTTCCATTTCCTCAAAGGGGACTCTTTATTTTTGTTTGAGCTTTGCTTTGCTTAGTTTTGCTTTGTTTTGATTTGAGTTACTTGTAATGTTTGTTGTCACTCCGATCTACCTATTAATATTCCACATAAGAAATGTGCGATAATAAAAACGTGCTGCGCTGTTGCTAAATTTGGAATTAAGCTTTGGCTTCGGCTGCGGCTTCGGCTTTGGCGATTGCCTGCTGAGCTAGCATAGCATAAATGCAGCAAGAGTGAAAATAAAACGGGCACGGGCATGGGGCACTTGTCTCTTTTCTGTTTGAATATATTGTTAACTAGGTTGGCTCGTGCCCGACTAGGCGTTACGTAAAGGAAAAGCCAAAACCAGACCACACAACGAAAACACTACGAACAAGCCATGCGAAGCGACACGAACCGGCTGCCGCATACGATCCCAACCCCTTATTCCTCCCTACTGCAGCTGCATAGCGGAATGCCAGAGTCGTCGGGGACTGGTTGGTGAGTGAATGGGTGAGTGTCTATGTAGACATGTTGTGAGTGCAACAGGAAAATGCATTGCACATTCATTCATAAACAAAAGTAAAAGGTCTAATAAAGGAAGTCGGAGTTTGCCAATTTCTGTAACAGTTGCGCTCATGAAATGTGTCATTCAAAATAAATGTGTTGCAAAACTCAAGAGTCGCTTCAAGTTCAAGTGAACTCAAATGCAACTGTAAAAGCAATTGAAACAACTACATAATCACTATTTAAACAAATCGCACTTGTGTCTAATGGAAAACAATACAACTTCCTCTAAATGGAAATAAAGTCGCAAGATGTTTATTTATCAACACTCTGCCTGCCACATTTTGAAATCTAACGAAAGTTAATTTGTTTTTTATTTACCACGACTAGCAAAAATATATATAGACAACGACAATTGGCCAATCGACTGAAGCGACTAAAATTGCCATTCCAAAATCACCCAAAAAAATGTGTTAATTTTTGCAGACTGACAAATAGCAGCAAAAACAAACAAAAGATCCACAAGCACAAACGATTCATTCAATTACACATAATAGTTGGAATTGTCAAAGGCCAAATCAATTGTAAATGATGCTGGTTTACAAACACAAACACGTTGTACATGGCTTTACTTGTTATCTTTTTGTTTACTGTGTGCGCACCATGTTATCGTTCACAACAAGATGTTTTTATAAAATTTTACCGCGTTTAGACGACTTTGCGACTGGCACCACACTGCACGACCGTTGGAAATATACTGATGTTTGTATCGTATTGTCATTTGAGAAATTTGAATTGCCACCAGTGTGTCCATATTGAACACATATGCAAACAATTAATACAGGGTTGTATACCAAGTGAAATATCAATGGCTGTGTTATCGACAGACCTCCATAAAGTTTAGTCTGCCAAACAAATAGCAAGCAATTTTTTTTGTTGGTTTTAAAGATATTTGTTTTAAACATTAACAAATGACTACATAGAAATTGAACGACATTATCCATTCAGTAGGCCATGGCTGCCTGTGTGCTGTGCTTTGAACGCTGCAAGATCGGTCAGTCCTACAAGATATTTTCCGAAGCAGGTTTGCGGCTGAACATTTGCAAAACAATAAACAAACATTTCTGGCTTGAAGTAAGCGCGCAATTTACGTCAATTGTTCGGCTTGTTTTATTGATTAACATATACACTCAATTTTGCAGTTAAATAGCACAACCGGCAGTAGCGAAGAGATTTGCACTCCCTGTTGGGAATGTGTGAATAGCTTCAATGTATTCTACCAACGCGTCTATCATGCGCACCAAGAACGACGCGAACTCAAAGATGTGCCCATCGAGTTTTGCGTTGAAACGGAGGCGGCTGCGAATCCACTAGCCCTGGGCACCGAGTTGGATGCCCTGGACGAGGAATTCTTTTCCACTGGCACCGTTAAAGTTGAGGTGAACGAGCTTGAGCCATTGCCCAAGTTGGAAGTTATCGAAGAGCCAGCGATCGAGGCAATAAAACACATTAAACGTGCGGCTGCAGCTGTTGCAGCTGCCGAGACGCCGGCGACTGCCAAGCGACGTATCAAGCGCGAACAGCAGACCCTCGCCAGCGACTCCGATGGCGATATTCCACTGGCCGAGTTCCTCGACTGCAAGCCCAACGGCAAGACGGTGCACAAAGGTGAGACGCCAACCAAGGGCAGACCGTTACGTCGAAGTGCGCGACGTGGGCGCCCACCGAAAAACCCGAGAACACCGCCAGAATCACCGCCAGCATCTCTAAAGAAGGAATTGGAGTCGGATGATGAGCTCGATAACGTGGACAATGACATGGAGTTTTTGCCAGCAGAAGCTGTGCTGGGCACGGATGACTCTGAAAGTTCTAGCGAGAGCAGCGGCAGCGACACTGGCGACAGTTTGCCCGACTTTGAGCCCGAGGAGCGTTACGCAGAGATCCCCAAACGAGTGGTGGTCAAGCCCAAGAAGTATCGGAAACGCCCCAAGCCGTTGGTGCCGCCGATGCGCATGAGTCGCGAAGAGATCGAACGACGGAAACAACAACAAAACGAATTCGATGAGATTATATTTGATTTTTTCAAGAAACTGCCATGCCATATATGCAACGTGTTGGTGCGCAACTTCGGTGATATGCGACGCCATCAACGCATGTCCCACCACATGGAGAGTGGCTTTATCTCGTGCTGCGGTCGCAAGTTCCACATGCGCCGAGGATTAGCCGAGCACGTGCTAGTCCATAAGAATCCCGAGCACTTTATGTGCTCGCAGTGCAGTCGTGTATTCCAGGACTCCAAATCCCTAGAGACGCACGAGCTGACACACTCGAATCCCAAGTCAGACTCGAAGGAGAAGCGCACTTATCAGTGTGACAAGTGTCCCAAGTTCTTCACCACAAAGGCGGCTGTTGTGTACCACAACGCATCCAAGCACGTGTCCAAGGCGGACTATAAGTACGCCTGCCCCGAGTGCAACAAGAAGTAAGCAGCAGCAATACTAGTAGTAGTAACACTCAGTTGACTGCAATTCTCTTACAGAGTGCCCACGGAGCGCAAGCTGAAGGAGCATTTGCGCTACATGCACGATCCGGAGACGGCCATCATCTGTGACAAGTGCGGCAAAACATTGCGCTCCCGGGCAAATCTTAAAAAGCATCACGAGCTCGAACATTCCGACAAGCCGCGTCCCAAGCCCGATCCCGTGCAATGCGAGATTTGTGGTACTTGGCTGCGTCACATGTCTGGACTCAAGCAGCACATGAGCACGGTCCACGAGCCACCTGGCGTAGAGCACCGTTGTCACATTTGCGACAAGAAGTCCACCAATTCGCGAGCCCTCAAACGACATATTTACCACAACCATCAGTGCGAGCGAAAGTTCCGTTGCACCATGTGTGAGAAGGCCTTCAAGAGGCCGCAAGATTTGCGCGTAAGTTGGATTCAATGAGTCTCATTGAGTTGGCTTTTCTAATGCATCCCCCTCCCCACCTGCAGGAGCACACATCCACGCACACGGGCGAAGTGCTTTACACCTGTCCCAACTGTCCGCAGACATTCTTCTCGAACGCCAACATGTACAAGCATCGCCAGCGTTTACATCGCGCTGAATGGGAGGCGGATCGCAAGAAACCACTGCCACCGAACATAATGCAACAAGCGGTTGGAGCCACATCAGCGATGAAGAAACGCCAGACCACGAACACTGGATCCGGCCTATTTGCACAAGCCGACGAGGCCGCTGCGAGTTCAACCAAACAGTAGCCTCCTTCTCCTCCATCTGTGGAGTTAGTATTAAATATTTATGATAGCATAGGATACAAAACACGGACTCCTTATTTCTTCACGCTGAGGTACATTTATAGATTAAAGATACACTTACTACATACACATTTCTAGGGGATCTTATCTAGTGCTCGTCCTGTGGTATTTGAATGGCCTCACATACGCCTTCCTCCCGATGTACACTGGCCCAGTGCTGGGACAACTCTTGACTGATTGCCCTCCGGAAGACCATGCACGTGATGTGCGGCAATTTCTCGAAGCGCACCCGCAACAGTCCGAGCTTGGCGAGGGCAAAGCGCCAGTTCTTCATGAGGCTGGCGTTTTTGCCCACATGCTGCGAGTCGGGCGTGATTATGACTAGAATTCCCTCGGGGCGCAGCAGCTCGTAGGCCTTGCGGCAGGAAAGTAATCTCTGCTCAGCGCTAGGCATGTACTCGAGCAAGAGACTGAATATGACGCAGTGATAGTAGTTGGCGGGCAGTTTCTTCACGGTCTGCTCATATATTTCAGGCTCTGTGAGCTGATCATCTAACTCCACAGTAAGAAAGTCCGCCTGAAGTACCCGAGCTCCTTGAGCTGGGCAGAGATCAATTGCTGTCACTTCCAGATGCGGGCTATTACCGAATGGGTTGAAGCAGCTGCCCACGTCCAGCACATGCAGCCTGTCGGGCGGTTCTTCCATGTATGTGCACTCGGCAGCAGCCAGCTCATTGTAGGAGGCCAACAAGCGCTGTTCTCGCTGTCGCTTCTGCAGATAGATGCCCTCAGTGTAGAAGTACTTTGTAATGTAGTCGATGGCCCATTTGATGCGACTGCGTGCCTGCAGCTCTGTCTTGTTGGTGTTCGTCTCCCATATGCCTGCGAGTTGTTGCATTGCATCCGCATATTCGGCCAACTTGGCGGCGTTGTGCGGTCCTGTGTGTTCCTGCCACGCGCGCTCGGCGCCGTATAACTTAGTGAGTTGCCGCAAACTGTCGTGGCAGCTCTTCACAATGTTGGCCAAGCGTTGATGTTCCTCTGTGGCCATGTTCTTGTGCTTGAAATCAATTCGCTTACAATGAGCAACAAGCTTGGCACCTGTTACTTAGCATGCAGATTAACGTAGAGGAGGAGAAACATCGATGGCAAAATCGATGCAGCGATGTTTTTACAAAACTTTTAAAACATAGCTTTTGCAAACTTTGATGCTTTTTGCAGGCAAGTATTATTGATTCATTTATTATTGAAGAAATTATTCTTTTAGATGAATTCTGGCTTTTTTATCGAGCTTTCTCAAAGCTGTTTTATTTGTCGGCGTGTGACCACAGACATAATTTCGAAAATATACGTTTTAACGCCAATCAAAACATAGAAACCCCGAAAATTGCTGCCGGCTGGTTACACTTTCATGTAGATAGCGCAAAAAATAAGTATTTTACACCAAAATGTATTCACTTCGTTCAAAGTTGTGTTGCTATTTGGAAGTTTAATTATTTGTTAAGCCATTGGTGTGACATCAGTGTTTTCCACCTTTAGCCTGCACCCGTTTAATTTTAATTCAATTGTTTTTCGGCAAAAACCCCTGGTACCTCTATCTAAAAGTACCTATACTTTTAGTAGTTATTCAAAATAGAACGTTTTCAGATTTCATAGATTGCTAGAAGAAATTAGTGTATTGTATTGGTGCTTTGTGATTATTTTGGCCACCACTGTGAGATTAGCTTGCACTAGAAATTGTGTGACCATTTCTACGATATTGCGAAAACTAAACATTTTTGCCTTGAGCTTTTTGGTCACACAATCATTTTTTTAAACATAAACTGGTTGCTAAATTACAAATAAAGATTATAAACAAATAAAAAAACAACATCATATTATAAACTGGTAATTTCTTTAATAGGCTTTAAAAATAATTGTATAATTATACGTAGTAAAAATCTATGCATTTATCCACATATCCATACAAATTTCAACTACTCTCACACACATAATATATAAAAGGTGTCATAAAGGGGAACATCGAATATATATATTTCACAGTCTAATTTACTAAGATCAAAGTGAACTTGACCGAAGCGATAATGAGAAAGAAATAAAACGTAATTAGCGTGCCATTTGAACTTAATAAAGTGCAGTCAGCAATTTATGTGAAGTAACAAATCGGTAAGTGTCCAAGTAAGAAAGCTACAGTCGAGAGTGCTCGACCGTAAGATACCCGCAACCTATTTCGAGAGAAAAAAAAAACTTGAATGATATTTGAACAAAAACATACTGAAGAAATATACTGAAAATTTTTTTTATTTGAAAAAAAATCATAACATAACGAAATGGTCCCACTGTCAAATAAACAAACAAAGTGCGAGTAGCTGCAATTGAATTTTGCCTAGGAAATTGGTTCTTTAATAACTTCATTGTTTTTTATTCGATCACAACCCAATTTATAGGAATCATTGAGACTATAACTATTATTTTGCATACCAAATTCAATGCCCTATGTCCATTATTACGGTTTTTGGGGGCGGAAAGGGGCGTGACAAAAAATCTAAAACAAACTTGATCTGCGTAAGACCTACACGAATACTGTTCCTAAATTTGATATCTCTAGGTCATATCTCAGGTCAGAAATTTGATTAATTGAGTTGTTTTCAACCGTAACTATTGCTTTGTGAAATTTAATCACAATACCGACTTAACAAATGTACGATAAAAGGTTTGTGATGATCCACGACTAACTCAAGCGTAATGTTCTAATATTATTTATTGGTATGCATATAATTCGAAAATATTTTTAAAAGACCTTACCTAAAAATTTAAATTAAATAGTACATTAATATTACTTATTCTGATATTTCAGAAGCAAAATGTAAGCGCATAATGTTAATATTAACGAAGAAATTCCTTCCCAAAACCCACTTGGGACTGCTGAAGTACCAGGCGAACATAATCGAGTAGCAAGTAGATTCGCCAAAAATTTAAATTTTCAGAAGTTAGGCGGGTTTTTTAAGCTTGAATTTGAAAAAAATACGTTAATATTAACGACGAAATTCTTTCCCAAAACCAACGTCGATCTGCTGAAGTACCAGGCGAACATAATCGAGTAGCATGTAGATTAGCCAAAATTTAAATTTTCAGAACCTCGGCGGGTTTTTCAAATTTGAATTTGAAAAAATACGTTAATATTAACGACGAAATTCCTTCCCAAAACCCACTTGGGACTGCTGAAGTACCAGGCGAACATAATCGAGTAGCAAGTAGATTCGCCAAAAATTTAAATTTTCAGAAGTTAGGCGGGTTTTTTAAGCTTGAATTTGAATAAAATACGTTAATATTAACGACGAAGTTCCTTCCCAAAATCCACTTGGGACTGCTGAAGTACCAGGCGAACATAATCGAGTAGCAAGTAGATTCGCCAAAAATTTAAATTTTCAGAAGCTGGGCGGGTTTTTCAAATTTGAATTTGAAAAAAATACGTTAATATTAACGACGAAATTCCTTCGCAAAACCAACGTCGATCTGCTGAAGTACCAGGCGAACATAATCGAGTAGCAAGTAGATTAGCCAAAATTTAAATTTTCAGAAGTTAGGCGGGTTTTATAAACTTGAATTTGAAAAAAATACGTTAATATTATCGACGAAATTCCTTTCCAAAACCAACGTCCATCTGCTGAAGTACCAGGCGAATATTAACGACGAAATTCCTTCCCAAAACCCACTTGGAGCTGCTGAAATATCAGGCGAACATAATCGAGTGACAAGTAGATTAGCGAAAAATTTAAATTTTCAGAAGCTGGGCGGGTTTTTGAAATTTGAATTTGAAAAAAAATACGTTAATATTAACGACGAAATTCCTTCGCAAAACCAACGTCGATCTGCTGAAGTACCAGGCGAACATAATCGAGTAGCAAGTAGATTAGCGAAAAATTTAAATTTTCAGAAGCTGGGCGGGTTTTTCAAATTTGAATTTGAAATAAATACGTTAATATTAACGACGAAATTCCTTCCCAAAATCCACTTGGAGCTGCTGAAGTACCAGGCGAACATAATCGAGTAGCAAGTAGATTAGCCAAAAATTTAAATTTTAAGAAGCTGGGCGGGTTTTTGAAATTTGAATTTGAAAAAAATACGTTAATATTAACGACGAAATTCCTTCCCAAAACCAACGTCGATCTGCTGAAGTACCAGGCGAACATAATCGAGTAGCAAGTAGATTAGCGAAAAATTTAAATATTCAGAAGCTGGGCGGGTTTTTCAAATTTGAATTTGAATAAAATACGTTAATATTAACGACGAAATTCCTTCCCAAAACCAGAAGATTTTCAGAAGCTGGGCGGGATTTTCAAATTTGAATTTGAAAAAAATACGTTAATATTAACGACGAAATTCCTTCCCAAAACCAACGTCGATCTGCTGAAGTACCAGGCGAACATAATCGAGTAGCAAGTAGATTAGCCAAAAATTTAAATTTTCAGAAGTTGGGCGGGATTTTCAAATTTGAATTTGAATAAAATACGTTAATATTAACGACGAAATTTCTTCCAAAAATTAACTTGGGACTGCTGAAGTACCAGGCGAACATAATCGAGTAGCAAGTAGATTCGCCAAAAATTTAAATTTTCAGAAGCTGGGCGGGTTTTTCAAATTTGAATTTGAAAAAAATACGTTAATATTAACGACGAAATTCCTTCCCAAAACCAACGTCGATCTGCTGAAGTACCAGGCGAACATAATCAAGTAGCAAGTAGATTCGCCAAAAATGTAAATTTTCAGAAGCTGGGCGGGTTTTTCAAATTTGAATTTGAAAAAAATACGTTAATATTAACGACGAAATTCCTTCGCAAAACCAACGTCGATCTGCTGAAGTACCAGGCGAACATAATCGAGTAGCAAGTAGATTAGCGAAAAATTTAAATTTTCAGAAGCTGGGCGGGTTTTTCAAATTTGAATTTGAAAAAAATACGTTAATATTAACGACGAAATTCCTTCCCAAAACCAACGTCGATCTGCTGAAGTACCAGGCGAACATAATCGAGTAGCAAGTAGATTAGCGACAAATTTAAATATTCAGAAGCTGGGCGTGTTTTTTAAATTTGAATATGAAAAAAATACGTTAATATTAACGACGAAATTCCTTCCCAAAATCCACTTGGAGCTGCTGAAGTACCAGGGGAACATAATCGAGTAGCAAGTAGATTAGCCAAAAATTTAAATTTTCAGAAGCTGGGCGGGTTTTTCAAATTTGAATTTGAATAAAATACGTTAATATTAACGACGAAATTCCTTCCCAAAACCCACTTGGAGCTGCTGAAGTACCAGGCGAACATAATCGAGTAGCAAGTAGATTCGCCAAAAATGTAAATTTTAAGAAGCTGGGCGGGTTTTTCAAATTTGAATTTGAAAAAAATACGTTAATATTAACGACGAAATTCCTTCGCAAAACCAACGTCGATCTGCTGAAGTACCAGGCGAACATAATCGAGTAGCAAGTAGATTAGCGAAAAATTTAAATTTTCAGAAGCTGGGCGGGTTTTTCAAATTTGAATTTGAAAAAAATACGTTAATATTAACGACGAAATTCCTTCCCAAAACCAACGTCGATCTGCTGAAGTACCAGGCGAACATAATCGAGTAGCAAGTAGATTAGCGAAAAATTTAAATTTTCAGAAGCTGGGCGGGTTTTTCAAATTTGAATTTGAAAAAAATACGTTAATATTAACGACGAAATTCCTTCCCAAAACCAACGTCGATCTGCTGAAGTACCAGGCGAACATAATCGAGTAGCAAGTAGATTAGCGACAAATTTAAATATTCAGAAGCTGGGCGTGTTTTTTAAATTTGAATATGAAAAAAATACGTTAATATTAACGACGAAATTCCTTCCCAAAACCCACTTGGAGCTGCTGAAGTAACAGGCAAACATAATCGAGTAGCAAGTATATTAGCCAAAAATTTAAATTTTCAGAAGCTGGGCGGGTTTTCAAATTTGAATTTGAATAAAATACGTTAATATTAACGACAAAATTACTTCCCAAAACCAACGTCGATCTGCTAAAGTACCAGGCAAATATAATCGAGTAGCAAGTAGATAAGCCAAAAATTTTAATTTTCAGAAGTTGGGCGGGTTTTTCACATTTAAATTTGAATAAAATACGTTAATATTAACTACGAAATTCCTTCCAAAACCAACGTGACCTTTTTCTAAATTTATGCATATTGTAGACTTTATGGGGATGGAGGTGGCTCCTTCTGCCTGTTACATACATTTTCTGTTGGCACTAAGTTATAATACCCTTCTACCCTATGGGTAGCGGGTATAAAAAAAACAAAGCAATTTACTTATTGATTAGAATTTGCAAAGAAATAAAACTACGCTTATAACACTGCAATATACCTATATAAAGAAATCTATTGCCAATCTCAATAATTACAACTAGTTGTAGTTAGCAATAGGTCAATGTGTTAGCCAAGTGCAATTGTGTTTATATCAAGTGCAACCAGTATTATAATATGTAGTACAAAGTCGCCTATAATGACAGTTTTGCTCATACTCAAGTAAATACAAATGTATGTATATGTATATTTAAAGTATTGTTATGATTAAGCGTAAGACAATCGACTCACAAGATGACGAAGCACTTATGGGATGGGCACGTAAGTTGAGTAAAATGGAGCAGAGCACAGCAGAGCCGAGCAGGGAGGTAGATAAGACTGGCTCACTACGTCCAACACACTACTCAGCATAGAAACTATGCGACGCACTCCTTATCGGCAGAGCACATCGACATCGACATCGACCACAAATCCAATACCAGACTGTTGCGAACTGCCAATTCTGAAAGAGTTCCAAAAGTGTATCATACTAAAGGTCAAGACTGAGTAGGAATACATGCATGAAATAAATGACGCATATATTATATATGCATGTGTATTATGTACTCTGTATGTCTGTCGGAATTTAAAAAGTGAGCTTACTTTGTACTCTACTCATAAACGAAATCATTGGGTAATTAACGCGGTACTAACCGGTTGGGTACAAGATTTAATGGCATTCTCGAATATCACTGTTAAATGAAGTGTTGATGAATTTTTATTGCATATTAATGTCAGTGTTATATTAAAATGTATTTATCACTGCCTATTTGGTTGTCGAAAATAATCTAATAATCTAATGGGAGAGAAGTGAAAATTCAAGTTTACGATTCTGAGAGCTCGGACACAGCTCTACAATATCAGTTGGTGCTTTATAGTATAGCGTGCAAGTTGATAAATTTAACTAATGTTATTGGGGCAATCCACAGAATAGTTAATTGTTGTATTGTCCGAGTAACGTTAATATAGAAAAGTCGCCAGACACGTCTCGCTGCATCTAATCTCGCTTGTAGCAGGTCTCTATAACAATAAACTATTACAAGCGTTACGCTTGGACCCGCTCAACAGATAGAAGGCGGGTAGTTGTGTGTTTGTCTGGTTCTTTTCTTTATCAATACTAACTTATCGGCGGGGTAATCACTGAATTTAGTTCTTCGACTGTTAACAGCGATTTTCGATGGTTTGTTGCTGCTCAACATGCGGCGGCATGGCTAGCGATAAGGATAAGTACGTAGTATTCGTAATGGAATTTCATTTGCTCGAGTTCTCAGTCGTTGAAGGGTCGTCTACACAGCCGGACGCTATTGCTCGCTATTCTCAGCCGGTTTAACGCAAGTGAAGAAACAACATGAAGATCGAATGGGCTCCAGCTGATGTGCCGCTGAAGCGGCGCTTAGAAACCCTTGTCACTGGCATCTTTACGCTTTTCTTCTTTAGCTTGATTGTAATATCACTTGGACTCTTGGCCCTTCTATTGGTAAGATTAACTGAAATGTTTGCATTGTGATAAATATCAATCGCTATATTATTGCAGTTCTATGGCGGCCTCGTGATTCGCTCCTTGGTCTTGATCTATGTGGTCTATATAGTCGTGGAGCACAAACGCAATTACTCAGCCATGGATGGCAACGGGTAAATACTCTTACTTTCTTCCACGCCACTTAACTGAATCGATTCTATTTTAGCTTTATGCTCAATCGCACCCATCTATTGAATCGCATGTATCGCAACTACTTTCCTGTTTCCCTGGTCAAGACTGCCGATTTGCCACCGAATAAAAACTATATTGTCGCCAGCTTTCCACACGGCATTCTTGGGTAAGTGTTGAACTACTTGACATTGTATATCTTATCTCAGCACTATAAATATAACTTCTTGTGCAGCACGGGCATTTGCATCAACATGGGCCTTGAAATCAGCCAGTGGCTGAAGCTCTTTCCCCAAGTGCGTCCAAAGGTGGGCACTCTAGATCAGCACTTCATGGTGCCCTTCCTAAGGGATTTGATTCGCTGGTGGGGCTTGGTGTCCGTCTCCAAAGGCTCGTTAAATTATTATCTCACAAAGTCCAATGATCCCAAAGATGCCAACAATCGCGATGGATTCACATCGAATGCAGTGGCCATTTTGGTTGGCGGCGCCCAAGAGGCAATGGATTCGCATCCTGGTCAATACATTATCACACTGAAGAATCGCAAAGGCTTCGTTAAGATGGCCATACGCACAGGGTAAGTGGAGAAGGGTTCGAGGAGAAGGGTTTATAATAAAAATGTTGTCATTTGCAGCTCTGCCATTGTGCCCAGCATTTCCTTTGGCGAAGTGGACATCTTCGATCAAGTGGACAATCCGCCAGATTCGCTGCTGCGTCGCCTGCAAACCTTGGTTAAGAAAATAACTGGCATATCGCCATTGATTCCAGTGGGTCGCGGTTTCTTGAACTACAGCTTTGGATTCGTTCCCTATCGTCGACCGATCGTCCAAGTTGGTAAGTAGCAAATGCAGTTTATTTGTGCTGCATATTTAACTTTGCAACTCTTTGCAGTTGGGGCACCAATCGATGTGATTCAGAGCTCTCAACCGGATGCGGATTATGTGGATGAGTTGCATGGCAAGGTCGTGGCGGCAGTGGAGCAACTATTTGAAGCGCACAAGCAAAAATATATGCCAAATTCAGCGAAAATAAAGTTGGTTATACAATAACCTAACTCCATTCAAATGGATTCACATTTCGTATTTCGTCAGCACACTGAATGTTAAGGTTGTTAAATTTAAATAGTGAAGCAAAGACAGAAAATAGCGATATTTATAAATCTTAGGTGTAAGCGGTTAGAATATGACAAAAATAAAAGTAAGATGGTTAATTTTAACGAAAGCGTATGTTTTTTTTATTATTAATGTTAGTTTACCAATTAAATTTGTTACTTCGTACATAAATATTATATACAAAAGGAAAAGGAGGAGTTGAATTTCATATTGGAAAACTTAACTATACTTTTTGGTTTTACTTTTTGCTTTTGTGCCATAATCTTTCTTTCATTCATCTATTTCTTTGATGTTTTTTTTTTTTCAATATCTTTCAATTGCAAATTGTCATTATTATAATATAGTATAAGTACTAGAATTTTGGTTTAACAACTATGTATATAAGGAATTTTAAAAATACAATATTACGCTACAATAAATTCAATCGCAGAATTTTTCGAGTTAGGTACAATTACTTTTTATTTAGCAACAAATCACCTTTCATAATGTTTTCTCTAAAGCAATATTGTAGGGGACGATAACAAAACCGATAAATAAGAGTAATCAAAAAGATCGCCTAATTAATTGTAGTTGGCTTCATAGATCGTTAAATCATAAGTATTATCTATAGTACACAAAACTAAAGACACACTCAAATGTATTAGGAAATTCTGAATAAAGTACTTGTACAGTTTCAGAAAAGGAACACTTGGCATAACTTGGGTTGGGATTCGGTTATATTGTATGTACTCGTAGATGGCTATAGAAAATGCATTGCTGTCGATCTTATTCTGTGATCTGCACTTAAGCAACAATATCTTGTAGTATGCTAGATTTGTGTATAGTCGTATGCAAGTATGATTATCTCTCTGTAATTGTTGTATAAATTATATTCTGTGGGCTTCATATTACGAGTAGTATGCAAGTATTTGGGATACTAGTCGAATTATTTCTTACTTTTCTTCTGCTATATAGTATTCTTGTATTCTCTGGGCCTAGTTGGGTATTCTAGTTATGCGTGTGAGGGTGACAAAAATATATATGTATATGTATATATATTCACTATACACTATGTAGTATGGTACTTGGTTTTAAGCAATTTAATTGCCATACATTTCAACTAGCATATAAATATAATTTGATTAATTTGTTTAGCAATACAAAAGGTTTAAGTTACTTTTTGGCATAATTTAAATGTATTTCTTATGGTTTTTTTTTTTATTTCTTAGTTGTGTTTGTTTGTTCGACGATGTTGGACTTTAAAAGAGTTTTCAAAGTTGTGGTTTTCTATCAATTATTAAAGAGCCTAAAAACATTTGCTAATTTCATAATATATCATTTAAATGCTAGCTCTTTTTGGTTTTCTTTAGTAATTTTAAATTATTTCTACGGTTTAGGTACTAGCCAGGCAGCCGACGACTTGCGAATGGGCGCAACAATGCAAAAGGCTTACGATATTTGCTGTGGTTCCAAAAAGCGTAATGTCTTTTATCTAAATTTGTTTGTATTTGTTATTTTTTGTATCATCTTCATATATTTTTATGGTTGCTTTAAATCAATCCCTGAGTGCATTTTTAATCTGTTTTTCTTTTTTAAGGTTCTGCTTTTGCTGCTTGATTTATTTTGGTGTTTGCTTCTTGTAATTGTTTAGGCATTTTAGTTTTGTTTTTCTTTTCTGTTGTTCAGCGTTTCAGAATTGATTCGGTTGTCTAATATTGAGTTTGGGTAGCGCGCGAGTGCCTTAATTGAAACAGGTATTCATTTAACTACATTTAGATACGAATTCTTTACAATTTGCTTAATTTGCATTGTTTTTGTTAAGTTTTTGTTTACCAATTAGTTAAAAATGTGGCGTGTGCTTTAGTTAAGTCGAGAAAAAACGTTTAGTAATTTTATAACTTTATCGTTTTTGAGCGTAAATTGTGCATGGAAGAATAACAAGGACTTCGTGTGTGTCTGAGTGTGTGTGTGTGTATAATCCATTTAACATACTTAATCTCATTTTAACATTGAACATTGAGTATTCGTTAGGTTGTTTCTCCCTTTCACTTGCTTTTTTATTGGTGTTTCAATTGCGGGCCTTACGGTGAGCTCTAATTAGATTTAGTTTAATTAATTAATTCGTCAATTAATTAATTGAGAATGTAAGTATGTATCTACAAAAGTTTTGCGGCATATTCCTTCCATTAACAAGTTCAAAATATATATATAATTATATTCGATTTTGGTTGGGTTTTGTTTTTATTTATTGCGCATATGCGCAATAGTCATTTATTTATTTGGTTTTTAGTGTGTATATTTAATATATATGTATATATATGTATATGTATAATTTAGTTTTGTTTTTCTTGTATAATTACAATTTATAATATGTACGTATCTGTTTTTTTTTCTTTCTGGGAGTATGGGTAACAGAGGGATGGGGATACGCTTTTCGACATACTCGTACCATAATAATACATTTTGAGGGACCATGTTTATATAGTTTGTAAGTACTATCTCCGATTTAATAATTTTAATTTTTTCTGAATTTGTCAACTTGTCAATGATAACTATAACAATGATTCACGTTATCAATTTAATTTGCATTCTAATCGAAATGTCAATTTGTTCAGCGTGCTAAGAAATTTAGCTCCTCAACTTGCCTAAAAAAATTGTCTAAATCGTTTGTCTAATTTTAGTTGTAGCAAATTAACAATTTATAGCTTTCATATCATGCACTTGATGCACTTCATAAGAACGTTATATATACTTTTTGTGGGTTCTTCTCTATATATGTATGATCAGCTCGCTTGCACTTCTGACTTTTGACTATCAACAGACCTACTCTCAAATATAATGCAACAATGCTTGCGTCTCAATTAATTGCACGCAAACGCAAGTAAACAAAAGGTTACTTATAATTAACAAAGAAAACAAGAGTACAATTCTATAAAATTTATAAAAAATTTCATTATACGTGTCTGTATGTATGTTTGTGTATATATGTTTATATGTAAGTATCTGTATCTGTATCTGTATCTGTATCTGTATCTGTATCTGTAGCTGTGTATTTGTATGGAGCTGTCTAGACAGCTACAATGGCCGCCATCTACGAGGCAGTCGGCACGGGGTTAAAATAATGCAGGCCGTTGGTCTGTGGGGAGAAGAAAAGAGAAGAACAGATTGCATATATGTATAATCGCAGATAATTCGCATGTGCAGGGCAAACTTACCGCCATATCGTATTCGGTAATATAGGCGGGTATTTCCAGCTGATCCTTGGTTATGGCCGAGTACAGATGCTCGACGCCGGGCAGCGAATGCACTTTGGCCTTGATGGCGGGCGCCATGAAGGTGGTGAACCACCAGGTCATCATTTTCGTCCAGAACGTGGGATGCACAATGTAGAAGGCCTTCAGATTCTTCTTGTATCTGGCAAAAGAAGAGATTATCATTATTATACTGTGTGCACTTGAAATAAGTGAACAGAATAAACTCACTTGTAGGGCAAGACACTGTAGACCTCGCGCAGCCAATGCAGCGCTGGATAGTTGTTGGTGGACGTGAGGGTATGGAAGTAGGCGATCACATAGTCGCCCTTGACGATCGGATCCAGCAGTTTTATCAGATACAACAGTGCCTGCAAACCAGATGAGTTTAACAAATAGTTCGGTATATTTCGCAATACAAACACTCACCTTCTCCAAGTCAATGTTCTGTGCTGGAAACCATTTGCCACAGAACACAATCACAGGTCGGCCCAAACGATCCACGCCGCTCTGGTAGAGACAGCCAATGCCAGATACTTCATTCAGATCCTCCACTTGTGCCCGCTGCAGCAGACGCTCGTATCTGCGAAGTGAGTAAGCGAATGATTCCATTTAGATACATTTCAATGGGGAATAATGTGCTAATAGCCCTGATAACCGACAACAATACTTGTATGTTCGGATTGATCATGCAAATGCGAATGTTGAGTTATTGTTTATTCGCCTGTCAGTCATATGAATTTGCCTGAGCTCTGTGAAGAGCACGAGTAACCGTTCAAATTGGACTAGGCTGCTGTTTGGATTTCATTGTTATTGCCTCGCAAACTGTTTAATATTCGCGGCACATTTATTGGTGTTTGTACTATATTTATTTGTCTGGCTCGTAATACGTTTTGAAAGGTGCACCACGTTAACGAGTTGCTTTTTAATTTACGTGCTACAAGCAGCTTAAATAGTTGTGAAAATGCTTAAATCGATTTCCGTTATTATTAGTTATGCCTACTTATAATTAATTAATATATTGAGTTGTTGATCAAAGTTAAACTTATAATTAATTAATATATTGAGTTGTTGATCAAAGTTAATATTCGCTTCAAATATTCAATTTATGAATATTATTCCAAATTACAAGGAAATTCAATTAAAAAATAAACTATCAAAATTCATTAAAAACTAAACATTCTAGGAAAATGTTTTAAGCATTCAAGAAATTGATATGTGGTTTCTATGTAGATATTTAAATTTATTGCATAAGATTTGGCACTGCTATTTTAATTATTATCAACGATACTAAAATGAGCTGAAGTCAAGTTCCAATAATAATTAAAAAATATGAATATGATTAAAATTATGATGAAACTGTAGCAAATAAAATTAGTAATTGCAATAAAAGTTCTCTGCACATGTTAACAATTTCTAATTTACTACAAACTATTATCAAGTCAATATTTAGCAGCTTTAAAGTGGCATCAAGAATTGGAAGTTGTGGCATTTATTTGGCTAAGTGTAGAGCACAAGCCTGAGTCAGAGAACTGGGCTAAATCGTTGACTTCGCATACACAAATACTATATACTCCAAATGGTGTTAATCAACCTGTTTTATTTTCAATTGTATTTTGCAGCTCGAGACTGACACACGCCATGCCAATTGTCGATGCTGCGGGTTTTTTACTTTATTTTTGTTGATGCTGCAGAGTGACGCAGCGCACCAGCTGACTGGCTGATAAGGCCATATCCTCAACTCGCCCAGTCGACTGGGCGATAAGAGAGCGACAGGCACGAAGACAGCATCTGCATCTGATCGAGATAAGCGTTTTGCCGCAGAGCATAGGCCGTAAACCAAAACCGAAATGCGACGCATTGTGACGCAGTCTGCAAACAAGCTGATAAACCCGATGAACCCTCGCATACCCTACACTTTGGCGTACAACGAATTCCACTCAATTGGCGTGTGAAATTGCATCTGATAAATGGAAATGCAATTCGAATTCACAACCCACAATATATCGTGCGCCTTTTTTGGAACGCTTTGCTTGTAGATACATCTACAGTGGCAATTAGCTAATAGAACTGTGAGGGCTGTGCTGTGGGTGGCAAGTGGGTTGCCTTAGGCAGGCTTTGCTGTAGTCACTTATTCATACGAGTGAACTATTTTCTCTTGCTGCTATTGTTTCTCTTTGCCCATTCCCACTTGGCGGGGTCGTAAATGCTTTTAATAATGCATGACTTCTGATGAGCTGTCTAAAGGACTTTATCGACGTGACTCGTGGCGTATCGGTCGCTATATATAGCCGACAATCAACATAGTTATGGCCTGCCAACTGCTAACTGCTAGCGTGTACAAATCTGTGGCAGGCACTGGGAAATCTCTCTTGGCTTTTTGGCAGCGGATGACGTCACGGCAATTAGAGTGAAAACTTGTGATGAGCGAAGAAAAGCGGCGACGTCATCGTCATCGTAAACGAACTTTAATTGAATCCATTCGTTCAATTTCAATTTCAGTTTCAATTTCAATTGATTACTTGGGCATGTTTACCTCTCTTCCGGCGTCTCCATGAGCTCATCGGCTGCCATCATGTCCCCGGTGGTCTCCTGCATGGGGCTGGAGCCCAAGTCTATGGACGTCATGCCCTCGAGCATTGTCATTGTGTGTGTGTGTGTCTGTGTTGGGTGTGTAGGTGTGTGGGTAGTTATGTGTTTGCTCTTGGGTGGGTATTTGTTGTTGCCTTTCCTTTCCCGTTGCTAGTTCTAGTTCAATTATTTTACAAGTATATCGATCGAACTTGTAAGTGTATGGAAAATGTTTTTCTTTTGCTCTGCTTTCGTTCTGATTGCACTTTCTTCCAATTGACGCAAATCGCGCTGTTGTTATTGCCTTTTTTTGTAATTTTATAAATAGATGTCTCAGAAATGTTCTTGAGTTGTGGCAGCTTTTAATTTTCTGTTTTTCTTAATTTTTTTGGCCAGACTTTTGCGTTGCGTACGGAAGCCGCGTGAAATGTGAAATTATGAACAACGAAAAACTGCGGAACGCGATTATAGCATCGGGTGTAAGTATAGCATATATGTACATATATGTTATACTATAAGTATAAGTGTTGAGTTTTATATGAATCTGGTTTGCCAATCTCTATTCTAAAACGTTTTTGGGGCGCGAACACAACGACCGTTCGCCACGAGCTGCGTTTCTCGACTGAACAGCGGCTGCTCTTCTCTTCAACAGCTCCCCAGCTCCTCAGCTCCTCTGCCCCACTGCCCCACTGTGTGCTCCCACGAGTTCTAGCTCATCGCATGAACGTGTCTACACCAAGAGTGTCGGCAGTCAGGAAGTGCTCTCGCTTTCGCTTTGCTCTCTCTCTCGCAGTCGTTCTCTCTCGCGTCTGCGCCCTTTTGGCTGTGCAATGACATCAACACGAAGAAGACGCGTAATAACAACAACAACAACAACAACGTGGGGCAATCATTGTGGGAGGACAGCAAGTTGTCCAAGGACGTGTCAGGCTGTTACCTGTGACAGCCGCCAATCGCATAATGCAAATGTCAGGTTTACCCGCCCTGCACTCCAATCTCAACTCCTTGCTCTATGAATCCGTTGAGTCAGTCTAAATTCGAGTTTCCGTGCCACACAACGTGGCGTATGCGCTATTTTCATTTGAACACACACAACACTTTCAGCACTCTCTCGTGAACCCCTTTGCAAATACGTTGAACCAACGAAGCGACTGTCTGGCAATCTGACAGTCTGACAGTCTGACAGCTCGAGAGCGCATAAAATACGTTTATTAAGATTTATTAAATGCCTACAAAATGCGATGACACACGATACAAGCTGCCGAAGCAAACCCAAATGAAACAAACTGTGTGTGTGGTTGCACTCAATGAACTGCAACATTCGAGTTTGAATTACACTCTCGGGTTCAGCAGCAGTCACAATGCAGGACGGGGATGGGGATGGGGAAGGGAAACACGGGTTGCAATGATCATTGGCCCATAATTTAGTTGACAGAAAAATGCCATGAAATTAAAAATTTGACATTGAACGTCAAAGTTAACACCGGATTGGCATTCAGGCTTTATGCGATTTACTTTTCAGCAATTCTCTATGCACACTGGGAATTGAATTGAGTTCAATTGGATTGGATTGGATTGGATTCGAAGCGTACTACTGTTCGTTCGTTGAGTAAAATGCAAATTAAGACGCAATAAAGATAAAGGCTAACTGTGAATACAAACTCAAGCGAGGGCTGTTTAATTAGTTGATTGCATTGTCTTTCTCTCAGCAACAGTCTTTTTTTCAATGCAATAATGTTTACAAAATGTAATCTGCGGTATTTCTTTCTTGTTATCATTGTGAATTGGCATTTTGATTCAAATTGTATATGGACGACAATATTAACCCATTGTAATACACGCTTATATAATCTACTTGAGGATAAAAGAGTAGCTTCAAAACAGTGTTGCATCAAAATCTAAAACATTTTTTACATTATTTGAATACTCTTTTTAAAATTGCCGTAGTTAAGTTTTAAAATCTACTCCAAACATTTAAAACAAATAAATAAAATAAATCCTAACAAAGATTCTCTGCCCTAGAAAATATTACTTTACTATATAGATTTGCCAAACAGTTTTCATTATACAGGGATATCTAAGACCTTCAACATTAAAGTTGTAGATTCTTATTTTAAAATCAATTTTAATTAATAGAATTGTTCAAGTAAAATGTTGCAAATGTTTAGTTAGTACACGAATTTCTGATGTTTGCAACTGCTGAATCGACCCTCGCAACCATAATTGATAAAACTGATATTTACTATCTTTAGGCTTGCCAAGAATAATCCCATTCGCAGTTAGTCACAGTCTTATGTATTTTTAGGAAATGACCCCAAAAAATGCCAAGCAAACTTAAACTCGGACATGCAATTGATGACGTCGTCGCAGGACAATGACGTCCTTCGTCCAGCCAGACCGAGTAAGTAATAAGTTACTCGATGTCTGTGTGTGTGTTTGTGTATATATGTTAGTCTGGTGAGTGTAAGAAGTGGTCTTCAATTGCACGATACGCGGTCGCGTGCCAATGTCCTGTAAAATTTGCATAGCCACACAAGTGCCCAGCGAAAGGACGAAGGCGAAAGGACGAAGACGAGGACGAGGACGAGGACGGGGTATGGGAATGGCTGGTCAAAGAAGTCATTTGTCAGCCGCTTAAGATATTTCCGGCACGCGCCCTCAAATAATGCATGAATCTATTTGTATTTGTTTATCTACAACGTATCACGCGTTGTATTACAATTGTGTTTATGGACTCGAGAAGTCGAGAGCTCGAGACTGTGGACTGCTGGGCAATCCTGTGACAGTTTTACGAACTGCAGACGAGCCAGTTATGAGTGTAAACGTTCTTAATGACGTAAGCGAGCGTTTGATGTGACGGCAACTGTTTACGTGCCTGCTGATTGCATTGCGTAATGAAAACAACCAACAAACTAACTAACCAACAAACAAACAAACAATAATAACAACAAGAGCTGCTAGAAGGCATAGCTTATGTTTACAAAAGTCCAACATGGCAAAGTTATAGAGAGCGACTTTATATCATTTTAGTCATATCAATTAAATAATAAAAGTTGCGATATTTCTATGTAACCAAATAGGAATATTTCCCTTAGTTTAAGTTACAGTAGAAGTTGAGAAAATAACTTAATATATTTTTCATTAGTGCGCTTAATCACTATAATATTGCTGGATGGAGGAAAAGTAAGGAGAAGTCTACTTATTATTGCCAACTATATAAATAATATAATAGATTCCAATGTTACTGACAAGCACCCTAATTTAAAAACTTTATCTTGAAATTAATCAATAAATAAGAGAATATTTGCCCTATTTAAATTTGATATTTAACTATAGCTTAGATCGATCAATCAGCTTCCACTATTTACAAGCTTTTAATGCGCTTTAAAGCTTACCTATCTTGATGTTCTGGGCATTCAATGCCCTCCGCAACGACGCTGTCGTAGATGCCAGCTATGGGCCGATCGCTCAGCAGATGCTGTCTGTCCAGATCGCGCTGTATACAACAAAAGATATGGCATTAATATCGGACTCAAAAGTGATTGAAATGCGATGCGGTCGCACCTGAATCTGCGCCTGCAGTCCGCTGCTGTAGGAGTTGAGGCTGAGGCCATTCATGTCCCTGGCGCCGTACTCCAGATCCGAGTTATTGCCCTCCATGTCGTGTGGACTCACGTCAGAGTCGTCGTCAGCTGTGAACGAGGAGCGAGGGAGACAGACAGAGAGAGAGAGAGAGAGAGGTTAGTTGGAATGTATTTTGAGATGCGCCCCAGCGATTTACATGAGAACTCAAATGAACTGTTTATCATATTTGTTTTTGTTTTGTTTTGTTTTGTTGTTGGATTATCAGGTCGTGGCACAGCCTCAATGCGTTTGTTGATCAGCTTTTAGCTTTTCGCTCTTATCCGCAACTTCAATGCTGCGAAATTTGATATGAACTGAAAGCGACGCCGGCGTCGTCAGCTTTTGGCCGCTGCTTTGTGTCAACTGCAGCAGCAGCGACGGCAGCGACGGCGGCTGCGACGCGAGAGCAGCCAGCAGTGAAGGAGGCAACGTGCGACGCCCCCTGCGCTTCACTCCAAAAACATTGGCGACTCAGAGAGCAACAGAGAGAGAGAGAGGGAGGGAGGGAGTGTGCGTTGAGGTGGCGAGGAGGGCGAAAGATGATGAGACGATAAGCGAGTTACGTTGTTTTCAAACGTCGACATGATTTAAGCGAGCCAAGCAAAGAACTTGGCCAACAACAGAATCAGCTAAAAACGCGGCTGACATTCATCTTAACTAACTGTCACGATAAGCCGCACAGCACAGTTAATTTAAATGTTTGCCTATGCCTTTTTGATTCACTTGCGTAACGTCAAGAACAGCAGCAGCTCCTGGACAACAAAGAACATCAGAAGCCAAGGAATGTCAAGTGTTCATCTTACGACGTTACGACTTATCAACATTGAGATTCAAAACAGATCTTGAAGAGGGAAAACTAGTTTTAATTTTAACTGTTGATAGTATAACTACAAGTTGATAGCAAGAAGACCAGCAAAAGATCAAATCATGAACTATCTTAGCTAATTTTATACATTTTTCCAAATTTCAATTGTCAACTAGTTTTCTTTTTAACTGTTGATAATTATTATTGATAACAAGAAGACCAGCAAAATATCAAATCATTAAATTTCTTATCCAATATTATATATTTTTACAAATTTCAAGTGCCAAGTATTCCTCATACGGCTTTACGGCTTATCAACATTTAGATTCAAAAAAGATATTGAAGGTATCTTACTATTGATAAAAAGAAAATCAGCTGAAGACCAAATCATTAAATTTCTTAGCTAATATTATATTTTTTTTAAATTTCAAATTTTATAAAACACATAGTATGTTAGATCAAACAAACGTTAAATAAGAAGCTGCTTCATATGTAAGTTTGATCTATTCATACTTTGGAATACTGCTCTAAAGAATAGTATTAAAATTGGCAAATAAATTTACTACATAATAATACGTATGTATTTGAAGATATGTACATGGCGATAGTCATAAAATATTATAGTTGGGAGTGCAAATCGATTACCGAGTTGTAACAACAATAAAAGGCAGAGGGCAGCAAGCAGTGAGCTTATAACAGAGAACAGAGAACTGAGAATTAGAGAAATTGCACAAGTTCCCAAATGTGCGAGGGCAGCCACAGAAGTCCCCGAACTAATCATACTAAAGGTTGGCGCTGCACTGGATGTGTGTGTTGGCCACAGCGGAATACGATTGTGTGTGTGCAATTCGTAAAGAAACGCAGATGCGGCAAGTGAAAGAGAGAGAGAGTCAAAAAACTGCAGTCGAAAGCCACATGTGGCATGAATGTTATGTATTTTGGTTTATGCGTCATAATGTTATTATTCGCAAGCTTTGCGCAATTAAATCAACGTGGGATTTTGTCAGCACTTTCATTATTGCTGTGCACATATTAATATTATTAATAGTACATTACAAAAATGTGTTTAAAATGTAATCCATGTTTACTTGGCAGTTCACTTTTGAATTTCCCTACTTTTCAAACATGAAAATAAAGTCTCCTCGAAATTTCCCACTGCACAGATTTGTTCCCTTTTGCAAGCTGCCTAAAAGTATGCAACACTTTTCGACTATTCCCATTGACGTCACCATCGGAAATTGCCCAAATTATTCACACGCATTTAATATTGTTATTCACAAACAATTTAAAATTACGAAATAACTTTAACTAGATTGGCATTGAATTTGTCGTCTATTACACTTACAAAATGTGTGCAGAACGTTGAGAGGTAAGGCGTAATTGTGGGACGCGTGAATTGCAACGCAATTAGTTTGTTAAATCAGTTGGACAACGATTAAAAAAGGCGATGGAAAGTACACGTAATTAATGCAACTGCCGTTGGTAACCACGCGAAAGCGTCTTTGGAACGTAACTGAAGCCATAGCAATTTGACGAACTTGGATTCACATTCACACTCGGATTCGGTTTGGGACTCGCAACCCAACAACATATATCACATGTGAGTGTGTTGCTGTTGGTGTCTCTAATCTTATCAACATCGACATTATCGGCAGCTGTTAAAGAGGCAAACAAAGAAACAAGCACAAGGGAAATGCTGCAGCTCGAGAAATGATGTCAAAATCAACCGAGTCGCACAACTGATAACTGCCAATTGATAACTGATAGCTGATAGCTGATAAGTGATTAACGATAGCCACGGACGTCATCGATTCGAGACTCACCATGATGGTGACGCATGTGCACACTGTGACTGTGCTGCGGATTGCGTATGATGCGTATCTGGCGATCGGGATCCGGATGCTGCGGCTCGCCCAGCTCGCCGCCCGTGTCCTTGGGCAGCTGCCACAACGCGCTGCGCTCCTCGAGCTGGTCGCGGGGAAAGTAGAGCGGCGCAAGGACCTCGTAGGTGCCGCGCTCGCTGCTGTTGACGCACAGTATCACAACCTGCAGTGTAAACTTGTCCAGATAACGACGAATGGTGCCTGTTGCGAAAAGATACAAAGATGCAGCTGAATAAGTTGGAAATTCATCATAGCTATGGAATTTTGCAATGGATGCGACAGCGAGCAGACAGACTGTAATTTGAGATTAGAGCAGCTTGAGTAATGCACTATAAATAGCAGCAGGCGATAAGATATAAGTCTCTGCTATCTGCCAAATCAAATGCAATCAACTCAAATCCGATCAGTCCACTCGCTATCACGCATAAATGTGTTTTCTTATTATTGCGATTTATAGTTGTTAATCATTTCAAATGCGATTAAGCTGTCGACTGTAGGCGTCAAATAAATTAATAAACGGAATGGTGATTGATTAAAATGAAATAACAGCAGTTTCCTCAAATATCAGAGACAAATAAAATTTAAAAATACCGACCCGCTCTAATGCCTATCCAATGCCACCCTCTCAAACATACAAATCTAGAAATCCATATCACATTTAAATTAATCAAAAATGAGCAAATTGGTCAACATCACTTGTAATAAAAATAATATGCATAAATATCAAAAGAAAATTATAAGCCAGAGTCTAAACAACACAACCATAGTGCAGTGAAGGCCTACGCTGGAATGGCAAAAACTTTAAAATAGCTTATAAATTTATTGCTATAAAGTTAGCTCTATAAATAAATAAATAAACTAACTGAACTCGAAGTAATTTAAAGATGAAACGCTACAATAGTTAAAAGCATGAACAGCATTTTAAGTACTCAGATAGTCAGTAAAATTCAATGTAACTAAATATTAAAAAATGTTAATAATTAGAATTAGTTTGAAAGTTAATGAATACTCACGCAGGGCGATGTGCGCCGCGACGTCGGCAGGAAAGCTCTTCTGATTGCCACTCACGTTGCACACGGCGATGGTGCGCAGATTGAGCTCCTTGGCTTTGCACAGCACGTTCCTAGCGACGCGAATTGGGGGAATAAGTATTAGTAATCAGTTGAAGATATAGCCGCGATAGTCGGACTCACCTGTAGCAACAGTGCAGAGCATTCTCGGCGGCCGTCTTGAGCTTCTCCTTGTAGGCGGGTGCAACAGTGTGCAGAACATACTTGGCTGGCAGATTGTATCCACGCGTCACACGCACATCTCCAATGCGGCATTCTGCGGGAATGTGGGAACGGAATAAAGTATTCGTCTCTGCAGAGAACAGAATGGAACTCACCCTTCACCGTTGTGCTGAGTTCCTCTTTGAGCTGATTGCCAGCGACGGCAATAATGCGCTCCGATATGCTATTGCTTTCAGTCAGGGTCTCATCGCTGCTGTTCGTGATGGCGTCCACCTCCAGTGTGGTCATGTCGCCATCCCTGCAAACGATTCCCCAAAACCCCACAATTAGTGCCATCGATAATGGGCTGTAGAGAGAGAGAGAGTGCTCACCAAATAACCAGGCGATTGTTGACATCTTTGGACAGCGGAAAGGGACTGCAATTGTGTCGCGGTCCGCCGAGTGTGGAATAGTCCGTTATTGGCAGCCGAGTATCCGTCTTTTGTGAGCCACCCCAAGTGGCCAAGTTGTCCAATTTCACGATCTGCAAAAGAATCCGCCGTAATTAGCAGCGATTTGATGGCGAGGATGGCTTTCAGACTTACGTTCGCACTGGAACTGGAGCTGGAGTCGAACGCTTTAAAGTCCACATTTGAGTTCGTGTCGAGACGCATTGCGCTGCAAACAGAATATTGCAATAAATATAAACCACATTGTTGAAAACATCTTGAGAGAGTTTGAGTTCGAGTTCGAATTTGCATAAATATTAACTTGAACTGTGCTTTTCTGCGCTCTTGTTTATTGGGCCAAATCAACAGCCAGTCAACCAACTGCCACCACCTCAAACTGGTCCGAACCGCCGCAAACAGCAGACCAAAAACGCTTTTATCTCAATCCAACCAGACTGTTCTCTGACTCAGACACAATAATAACCCACACACACTTACGAACTGAACGAACGGTTAACGAACCGCTCTCTAGACGATCCATCGAAATGCAGAACACAAATATTTGTCAGCAAGGGGCTTAGGCCAAAGCAGCCGTCAAAAGACGCTGTCTAATTTGCGAGCAAACATTAAAAGATGAGCGACACCCAGAAGCAGGGCAACAAAAGAAAACATGCTTATCTGCGCAGTGCCGAAGCTGAGATACTCTGAGCAGATTAAACCCCGATCATCAGCATGATAACTGAAATGGGACACATTACGTATACGCCTAGTTACCTCAATACTTTGTCGTATTCAGTTAATGTTTAGTACTACCTTCATTTAGTTAGTGTATTTTGGATAACAATGACAGTGTATCTGACTTCATTCGTAACATATATTGAGACACTCTGAGTAGATTAAACCCCGATCATCAGCATGACATCTGAAGTGGGACATATTAAGTATACACCTAGTTATCTCAATACTCTGTCGTATTCAGCTACTCTTTAAAGCTACTCTCAGTTGGTTAGTGTATCTGACTTTATACGTACACTGAGATACTCTGAGCAGATTAAAAGCCGATGCAAACCAAAGTGGGACACATTACGTACACGCCTAGTTACCTTAATACTCTGTCCTATTCAGTTAATGTTTAGCTCTACCTTCAATTAGTTAGTGTATTTTTTGGAACAATTACAGTGTGTATGACTTCATTCGTATATTGAGATACTCTGAGCAGATTAAAAGCCGATCATCAGCATGACATCTGAAGTGGGATACATTGTGTATACGCCTAGTTATCTCAATACTCTGTCGTATTCAGTTACTCTTTAATGCTACCCTAAGCTGGTTAGAGTATGCTGGAGAACAATGACAGTGTCTCTGGCTTTATTCGTATTCATAGCACGAGAGCCTCTCAGCCTCTGGTCCGCCCACCTGGCAGCTTCTATTCGTGGCATGTGCGTCACTGAAAACTGAAAACTGGAAACTGAAAACAATGCCAATGACGCCCAAAGGGTTTTCCCTTTTTGAGCGTACTATCATAGTTGCAGCCTGCAGTTGCCTTTCTAATTGCAGCTGAACTTTGTCCTTTTTTGAGTGGAAACAAAGCAGAGTATCCACAGGTATATGCCTTTGTGGCCTACATTTGTTTCAAGGTGCACAACACATTCGAGTGGATGGCGATATTTATGCTGATGATGGTAACAAAAGCGCAGCCACAATGCAAAACTTTCCAGGTGAGCATTATAGGTGCGTGGGAGTGCTGAGTACTCGCATTCATACTAACACCCACCTGGCATTCATGGTTTATTGTTATGTAAGAGAGTGTGTATAAATTACCGAATTCTCGCAAATATTTGCACTTTAATACACGCGTAATACGCGTCGGGCAAACATCCGTAACCGTAACTGAAACCCAAACCGTATAGCAATAACAACAGGTAGGAGCAGTATGCTAATTGAGAGGCTTCGGCTTGAAGATACCCTGCACTGCACCAACAATACTTGTGTGCATTAAATATCACACATTGAATTTATTTTGATATTTAACATTTCATTAATTTCACAGATTCGGGTAGACAGTAAATAGTAGTTAATAAAGCGTCACTTTGTGCAGATATTAATTTAAAGATTTGCATTTGAAAAATAAATCATTATATCGAGAAATAAAATAATAATTGAATTCGCATTTATAGTATCTTTAGATACACTAGTAGTTAAATATAAAAATATAGATTATTTATTAGAATCAGGCGATGTTCAGAAGTGTCTATTAGAAAGTATTAAATATTAGTTTAGTAGTCAAGTGACGTGAAGTTGCTGATCAAAAGCTATTGAAATTAAAAATATATCTGCCTTCAGAAACTTCACTTTGTAATTGACTATTGAAGTTTTAATAAGTTTGATTTATGGGTATTTCTAACTCAACCGGATCTCCCCATTTTTCTCTTAATTATTACTAGCCGACTGTTTAGATTTGCATGTAAATTACAGTTTCATAATATTCTAGCAAGTTGTATAATTGATTGCAACAAATTCATTTATTTATGGTAATGCCGACGTTTCGTTTGCACTTTGAATTGTTTAGCTGTTTTCATCTTATTAAAATATAATGCATTTATAGTAAATGGTTGCCATGCGCATCTGTGTGTTTTTTTTCTTCAGTTCTGTGGCTTCCCAGCTGAAATATTTGCCTGGCTGACATTTTTGTGAAGAGAAGTAGACGCTACTTCCATCACTGTCAGACGTGAATACACACGAATTTGTCAGTCGCCTAATGTCAACTGCTGCAGATGAAATAAGCCTGGAATGAGTAAGATACTAAATCGAGCAGCTGACACAGATTGTTTCCTTAGGATGGGATCGTCAATCCAGAAGCAGGCACATTTTGTATCTTTTAGAGATGCAATCTGCCTTTTGTAGCTGGCTAAATTGAGCTGTCGATCGCACGTAAATCTTTTTATTTGTTTGTCGCTTACGTGAGTTGTTTGTGTTGTTTACTTTTGTCTACCTGCTGCACACCCTGTATACAAGTCAAGCCAGTCTGCCCGGCCATAGCAATTGACAAATCTCAAGAAGAGCGGAGAGAGAGAGAGAGGAAGATTGTTGTGGCTGCTAATGGGCCACAAATTGCGCTCTTGACCGGGCCGAGTAACTAGTTGCCATACACGAGACACCAGCGGCGACGTGTGTGTTGACTTTTGAGTGAATTACGTCTTAACTTGGGCCGGAGACATTTAATTGCCTGGCACTGTAACAACAAATGCTAATATGTATCCACACACATATGTATGTATATGCCGTGAACAACAACGATAATGTACTTTACTATTTCCATGCGGGTGTGAGTGTGCAAATGTGTGTGTGCGTATGTTTGGATGTGCGTCAGACGATCACATCATCGTTTAGGTAGGCAACTAACTGCGTCGCCAGCTGAGATTTAGTAGTTGACTCTGCTGCTCTGCCCAAAATGCAGTCGAAGACAACTACATATAGTCCGCATTACGTATACGTCGCGTGGAACCCGTTATTACTGGCGAATGCATTAAATATGAGCAATCGCCGAGTAAATGCCAGCACAAACAACCGCCCCTCGATACCCGTTGCTTGTCGTAAGTCTGGATTGTAACAGACCTTTTTTTTTGTTGGCTGGCAATCAGGGCAAGCGGACACAAGTGTTCTTACGACTCTGCCTCTTGTTGTTGCACTAGTTTCGATTGTTGCTGTTGTTGCTGACGTTGAGGTTGACGTGCTACAGTCAATTATATGCGAGTACGACGAGCATTTACTCGCCCTGCCATGTCATGTTTGTCTCGCCTACTTGACGGAGTTTTATCGACTTGTGTGCTCCTCTAATTGATCAGTAAATTTGCTGAAATGGAGCTGATGTGTGTAAACAACTTGTCTCATAAACTGTGCCATGATCGATGGCAGAGGTGCAGAGTATCTGCAGAGTCGATCAGACTCGTTGCGGGTTGTTGGAGTTCAGCCAACTCTGGTTGTCTTTGTTTACGCTACTCGCTCAATCCGCCAAACTGTTGCATAATCAATGCGAAACATTTTCGCCCACATGCCAAGCCAAGCAGCCAACCAGCCAAGCAGCCAAGGACTCCAGCCAGCCACGATGTCGTGTGTCGTGTGTCGTGTGCCACAAACATCGAATCGCATGTATGGCTCCCAGGTAGGTACATATGTACACACAAAACATATACCTTTAATATGCTTGTCTGTGACTCTAACTGCGATACACGACACACGCCTAAAAGCATGGGCATTACGAATACGTTCGAGACTCGTCGAGTATATTCGCATTAGCTGGCGTTGTCCTTAGCTTTTTGATCTCGGCCCTCGGCCCAAAAAAAATAACAAGAAGAATAAGAATAAGAATAAGACGCAAGCGAAACACGTAAGAAATTGCGGCGAATGACAATGGCAAGTTTCAGTACCAGTCAGAGCGAAAGTTCGATTTGTGTGTAGTACGAGAGTATCTTTGGAGCGTTCGGGCAACGTCAGCCATATAATTTCAGTTTCCTCTGTTGTTTTTTGTTTTGTTTCACTTTATTATTGTTACCGCTCTGTTCTGTTCTGTTTATATTTATTTTGAATGCGTCATTCGTCGCGGATTGTGGGCTCGGTTCGCTGCGCCGTTGGCTCTTGGCATTGGGCTTTGGCTTCGGAAGCACCAAGTCAAAAACAATCTGTGAATTACGTATCTCGACAAGCTGGCTCAAAGGCCGTTCATTGTACATTGTACTCGCCCAGGCCTCCCACCTGATGTCACCAGCCACACAACAAAATAAAGCACTTTAAATTGCTGCAATTTGCGAGCATTTAAATAAGGTCTAATCGGTTGCCTGTTAGCCAAATTACATTTATATAATGTAATGGGCTCAAGTTTATATAAATGCGTATACTTAATATGAATGCACTCATGGACTTTGCAATCCAATTAGTGGCTGCTTGAATCATATTTCAAAATCAATTTATATTTTGCCATAGCTTTCAAATAGTTAATCCAATTGTTGGCCAATGTTGTCAATTTTTAATTGAAGTTTCAAAGGATTTGCATCTCTTTGTCACGTACGAAAATAATTAAAAATATTGTGTGGCAGCAAATGAACTGTTCACAATTCAATTAACTGATTCCAATTATTTATTGATGAAATTTAAATCTCTCATAGCAAACTTAATTTAATATATATATACTAAAATTATGATTCTATTCTTATTTTGTTTAATTTTCTTTTTGCGTTAGCGCTTCCAATTGTAACAGCAGACAAAACTGTTCTTAATGCACTTACAAAATGTTTAATTGTAGCTTATCAATCGTAACACTTTGCTTGATCTTTAAAAATAAATTGAAAACTGGTGTTATTCTAATTGAACCATATTTTTGATTGCGACGCAAATGGAGATATTAGATATTATAAATAATTAAGTGCTGCATATTTGCATTTAGTGATAATTGACCGCAAATGGCCGCCACAACGAAAACATTATGGCAATAAATGATATTGGGCATGCATAGTGGACACTGGACACTGGACACTGGACAAATAATAACAATTAAACTATAATCAACGAATTGCTTAACCCACACTTTCGTTCCACTGTGCCGAGAAAACAAATAAACAAATGAACTTTTGCTAATAGTATACAAAGTGAATAAGTATATTCGTCTGTCAGCGGCGACTGCTCGACGTGACGCATATCCTGTAGAAAGGGGTTCGCTGGTGAACAAGCAATTACTAGAGATCGACCAGTTAATACCAGATCCATAGGTCACATTCAAAGGGGGAAATACGTTATATATTGTATAGTGTGTAGGCAGACATACAAACATGGTAATATTGGGTATACAATGCACATTGTAATGGAGGGGTGAGGTGAAGCTTGTCTCATTCTGACAGTTAATCAGTCCCTTGTTGGGAGTTGCCCACTCATGTGTGTGTGTGTATGTGTGTGGGTGTGTTGGTGTTGTGCACTTTGCAGTTTGCCCTGAACACATGCACCTGGGCATTTACAAATTGAATACGATACGACGACGACGGCTAGAATTGCAAGCGCAAACATACAGTGGATCACAGCATACTTTAGCTACGACTTTATATTATTATTATTATGAATTATTATTGCTAAACATTACACTAAAAGTCTGCATTTCAATTCGTATTTCTCCTCTACCTTTCTTCGGTATAATGTATGCAATTTTAAAGTATTTATGTTTTAGTTTTTAGTATATGTTTTCTTTTAACTAGCTGTTCCAATGTGGCAATTTAATCCACTTTTATATGCAAAAGAATAACAATAAAGAACAATAAAATAAGAACATATTTTTTTTATTTACTGTAATAAACTTAAAAGACTAGACTAGCAACAACTTTGGCCTTCGACTCTATAGTTATAAGCGTTATAATTTGTCTATAAGATTGCAGTATTATTGGAATTTGTATATTATTTCAATGTTCTCAAAACAACTAAATTATATTACAACAAATCAACAAATAGCTATCATAGCTTTTGAGGTGCTCAAATGTGTGAATTCTTTTGAGTCTTCTTATTCTTGATTGGGCTGTTAATTGTTCGCTCAGACGTTGCACATAACTTGATGCAAGTTTTTGCAGAACATCTCCTAACTTCGGTAGTTTGAGCTCTCAATGTCTCTAGTACGAAGGTCCCCCGCTCATCCTTCACAAAATTTGAAGTTTTAAAATGTTTGTGGTCTCAAATTAACTGTGGGCCACTGTGCGTTGCACATAGTTGTAGTTAGCTGGGGCCTTCGCTTGGCTTTTGACTTTTGGCTTATGCACACAGTTTTTAGCTCAACTAACAAACGTGAATAGTTGGCTTTAATGCTATAGCAACAACTTGCAATTATTTATTGATGTGCACACCGACTCATACTCATATGCATTCCATACTCATACTCATACTCATACTCATACACATACATATGCAGACATTCACATTGTACATTAGAATTTCTAATGCACTTCTGCTGCAGCTGCGACACGTACAAAAGCACAAACGTGGATGGAGCATAGCATACAGGAAACCCTGCCTCCTCCCACCCCCTTTGGGCACCCACAACCTCATTTCGCATACTCAATACATTGCTCACTCAATTATTACGTTTTCGAATGGCTTCCACTTACAGTTAGTTTGTTGTTTTTTTGTTTCTTCTTGTCTCTCTGCCTCTCTCGCTCGCTCTTTCTCTCTCCCACACTATCTGATGCTGCTGATTTGTATATTTCTGCTGCGGCGGCGGCGGCGGCGGCTGCAGAGTTTCGACAGCAAAACGTTGCACAAGCTTTGAAGGTTACTTTTTGATACGTTACCAACACTCGGATATGTATTTGTATAAATGTGTGTGAATCTCTCAGTACTTTAAATGTATGTTTGCGTGTGAGCGGGCGTGTATTTGTGATGGTGGGTGAGAGTGTGAGTGTGTGTGTGTGTGTGTGTATGTTTCTCTCACAGCTTAAGAACGCTTTGGCTATTTGCCTATTGAGCCAAACAGCACACCAAATTGATATTGTATAACTGGAATTAAAGCACAGATGGCCGATATATACATATTTATTTGTTATAGCAGTTGGTTAGTTAGTTTATCTGGTATTACACTCGCTTATTAACTTGGCTAGAATTTCAAACTTCACGCACGACTTTTCTATTTTTTGTTCCTCAGCAAAATGAAAACACCAAACGAAAGCCCAGCACCATCAAAAATTCACGCACACAAACGCACCCATACACACACACATATGCGCATATAAATGTACGTGGAGTGGAGTGTGTGTGTGTGGGGAGGGGCGGCTGGGGTAAAAAGAAAATGCGGTAGTCGGTGATAGGCGCGTTGTGTGTCAGGTAACTCTACTAACGTGTATATGTGTGTATACGTGCATGTGCTTGTGCTTGTGCGTGTATGTGTATTGCTTGAAATGAAAACTTGAATGCTTTGGCTTTTTTACGCACTTTTCTCAATGAATCCAATTGGAATTCGAACTTATGCACTTGCAAACACTTGATGCCTATGCGCTTGATTATTCTCTCTTTTGATCACACTTTATAATTACCGTTTTTTTCACTCTTAATCACTTTAACTTTGTGCACTTTGCTGAATTTTGTGTTGATGTGTGTTTGTGTTTTTGTGTGTGTGTTGCAAGTTAACTGGCTTTACAAGCTCGTCGCTTCTGCCCACCGCTCGTCACGAATCCACGTTCGACACTAAATAAAAGCTCGCCTTTTCAGAGCTTAGACTAGAGCTGGTACCGATTAGTTTTTCAATCGATCTTAATCGATTGTGTTGCATTCCAAAAACAATCGATGTTTTCCAAAAAAATTAAATAAATGCATCTACTAGGTTTAATTTACAAAATAAAAACAGTCTGTAAAACCAAAATTAACGAACAAAATTGTTTCTTATTGGTCTTGTGCAAAATTCGGTCACACTCCGAAGTAAATTTACAAAAATACGTATGCTGGTATATTTAAAGGCGCGTCATTTAAAACCGTATGTTTTCTATTTTTGGAAAAACTGGAAACACTTTTTATAGTATTAATATTTTTAATTTAACTAAAAAAATTTTGTACTAATCGTGTGGCGTTTTTACAATTGAGCGAATGCGGCACCTTATAATGTGCTGCGTGACAAAAGCTAGCTGCTATATGTCAAGCCCAGGTGCGCGAAAGCTTTCGTTCAATGAAAAGATGGCGCCAAGTTTGAAATTTAAAAAAACGAATACTTGTTTAAGGAAATAATGTAACATTTATTTTTGATACTTCTTATAGTTGTTGGATAAGAAAAACATGGTAGTAACTATCAAGTGTCGCTATTTCCTTAAAGCAATTATTCATGCATTCAATTCGAACGTAATTCCAACACACCTGTTGCACATTGCCAAAAATATCTATGAACAAGCATCGGGTATGAAGCCAGTTTGAGCCGCAACAGCTTAATCAAAATGCATAAATCATAAATCATGCTGGCGGCAACAGAAGATTTGTCATATTTTATATTTACCCGCACTTATCAACACACACAGCCGGGTTCAAGCCGAAGTCCGCACATTGATGACACGGACATTAGCCATCGCCTCTCCAAATACAATGTTATACAATCTACGATAAAGGAAAACTTGGCGAATTAAATGCTGTGGTGCTGAGAGTGAAACCATCCGTACGACAGGCGAAAGTTGACCAGCTAGTATCCAGTCTACCACAGGTTGAATGAAGATGCAGCTGCAGCTGCACCGTTGATCATAGAGTTGTCCAGCGGTTTATCTTGTTGCCGTAGCTGTTTTTGGTTTTTGTTTCTGTTGTGGCACATCGACTCTGTCATAATCAGCAGATGTTTGCCCGAATGAAACAGAAAACACCATCAGAAAACCGAAAAAAAATAAAATTGGAAAGGAGGAAACACAAGCGTCAATGGCCAAGCGAAGGAGATTGTAAAGTTGACCCCATAGCAAGCCCAACCATCGAATTCATCGATAAGGAAAAATGCCATTGTATTAATATTTGTGTTTTTTTGTATTTTTCGTTGGTTTTATACTTTTTAGGTATTTTTTGTTTGTTTTTATTGAAATTCCTTAGATCGCAAGAAGCGCACAGAAGTAATATGTATATGGTAAATTGTTGTTGTAGATACACATAATAATTAAGATTAATATTTATATAATGTAATAAGTATGTATATGTATATGGTGTGTGTGTGTGGTCTAGTGTTTCTTTGTGTATGTGTGTAGTTTCTTTGTGTAGGTGTGTGTGTGTGTGTGTGTGTTTTAATTGGATATATACGTACATACACATATAAGTAGTATTGTATAATTAGGCATAATTATAATATTATATACAAATCTCAATGGATTGTTGATTGATTTGATTTGATTTTTGAATATTTTTTTGTTTGATTTCATTATTTTGTATATATATATATATATTTGTGTATATATATACTATATATATGTAACTCTGTATCTGTATGGTTTTTGTTGTATAAATTTAAAATTACACGCTATGTTTTGCAAAAAATGTCCACGCTTACAGACTATTCGCTCTATTTATCAGCTTCAATCATTCTCATCATTTTACCTATATAACTAGTAATATATCGATGTGCATATGTCCGCATATACATACATTGTTTTGTGTTCTCTTTTGTTTAGTTGTTATTAAATAGTATATCAAAATATCAAGCAGCCAGGTTGTGAGCAATGTTTCAAAGAATTCTCGTTGTGAATTTTCTTAGTTGATTTTGGTTTGGAATACATGGAGGATATACCACGCACACACACTCACACACATATGTATACACACACATATACACAAAGCATTATAAACATTATTATGTCACAAATTTAAACTAAAGTTAATACAATACAAAAATTCAAACAATTGCTGCAATCGCAGTTGTTACAACTAAATTCAAAGTACACAAAAGTAAAACGCCCAAAGTCAGGCTTACAGTACGGTAGACTGTTAACTACAGTTGCAGTTGCAGTTGCAATTAATGTTAATGTTACAGTTACGTTTACATTTACAGATATAGTTACAATTACAGTTACAGAGTTAACAGGAAACATAGATAATTTGTTGGTTGGACTTGCAGTTTGTCTTTCATTGATTAAACATACATTTACATTTACAATTATCGAAAAATGTTGTTTGCTTTAAATATGCTGTTCCGGAACTCTCCATCGTTTTTTGGATTATAAATATGTATGTATACTCGTATCGTAGATAGATAGATAGTTAGATAGTTCGATAGATAGATAGATGTATGTATGTATGTATGTATATAGATATATATAATATGCGTTATATGTATATCAGTTGAATCATTCATAAATTATCACCCAGCAGTTTAAACAAACAAACGAACAATCAATCCAAGCCCCAGTCACTCACATTACATCACATTACATCGCATCAATCAATCAATCAATCAATCATGTGTACATGTTGCTGCTGTTAAACATTACTAGATATAGTACAATATGTATTATTTAGATATAGCATTTGTTTATCAACTACAGTTTACAGTTTTACACGTTTATATTTAATTAGAAAACACTGAAAATTTGTTTAGCAAACTTTATCCCACATTTTCTCCTCTCGGCAACTCTATAAAAATGTTTCAAGTAAAAAAATTATACATATATTTATTTATGTTTTCTTATTATTTTTGATTTGTTTTTTTTTGTGTTTTTGATTTTTTTTGTTTTATAGAGATTTTGATTTGTAAGTTTTCGATCTCGTTTTCCCCGTTTTTCCATTGAGCAAACGTCTTACGCTGAGATACATTATGTTAAAGAAAAGAAAAAAACTGCACTGTAAATTGCCGAATCTAATGATTGTACAGTTAGTTCTATAGAGTCCTTAAGAGTCATTAAATCATATACAATATAAATACAGTTTTTTTGTAATCTTCTTAATGTTTTGTTGTGGTTGTTGTTGTTTCAACTCTTTGTCAACTTCGACAGCTAAAATTTGACTAATGATATTATTGATTTATTTATTTACATTACGCATATGTCATCATTTCTGCACTTCTATCATCTCATCATCATCGTCTTCATCACATTACATCATGGTCATGATCATGATCATGATCATGTTTCTCTTACGAACTTTTAGTACTTTTTTTTTTGTAGAAGTATTTTGACGTTTTTTTTTTTTTAAATATATGTATATATTTTTTTTTGCTTTTTAGTTTGTTGTATTTTTTATATACGTACGTAGATAGTTTGATTGGAATTTCTAGGCGACGGTTCAGAGCCGCTTCACGCGCTTAAAGCATTACGAACAAATTCAGAGAGAAATTCTATAATTAAATATGTTTTTTGTGGTTTGTTATTTGTTTTTGTTTTTTTGTTAATTTTTTTTTGGAGGGATGCTAGGAGGTGTGTTTGGATGAGCTGAAATTCGAGCAACAACAAATGAGAATAATGCAAGATTTTGTTTTTGTGTGTGCTTTTTTGCGCCGCATTTTTTACGTTTTTTTCTTGGTTTTTTTTTTATTACAAAATTAATAGTTTAACGCGAAACGGGAGGACGGTGAAAGAGAGAAGGAGAAGAAGGATGTATACTTATATAAATGAAAAGTTCAATGATAATCGTAATAAGGTATTTCGGTTTTCTGTATACAAATTTCGAGTGTTCTTTTTTTTTTCATACAAGACAATTTTTTTTAAGCGGCGCAAAAATGGAAAAATATTTGGAAAAAATTGTTGATGGCTGTTATAAATGGTTGTAGAAATTTGTTTGATGACTATATTGTTTGCTGTTTCTGTTGCTGATGGGCTGCGATTGCGACTGAGCTTGCCCAAGTTGTTGCTGTTGCTGTCGTCTCCTCCTAACAGCGGCTAGAGTTTGGTGGTCAGTTTGTGTTTGTGTTGACAACATCAGCATCATCATCATCATCAAGAGCAACAACAGGGTTGAGTTAAAGGCTCGTCACATGCAAATACGAGTCCTTGCCGAGCAGCAGCAGACTGGGCGGCGATCCATCGTGTGGATAGAAATAGGCAAACTGTCCACTGTACGTGCCCAGCAGTTGCTGCTGTTGCTGCTGTTGCTTCTCTTGCGTGGTGCGATTGTGATGTTGCTGTTGCTGTTGTTGCTGTTGCTGCTGTTGTTGTTGCTTCAGATTGTAAACGGGCAAATTGCTAATCTGCTGCGGTGTCAGCACCAAGCTGCCTGCGGCTGCCACATCCAGCGCTTCTCTATTGCTGTTGCTGCTCATGTTGCTATTGCTGTTATCGGTGTTGCTGTTGTTGTTGTTATGGTTGTTGGTGTTCTGCTGTTGTTGTGGGTCGAATTGCTGCTCCGGCTGTTGCTGCTGCTGCTGCTGCTGCTGCTCCAATCACGTGCTCAGCCAGGTGGAGTTGCACGTGCAAATGGTGCTGGGAATCACAGGTGCATAGTAGACGCCATTGGCATAGATGAGACCCGGCGGCCCCGCCTGTATCTGTATGGTCTGTGTTTGCGACGTCTCGGCGGCCGTTGCCACTGCTGTTGTTGCTGCTGTTGTCGCTGCTGCCACTGCCGCCGCTGCTCCTGTTGGCGGCGCTGTGCTGCAGCAGATGGTGGCGTTTGCTGGCGCTGTCTGTTGCACGTAGATCGTTTGTGTTTGCGGCGTTTGTGTTGGCGACGTCACCAATGTGAGAACCGCCGCCGGCGTCTGCCCCGCCTCCTGCTGCTGCTGTTGAAGGTATTGATGTTGCTGTTGCTGTTGCTGGTGTTGCTGCTGCTGATGATGATGTTGCTGCTGCTGCTGTTGGTGTTGGTGATGCTGCTGTTGCTGCTGCTGATGGTGATGCTGATGATGTTGCTGCTGCTGCTGCTGCTGGTGTTGCTGTTGCTGATACTGATGCTCCTGGGCCTGCTTCACCTGGTTGGCCAGCGAATGGATGAGCAGCAGCGTCTGGCGACGTTCGTGGCCCATCAGACACACGGTCGACACCTCGACCACATTGTATAAATGCATCAGGTACTCGTATTGCAGCGGCTCCTCCTCGACGCCCCAGAAATGATTACGCAAATATGCCTCCAGTTTCGTCGTCTGCGTATTGATGTCCGGAAAATCGATAAAGAACCGCGAGCACATGTAACGCTCGAGTGTCTTGATCAGCTGCGAATCGACAGCGGTATAATTGCGCACCAGCAGATTGCAGTACTTGAGCAAACCGCCGCCGCGAATCTCCTCCGGCTGGCGTGTTGAGATCAATTTCTTTTGCAAGTGATACAGAGCCTCCTGGAAGTCGCCGTAGACCGATTCGCCGACCACCGTCGGATAGAAGTTCTCGGAAATGGGGAGAGCGGCACAGTCGTAGAACAGCAGCAACGAGTCCAATACTATTTGGAATGAGTCCACAGAGAACTCAAACTGGCGACGCATTGTGTCCACGAATTTGAGCTCAACGTTCTTGTGGCCCGGCGAGTTGCCCAGCGAGATGAGGGACCAGCGGTCGCCGTCATTGTTGTTGTTCACCTTGACCATCTTGCCGACGTAGGCCTCCTTGAGGGAGCACGTGTAGATGCGACGCTTGCAGACGCCCTCGGGCATCAGGTCGAGCAGTGTGTTCAGCACGGCGGTCTTGACGCGATCAAAGACACGCGGCGAGCTCAGCTCAATGGCAAATATCAAGTCCAGATCGTTGTACGGCTGATCCTCGTTGGCCAGCACATGACTAGCGGCGCCGCCATTCAAGCGTATGTCCTTGACGAGCACCCCGGCGCCGCCACTGTTCACGTCCGCCTCCAGTTTGCGGCGCACCAAGTTCACCAGATCCTTGAGGGTCACCTCCAGCGTTGGGAAGTTGCCGCGTCCATGGATGGCCACCTTCTCGTCCATCACGTTGTGGAGCTTGCGCACCTGCTCGAACGACAGCACGGCCAGCCGCTGTGTGCCGCCCGTGTCGACGCTCTCCAGCGATCCGTGGTCCGAGGTCGAGGCGATCGAGGAGCCCGAGCTGGGCGACGGCGGCGGGGTTTCGGTGCCGCCATCCGAGTGGAAACCATCGTCGATCTGGTAGACGTCCATTCTGTTGTTGCGCTGCTGATGAAATAACGGTTCGGCGGCTCCGTCTAGTGTCCCGCACTGCAAACAGACAGACAGAAACGAATCAGAAATGCAACGTTTGACTTTTGTGATGCAATTATTCAAAGGGCATTTTTCGAACGAGTCGAAAAAAGCAAAAGCGATGCGGGGCAGAGCTAAACAGTAGCCAGGACTACTTGGTGTGATGATTGATTGGTATGTGTGGAAATTAAATGTGACGTACAAATAACAGACTGAGAGATTCAATTTCAGTGTCTAGACTGAGCTTTCAACTACTTTGAAATATTCGTGGAAGTAAAGCTCTCTTAAGCTTTACTTTATTCCATTCGCAGCTTTCAACTGCTTTGGAAATATTTGTTGCAAGTATGATTGATTAGTTGAAGAGTAAATATGGTCTGCATAATTGTAGTTTAACTTAATCTTTAATCTTTAAGCAGCTTTACACTATTGAGGATTGAGTGAAATATGAATAGTGTGTGGAAGCTAAAAGAAGCTCCGCAAAGCCCTCATCACATTCAATTACGTTTGAAAGTGTTTTGTCTATTTAAGATTGAAAATTTTAAGAGTATAGTTAAAAATGGTCTGCTTAATTGTAGTTTAACTTAATCTTTGTTGAAGCTTTTAGCAGCTTTAAGCTATGCTGAGTGTAATAAGAATAGTGTGCTACTAAACAGCAACTAAACTTTCTGTTAAGCCTTGACTTGATCCCATTTAACTGCTTTTGAAATAATTTGTTTAAAGTGTTATAGTTGTAAGAGTAAAGTTTAAAATGGTCTGCTTAATTGTTTTAGTTTTTAGCTGCTTTTAGAGCAGCTTTAAACTATTGCGTGCTAATAAAATACAACGACAGTTTGCAGATTATCTGAACGGCAGGCAGGTAATGCAAGCTCCATCATTACTCCAATTATAAAAGTCACTTTTGATGCGCTTTTACGGTCGGAATAGCACTAAAAGTAGCATTTATAATGGAAATATAGTAGCAGCTGCTAGATTAAACTGTTTGCCAGCGACGCGACTCGAGAATGCGGCAAAATCGCATTATTTTGTTGCCGAGTGTATTCATTTATTCATTTCATTTATTTTTCGGCATTTTATTGCCACCAATGCCAACAAATTGCCGCCCGGGGTCTGGCCGCTTTAATTAATTAATTTGCTTTAAATTTGCTCAATTTCGCATGAGGAAGACTCTCTTCGCTCTTCGCTCTTCTCTCCTCCCTCCCCTGCACTCATTCGCTCTATTTCGCTGTCACACCGCCTACATACGCGTATCTTCTATAATTTTCTGCCGTTTTTTTTTTCCCACATTCGTTGTTGTTTATTTCCCTTTTTCTCGTTGTTGCTGTTAATTTATTTGTTTATTATTAACGTCTCACCGTTTAGCGCCCACCGTTCCACGTTTATTTTTGAGGAAGTTCTTTTCTGAAACACACAATTTTCAGTCTCAGTTTGTCAAAAGACCCCAAAACCGAAATTCTTGTTCGAAATATCCGCGTCGTTATCGAATGTCTTTTATTCGCCGTCCCTGTCACTTTTGTTTTTTCTCTTTCTACTTGTCGATTGCTCGGCTACTGCTTAGAGAGGTCTACAGAGAGTCTATCAGGTTGGGCATCGACAACGACTTCGACATATGGGTCTGGGTCTCGGCTACGCTGGGTTCTTTCTCCTTATCTCTGGCTCGCGCTTAGGCTTGGCTTGGCTCTATCTCACATCAAGAATACCCTGTAGTGAGTGCGGAATGCAGGTATTTTGAATTGCGATTCTCACTTATTTATTTACAGACTCGCGTGTGTTTTGTTGTAATGTATCGAAGTTAAAAAGTTGCTGTTCTGAATCTTAACTCAGCAGCTACTTGATTCAACTTCATTACAATTCTTTTTAATTCTATTTTATGCATTTCAATAATTAGTATTTTAAATTTACTAATCTATATAAATTATAGATTTTTGTTAATCATGTATTTATTTTTTTTGTAATTTATTTGTTTAATTTCCTTTGTAATATTTAATGTATATAAGCGAATTAGATTAATAGATTTTCTTTATCCTTTTATTCATTTTCTAAATATTTTCTAATCTTTGTTTATTATTTATTTCTATTATTTAAGGGGTATCTGCGTGTTGCGCATTCAGTTTGTATGTCATCTGCTGTTGCTGCCACTGCGTGGCGTCTCTTGCGCTGTGTGTGTTTGTGTGTCGCCTACTTTATCATTTTGTTTGTGCGTTTCACAAATACAAAAAAAATACAATTGAATTTTCTGGCATAACACAGGCCGAGCATAGAGCCAAGCGAATGTGTCTCGAGATATGTACAATACATAAATATCTATACATATATACTATGCTATATATCTCGATGTGTGTCTCGGTGCTCACTGCGTGCAAATATTCCGAGAGCTATAAACTAATTCAAATAGATTCTTGCGTGCCTCTAGCGATGCGAATGATTCACAGTCAGCGGCGAGTTAAGTAGCGGCGTTTACACGATCCACACAATACACGATATTGTACGTCTGTATGTCTGCATATATGTTTGCAGGTGTGCGTGTGTGTGTGTGGCAGTTATCTATGTATGCCTGTGTTTACACGCTATTCATCATGAGCTTTGGCTCTTATCACTGCGCGACAACAATCTACAATTAACCAGACAACAACAACACCAATAACCAAACTAATTACTTTCTTTTCTTGTTATAATACTGGCCTAATAAACGAACATTATGATAAATAATAATAAACAAATGTGCTAAAAAGCGAAAGGACAAATAGGAGGCGCAATAAAAGTTGTGACTCATTGGCGAGAAAATGTTAATTCGCCAAATTGCCAGATTTAACCAGATAATTCGCGGAAGTCTTGTAAGCCTTATTTATTTCTAGAAGCACAAACACAATTCCACAGAATTCCACAATTAAGCCACGTATAAACATTCGCCTTAGTTTATAACGAGCATAGTTTACAACAACAAACAAGCTTAAATGATTTGTTGTTGTTTGCAATTATTTATTAATTAATTGCCTTCGTCTGTCTGTCCATTCGTCTGTAATTGCAATTGTTTAGTATAGTATTGCATTTTCATGAAGCAACACACTCAACTCAACTCATTTTCTTTTTCCATTTTTCAGCTATAATTAAGCGCACATTTCATCAATTTGTTGTCCGAGATGTCTTTCGTAACTTTTCGTCATTTCATACACACTATGTATACGCTAGTATGTACAAGTATGTACATACATACGATGTAGTATTTGTGTCAGCTGGCAGCAAATTGAAATTTGAAATTTGACTTTCTCCTGTCATCGCCCAACAGCAAATCACAAATCACAAATCACAAATCGCATACATAATTCAATTAACACAATAACTGAAATTAACACATAAATTATTTGGCACTTTTCTTAATTTCTTCAACTAATTAAATGCACTTAATTTTTTGTTGTTGACACCATTTCTGACATTGTTTGGCTGGCGACGTAAAAAAACCCAAAATTATAACAATTTTAATTAAATTTCGATTGTAGTGATGATAAGGGCAAGAACACGAGACAGACAGGGAGGGCAATATATTGCGAAAGTGCACTTTCTTGTACCCTGTACTTCAGGTGAACAAGCTGTGAATAAATAGTGCGACCCTGGATCGAAAAGCATGAAGAATCTGCTGGCGCCAAAGGCAACTTGAAGCTCATGGCGACCCGCGCATACCCTGTAATTTGCAGCCACTTTTAATTGGGCCAATATTTGATGGCCCAGGGTACTTGTTAGTCGTGCATACTCAGTTTCTTGTTTGTTTTTTCCTTTAATTGGCAAGCGCGTTGTGATAAAATATTTTTTGCCATTTGCCACAATTATTTTTTATTTTTGTTTCGAATTTCACAACGTGAGTGTGTGAGTGTGAGTGTGTGTGCGAGTGCTGTAAGCACAATGTATTTGTTGAGCCTTTGCTCAGGTGTGTATGTGTGTGTGTGAGTGTGCTATTCGTGTGTACTTTTTCCACAAATAATAAATTAACGCTGCAATTTTCACCAATTTCATCTGAGCATTTATTTTGTTGCTCATACACAATGAATAAACATCATTATGTATTATCATGATGCTGCTGCTGCTGTTGATGATGATGATGATGATTATGTTGCAGTTGTTGCATAGCAACTCACACACACACACACACACACACACGCACACACACACACAGAGCGATAGCAAGCCACGCAAACAGGTGTATGGCGTGCTGGCCTAGACAGACTTGGGACTGGGGACTGGTCTCAAATAAAAGTGAAAATCGTTGTTTTTTTCTTCTTTCTGCTGCAGCAAAAAAAGAAAGAGAAAAACGCAACAACAACAGCAACAACAAACACGGTGGCAGAAAGTCTTTGCAAAGCAGAGCTCAAACAAGTGTAACTTAGCAGCTGTGTCTGTGTCTGTGTCAGTGTCAGTGTCTGTGTATGTATGTGATGTCCAAAACGCAAAAACAAATATGGAGTGTACAGTGTAAAGGGGGAGGGGCAGTATTACCGTTAAACTGGCGAAGACGACGCACCCGCGACTGCGACTGCGAATGTTGCTCTTGGTTGTTGTTTTTCTTTTTTTAATTAATAATTTTTATTTTATTTGGCACTTCGTTTTGTTGCTTTTGAATTTTCTTCTCTTTTTTTTCGTTTTTTTTTTTTTGTTTAGCACTGCGTGTATCAATCGAGCAATTGAATTTCGTTTTAAATTATATGCCGAGTATCTGATTATGTTTTCACACACAAAACGAACGAACTAGATGCACACACAACAACACACAAAAACACACACACACACACTTTATATTATTATGCTTTTGAAATTGTTGTTTGAAGCTAATGGCGCCGCGCGTTCGTTCCGTTTGCTAGCGTCGTGTGTTGTGTTGCGTTGCGCGTTTGAAAACCAAATGAAATTGAAATGCTTATTAGAATATTCGCGAGTGAGCGCAGCGCAGCGCTGCGTCGCTTCGCTGCCGCCAGCACCGAAAGCTTTAGCCAGCTGACGTCACAACGTCACAGCGCCGCAGAGTGAGTGAGAGAGCGAGCGAGTGAGCGACACATTGAGTGAATGTGCCGTTTGAGTGAGTGAGCGCCAGAGAGTGACTCGAGTTCGTTTTCGAGCATGTTTGGCTGCCCCTATGTATGCGTGTGTGTGTGTGTGTTTTTAGAAGGGCAAGCATAAGCATAGTTGCAGGTAATTCTGACGGTCGCTCGGTTAGTCGGTCGTCCATACGTCGTTCGTCTGTCGCTTTGTCGCTCTGTCGCCGTGTCGGCCGACTGCTGCAATGCGGGCGCTGATCGCTCGCTCAGCTGATAAAGCGATCATGCACATTTCTGTTGATGTATGCAGCCCGTGTGTGTGTGTGTGTGTGTGCGTGCGTGTCTGTGTTTGGCTGACTTGATTTTATGCCTTATTCGTAATGCATTTTTGCTGCTTGCCCAGTTTTCGATTTCATTATTTCTTGTAGTCGCCGTTTTTTTCTCATTTATTAAATTTCGTTTTTTTCTTTTTCAGCTATTTAGCTATTCTCATTGTTGCTGTGGCTGTTGTTGTTGTTGTTGTTGTTGCTGTGGTGTTGCCGCAACGCAAATTGCTTAAATACTTGACTTCTTTTTGTGTGTGTGTTTTATTTGTGCGCTACGTTTGCGTTTGCCGTTCGCTTTGCGGTGTCCAATCTATTTTTAGACCGCCTGCTTTGTTTTTTTTCTTTTACTAATTATCCGACGCGTTGCCCTTCCTCCCCCCTTCGCTGCTGCCCCAAGCCACCACTTGGTGGACACTGCTGATAAGAGTGAGGAGCGAAGAAGCGCGCTTAGTATACGAAATAGTTGAAAAGCTCGTATAACGGCAAACAGCTGAGCTTTGACTTCTGGAGCAGCTGTGTTTGTTGATCTCGTTTTGGAGTGCATTATGTAATGATAAATGCCCAATTTGAAGCTTGAGCTTTTCACGCCAAAACAGTCTAAAAATAGCTTTCATAATTGGCATATTATTTATTTGTTTCTACCACATCGTTTTGGTTTGGCCTTTCAATATGTATGTATTTATGTTTTTTATTTTTTCGCAAATAGGCAGAGTCATAAACCAGAGAGCTTTATATATTTTTGGGGCCAGCCGCAGCCGCAGCTACAGATACAGATACAGCATTGTGCCGTTACTTTGGCATTTTGCATGGCAGAGAACGCGACGCGATGATCGGGCATTTATTATTGCCTGACTATGGCCTGTGGTTCAATGTTAATCAGCAGCTTAAATCGAAATACAAAAAAGAAACACGCACACACACACACACACCCATTACGAGTGTGTATGTATGTATGTATGTACATGCAAGTAACGCAATTCGAGTGCCAGTGTGGCCAAAAAGATTAATGTTGTTTTTGTGGCCCCCCCAACAAACCACGCAAGCAACAACAATAGCAACATCTACGGCTTAACTTCAGTTTCAACTTCAGCGCGCTAATGTATCTTGCAGATACTCTGATACACACTGCACTGCATTTCAAAGACAACAACAGCGAAAAAAGGCCGCGACTTTTGCTGGTTGCTGTTTGCTGGTTTCTGACAGCTGTCCCCCCCCCTCCCACACACCCCTTTTATTATGAATGCCATTTATTGTAGCTGTATCTGTTACCATATAAATATATCTGTATCTATAGCCACTTGTAGCTACGACCGATGATGATGATGATGATGATGCTGTGTTGATGGCGTTGCCTTTGCGCTCTTTGGCAAGACTTGCGCTCGGTCGGTGCGACCCTGACCTAATAAGTATGCGCAAGCGCAAATTGTCTGTTTTGATTTTCCATTATTGTTGCTGCTGTTGTCGCTTGTATCTTGTATCTTTCGCGACTGCGTTCTGCGTAGTATTGTTTTTGTTTTAGTTTTGCCAGTTCTGACCTTAATCAATTTCGTTGTAAAATGTCAAACGAAAGTGCGACACAAAGTTCCAATTCCACAAACACAAACACTTGCAATTCCAATTCCAATTCGGATTGGAAAAGCAAATCGAAATCCAATTTCGTTTCCAATTCCAATATGAATACCAAAATCAAATCAAATCGAATACCAAATTCTAGCGCGCCTTCAATGCAAATGAGGCTTAATTATTATGCCGGGCCGAGCACAGAGCGCCAAGTGCCAAATTGAAACCGGTTCGACCGACATTTCAAATACGTGTATAGCGGCTGGCTATGCGACTACAATTCAATTATACAACTACGCAGAGTCTCGGCCAGACAGACAGACAGACAGACAGACAGTCTGACTGGCAGTCGAACCTTGCTTGGCCAGGCCAAAACACAAACGAACGAGATTCACTTGCGGTTTTTGGCATAGTTTCACATACCCCAAGCTGAGGTCGCCAAAATGCTGGTCAAGAGAGCGGAGAGGGTGGCAAAGATACCGAAAATGAAAGTGCAGCGAGAATTTTGGAGTAGGCTTTGATGATGATGACGGTGACGGAAATGGTTTCCATTTGACAGCAACAACAAAGCATTTCTTTGAGCTTTCGGAACTGCAGGCAAACAGTGAGGAAGGGACGACAGTGAAGGGGATTGGCTTTCGTTTCACGTTTGCTTCGCTTTGCTTTGCTTTGGTTTTTTTGTTTTGCTGTTTTCGTATATTTTTCATTTTCGGTTTCGGTTTCAGTTTTGGTTTCAGTTAATCTTGACCCGACGGTACAAAACGTGACCGAGCGGGACGGCGAGCCAGCGACGAGCGCACTTGGCATCGCACTCTCTGGCGGCGGCAATAAATCGAACAACTGACACGAGTCGAGGCCCATTGACGTTCAAAAGGAAGCACGACACAAAAAATTTGAATAATTAAATTACTTTTCTTTGCCGTTGTCTTTCATTAGGCGAGCATTGTCTGAAATCTATTTTTAACTTCAGCAAACTGGAACCAACAAAGCAGTTATGTAACAAAAATTATACCAGCTAATTGGTCGACACAGCCATATAGAATGATTTCAAACAATTATTTAGCACTGTGCTAAAAATCAATTTGACCAATTTAATTGCAGCCTCATTAAAACAGTACAGAACAGAACAGCGACAGCAAAATTAGAAAGTTTGCGCTAAATATTAAATTGTCAACTATGACACGATATTATAGGTATCCGACAGATACAGACGCACTCAATTGTTGGCCCATTTGTGTAAATATTATTAAACATTATTGTTTGGATGTGCCCATAAACTCAATGCGCAAGTGGCACATCTAGTTCTATATTTGAATACGCAACACGAATACGAAACGAATGCGAATACGAATGCGAATACGATTATGAATACGATTATGAGTACATTACCAACAAACAGCTGAAGTCGTGGCAGACCAAAAATCTTGTGAGCAGAAGCGTGTATTTACCTAAAACGAAAACGAATCAAAATATGTTCATCAGTTAAATGTCAGATTTCAGTTGGAAAATATTATTACTGTTTACTGATACAATAAGTATTAACCTCATAGTGTTGTGATCAAAATAATTAACTTTTTCGACTTAATTTTATTCAATGTGATATGTATATGTATGTTATAAGAAAAATGTACTTTTTAATCAGACCTACATAAAGTCAAAGTAATCAAAAATCAATAAATAAATCACAATTCAAGCAGGAAATATTTAATAATGTAAGTCTATTTAACTTTAAACTAAATAGTAAATTGTATGGAAATTAAAAATAAATCATATTTCATGCCCTTTTGCTCTTGTTTCAAATGTTATAAAAATTTGAATTCAATTGAAAAAAAACTATGTATTCAAAAACCAAACAAGCGAAATAGGTTCGTAAAGATTCGCTAAAGGATTGGTTTTTAAATCGCAACGTAAATTCTCAGCTTAGCAAATAAAAGACATCAGAAATCACACTTTTGCTTTCGATGCAAATGTCAAAACCTGAACAGAAAATCAAATTCAAATCAAGTAGCTGTTTAACTGTTTATATAAGCGAATGATCACACTTTGTGTTTCTTAGCTACTGAAATGCCTGAAATGCGTTTTTAGCATTTAGCGAAATCAACAATAGCGAACATGATTATCTACTGAGCAAACTTCGACAGTCTAATCAAATCTGTCCACATGGCGAGAGTGTTGAAACAGCTGTCTCTGTTATTATTTGTCTATTTGCCTCATCATAATTAGCATTTAGCATTTAGCATTCAGCATTTCAATTGCAAATTTTGTGCAAAAGAACAGCTGTTAGAAGGCTTTCGAGTTTGGGAAAAGCGAAGCGAGCACAGCAACAAATAGAACGTAAGCGTAAACAATCTGTTAATGGCGAAATATAATTGTGTATGCGGAGTACATTACGTTGATTAGTTTGCCTCGCGACGTGCAGCCACTTGCCAGCAACAAACAACTTACGCTTATCACGATCAGCAGTTATCACGATGCCATTTTATTGGGCTTTTTCGCTAGAACAACAGAAGCAACAGCAACAGCAACAGCAACATCGACAACAAGCGAACGTAACGCGCTCAAAGTCTACATGTGAGACATTGTTTTGGTTACAATGTACGAGCGAAATATTGCGATAGAGAGAGAAAAAATAATACTCTAGTAATGCCTATTGGATCATGCCTATTACCTGTGTCAAACTGCGACATTCTATTTGGTCTACCAGGCAGATGTGTTCTCAGGAAGCAATTGATAGCGCCCCACAACATTTGTGGCACGAAATCATTTGTCAATTTTAATTACAATTCTCATGACAGCAACGAAAACTCAAAACTCGCGTTCTCACCGAGCAAATGTGACCAAAAAAAAAGCAAATACAAATGTTATAAGTACTGCATAGAACTAAACAGAACGCGACTTGGAGTTAACCTTAGTTAATATGTTTTTGGAGGAGAGAAGTTACAACAGGAGTCAAAAATAAATGTAGAAAATTATCTATTAAAAATTTATGTATTTAAATTATTCACCAGTTATAGTTGGAGCTTTAGTTGAGGCCAGCAGGGCGTATACTTAATATGTGCTAAATAATAAAATAGGCCATTCAACTGCTTATTACAGTGTCATAACTACGTATTTGCTGAACTGAACATTCTGAGGCCAACTGGGCGTATACTTTATGCCACTGGGCGTATACTTCATATTAAAACGATCCAATTGATTTTCAATGCCTTTTTGTTTTACAAATTCAGCAAAATTATATTTTATTTGCAACGTATACTTAATATGTTTCGACGTATACGTAATAAATTGATGTTAATGCAATACTAAAGTTTTGTAGGGTATTTCACAGCACACTTCAACATACCCTTTATTGATCACTTCATGTATTTAGCAAACATAACGAGTTATTTATTTTTGATTTTTTGCCTTTCCAAATGCGAACTGAGCTCAGCTGAGCTGAGCGAGATCCCAAGGTCTGTTGCCGTTGCTGTTGCCGTAATCAAAACGCATAATATAAACGCTTTTAATTGATTTCAATAGCAGAATTATTATTAAGCCCCACAATAAAGCACAATCTGCAGATACAAATGTATCTTTTAGCTGATCATTGTTACACAGATACAGATACTTATAGCTGTAATTACAAGTTGTATTGCATGATTTTGCGTCAAGTCACGCTAAAAATATAAAACAATGAGAAACAAACGTGGCATCCATTTCAACAGAACAGAACGGAACTGAACTGAACCGCACATCAAAATAATATCAATACTAGCACACAAACAACGACAAAACAAAACTAAAACAACGGCGAATGAAGCGGACGACGAGCGAGCAAAATAAATAAATAAATAGTAAAAAGTTTTCGCAATATAATCACTTAATTGAATTTAGTTGATACGCAAATGGATTAACTTGAATTTGCAATAAAAAATAAAGTAGCTAGAGCCAAGCACGTGTCGACAAGAATCTATTTATAAATATACTTAAAAGTAGACACAGAAAGATATAAAGATACTTTTCGTCAAGCTCAGGCAGAACCTTTTGATGTGGCGCCTTTTTGTTGACAACGCAACAGGCAGACCCAAAAAACAAAAGCCAAGAGAAACAGCAAGCCAGATAGATCGGATATTTAAATATATATATACATTTGTAACTATATAATAAAAACCTTTTATACTCTTGGTGCCACGTATTTATAGTTGCGAGAGACTTTTGTCAAGCGTAAGAAAAACCTTTTTGATGTGGCGCCTTTTTGCTCGACAATTTTGTGGTTTGACAAAGAAAGAGAAAGCAACAAAGCTACAGCAGCAGGGTAAGAACAAAATGATGTTTATCTATTTATTAAAATAAATTAATAAGTCGAATAAATGTGAATTTGTTTAAGGGAAGAGAGAAAGAAAACCATAATCATTCATAGAATTTATGCTTTATTTAAGAGTTTATTTAGTAAATTGAAATTAAATTTTTAAATGTAAACTCGAATTATTCTGGTTGTTGCTCAACCACATTTTCGTTAATGCTCTAGTAGAAATAAAAAACCAAGTTCGATTATTTACTTTCGATAGCTTTCTCGATGCGTTCCACATAAAATGGACTGCTAGTTCAGCTTAAAAAACTGTCAGCTGTATTGGAAAGCATCGATAAAGAACGCAGTTGTGTCAACATATTCTGATCGAGCGTGTTCTAGATTCAGTTGCGGATTATAATCACATTATACACGAGTATATATGTGTATGCAGCATTTATTACTTTGTCATATGGTCAGGTGTTTTGGGAGAGCTTTGTTCATGATGAAAAAGGCAGATAATGCTGTGAGTTTTATAACGCATCGAAAGAAAAATATAGTTTGGATTGGAAATCCAAATCAAAGTCTAAATATAATAGATTCTATTCGTGAAAATTAGTTTATTTTCTTTTTATAAGCTCTATCAAAGGCTGTCTATCAGTTGTCTGACGTCTGCCCTGCCTAGATCTGTAGCTTCGAGTTGCACACGAAAGTGTTTGAATAATTTTTGCACTTTGAGGTGTTGGAATTCCGTCTGAATGTGTCAGCCACATATAACATATATCTGAATGGCACTGACGCCTGCAATTTCATTTCCTACACAGAGCTACGATCTATAATTGAGCTGCCCACGCGATGTGCTCTCTGGTTTGGGATGTTCTTTGGCATGTGGCAGCGATCTTTCAGAGATCTATTAATATATTGCAGAATGCGAGTGTATTCAGCAAACAAGTCGAGTCGCAACAGGTGACTAATGCCACAAAATCTGGGGATTGCCGCTTGCCACACAGCCAACACACACGTGTCGTTGTCGTTGTCGTTGCATCGGCATTTCTATCTGTATCCGTATCTGTAATTGTATCTGTAAAAGCGTATTTACGTGCGTGTGTGTGTGTGAGTATCTCAGTGTGATTTATGTTTGCTAAGTGCCTTTGAAATTGTGTTAAGTGGTTTGTCAGAGATCTGTGTTTAGGAGGTCTTTTACTTTTTACTTTGAAATTGTGCCATCTTTGTGCGAATTATTTATTGTAAAGCGTTGCGCGATTTTAAATAAATTGTTTAAATTTCATTTTTTATTATTTAATTTTTTGTTTGCTTCTTTCTTTCTTTCCACTTGTCAGCGCAAATGTCAAGACGCGACATGAGTTTATTGCACTCGAAGAGCGAAAGGGAGAGGGAGAGAAAGAGAGAGAGAACGCGAGTGAGATGCAGATAGACAGCAACAGCTTTCAAAGGCAAAGTGCTGGCGCAAACGATTTTCTTAATACAATTTCGACTTCTATATAGACTTGCATACATAGTATATAGATGATTCTGAAATCTGGTGCGCTTATCGTCATCAATCACCCAGCGAGCTCCGCTTTAATCTCACGTCGCACGTGCACAGTTTTGAGCGACACGTTCAATGGCCCCCAGTTCCCCATTTATAGTGTATACTATGCACCCAAAAACTACATGATATATATACTAAATATATATACGCGACGGCACTTTTCATTCACATTTCTAATCAGTCGGCAAGGCGGGTCAAAATGGCAGGCCAGACCTTTGCTATGGACGTGAAAGACGTGCTTGAATTTTGTGATTGAACAACTTGAATGAACTGCATTATAATTCGATTTGTATACCCGCTAGCCGCTAGGGCAGAAGGGCATGCTCAGATGGTGGTGAACTAATCCCAATGAGGCAAAAATCGATCGCGTTTCTGTCTGCCACAATTCTACATATTTGATAAGGATTTATTCTTCAACTTCGAAGTAGAAATAATTGTAATTCGTTAACGAGTATCTTGGAGTTGTGCTCACTCTTGCAGCTTTCCGATTTGTTTCTTGTTGCTTTTAATTTATTATCATAATTGCAACAGCGTTCGCTCTCTGGGATTTATTTGTAACTATGCTACAGCACTATGAATTTTGTAATTTCACTTTCTTCGACGTGCCAGCGTTTGGCTACGTGCCATTAAAAATTGGCTATGGCCATCAACTTGTAACGTTCATTACGCAATTGCCGGCGACGACAATAAGTGCATCTAATTATATTACGAACTCCATGGATTTCCATTTACAAAGCGTGTTCACATAATGCCCACAGCGATCAGGCAAAAGTGATTGCGCAACGCGATTGCAGCTAGAATAATATTAATAATTTAGAGCTAAGCTAAAGCTACAGAAACAAAAGATTAATCTTTGCATTGAAAGAGGGATAAATCTATTAAAGAGAAATCGTTCTTATTGATTGAATAGTCAGGTTAGATTAGTAGATTAAAATATTCGCAGTCCCACAATAAATTCCGCTCGTCTACAATTTTCAGCTATTGTTCCACATTGAGTCACTTGATGTGCTTGATTAAATGATAGTTGGCGAATAAATTGCTTGGCAACAGCGAAAGATAGATGACCGCTAAAGTTTGCTCTATTTGCAGAATCTGATCGTAAGCTGAGTATATATTATATACTATAGTATGCAGCAAACCGTGTTTGGTAGGAATTCGCTTTGGGCAATCGTTCAAATCTCGACCATAATGTCAACTACTAATGGCTTGTGCAAAAATAAAACCAATTAACATAAATCACATTTGAAATGTACTCTGAATCGCTGAAGATGCTTCCGTTTGAAGAAGTTTGTGTTTATAATTAGAAGACAAAACGACAGCGCAGCAGCACAAAAGGTAGAATCCAAATCGAATCCAAAATGAAATCGAAATTGAAACAAATTTCAAGAAGAGAAGCGAATAATAAAAGACTGACAAAAGAAGCGGAGCAAATAAACAACAACACAACTGAGATTTCAATAGCACTCGAGACAAGAGCGCCCGATTACGTAATGCCCAACGCAAAAAATAAATAAGCAAAATAAAACAAATCAAAATCAAATAACAAATAACAAATAACAAATAAGCGAAGAAGCCACAAATTTGCGCATTCTGAAGTGTAACAAAGTGATGTGATGAAGCTGCGAGTTGAGTTAACTTGAGTTGAGACTATTTCCCTAAGTTTTCGATGGATTGTTGTCCACTTGAAGATTCGCCAAAGTTGCTGCCCATTAACTGGACTGAACCGAACCGAACTGAATTTTGTGTGGGCTGAATTCGATGCTGTCTAATCTGCTTAGCTTGCGTTATAAATAGAAATTCAATTTCAATTATAGTTCTGCGGCTCAAGTGCGCGTACTCGACTGCAAGTGTGTGTGGGTGGCGTATACGTAACCATAAACATATTACGCATACGCCAGGTGCGACACAGAATTGCATAATTCGCATTTATCCCGATCAATCTATCTCTCAGAATAAGCTGCAACATTATTCCTGCCCCTTCGACGCTGTCGCTTTTCTTTGCTGAGCGAGTTCATTCAACGCTGCGCAGCGCAGCGTCTTCGTCGGCTTCGCTCGGCTTTTGGCTTCGTTTTCGGTTTCGTTGCGCTTCACTTGGTCTGTGTGTCAGTGGCACACAGACTCTGTCTGTGTGTGTGTGTCAATGTGGCAAACATTCTACACACACAAATGCAACAGGCAACAGCGGCAACTGCGCTTCGTTTTGCTTGCCACAAAGTGAAAGGAGTTTTTTGTCTCAAACATTTCGATGTTGTGTTTTATTCAATACATTTTTTCATTATTATTATTGTTGGATTATTTATTGCTTGATGGCAAATAATTGGCATTAAATGCAAGCCAACTTCCTTGAGATGACGAAAACGTGGCTTGGCCAATTTCAATTTCAGGGCAAGTTTTTTTCGGGTGAAAGGCAACAAACAAAATCACAAAACGTAACAAAATTTAATGAGTACTCCCCCACAGCCAACTCATTAATTCACAGTCGAAAAAAGATCGATATTACAGTGGCAAAAAATGGGGAATACGGAATAAGGGGAGCAGATGGAGGAGCAGGGCGATGGCGTGTCGTATCAGAGGAGCTATTAACGTTGTTGATGATGATGATGATGCACATGCAAAAAGCGTGTTGAACCTTTGCGATAACAACAGCAGCTGGTGAAAATTACTGTCCACAACAACAACAACAGCAGTTACAGCAATAAACGAACAGCGCTTTTCACTTAGCAAACAAACAAACAAATGCAAGCAATGCCCAACCCAAAAGCAGCTTTAAAACTCAGCCACAAAAGTCGCTGCTGCAGTTGCAGTTGAAGTTGTTGTGGCAATTGGATGCCTCTCTTGACAGCAAAAACCAGCAAAAAAAATAAACTATGAGCATGCCTCATGTGTGGTGTGTGTGTGTGTGTATCTGTTTGTGTGTTACAATGCCCCCAAGTCATGCACATGCACATGAACATGCACATGCCAAAGCATTGCGCCACAATCAAAAGCAACCGCAGCAGCGAGCGAGCAACTGCAATTGCCACAACAACAGCACAACTGCAAAGGCAATTGCAACAATAGCTCGTGAGATTCCAGAGACTTTGTGGCATTTATTATGGGCCAAAAAAAAACACAAGAAGCACTTGTGCGATCAGAGCCGATATCGCCGTGAAATCCGATATTCAGATTCATTACGCAGTAATGCGAGGCGAGCACACTTGACCAGAATCACATGCGAATTGAAAGTCTAGACGCTAGACAATTGTTTTCTACAGCATGGCAATTGAGACTGCGTTTTCCAATTAAAAATCGAGTGTGATAGAAGTAAAGTAAAAAAGTCTCTTTTCATTTAAGATATTACCATAAGAATTGCCTAATCTGTTTATTAACGTCACCAAACTTTGGTAACTCTAACTTTAACTATCGCTGAGATCGCGGCACACTTTTCACAAGTCAGACAGACAGACGGACGGACGGACGGAGGGATCGTTAATGCAGCCCTGGTCATGCGACAACTATGCGGATGACACTGAACGATCTTGTGTCGGCATTTGCATTAGCGTCTCTTTGTTGTTTTACGGCGTGAAAGTGAAATCTTTGGAAACGCGCTTTTCCTTGCTGCCAAACGTTTTACAGCAGCCACAAAATAAAAAGAGATACAGTCATAAAAACACACACAGAGAGAGAGAGAGAAAGACTGAGAGGGGACAAACTGTTTGCGGTCATCAAAGCAGCTTCGACTTCGACTTTTTGCTAACAACAAAATATTTACAAATGCTAAAAACGTTGTTTACTCGATTTTGTTTACTTACAAGTGCAATTGAATAACAGTCGAATGATTCAAGTGTTTCAAATGATTCAACAGCGAATTGGCTTACCTGTAAATAGAAAACAAGTGGAAATAATCAATAAACAGTTGCATATAAATCAAAATTACGTCAAAAGTCAACAAGACATGTGTTAAGAGACTAAAGCATAGATCTCAAAATACCCCATAAATAAATAATTTATGCTGAATATATGTATCATTATTATACATAAATATTAATCAAAGAGTAATGTATTCTAGTCGCTGATAAAGAACTGTTCGCTACAGTCGCTTTTCAAATAGCAAGACGTGATTGATGAGCTCATTTTAATTTAAATGTACCCTGTAAAGTCCATTAAAAGTCGTGATCGTCACTCGAGTCATGTAAAAGTCAAATTAGCAAAAGAATCCAACACGAAAAACAAGAAAACGAAAAAAAAAACGACAAAAAGCAAAACAAGTGTGGAAAATTAAAATAAATTTATTTACGCGGCAACTTAAATGTGAAATGCTATTTAAAAATATACACGGCAACAACAACGCAACGCAACGCAACGACAACGACAGCAATAATAATAAGATCAATAAGAGCAGCAACAATGCGTTGGGATTAAAATAAAAATCTTGAGCGCTTGACAACAGTTCGAATTGAACTGAAGTGGACAGCGTGAATTCTGAATTTCTGGCAAAAGCGGGGAAAGATGTAAGAAAACAACAGCAACAGCAACAGCAACAACATTCAAATTTAATAAAAATTCGCAAATTTGTTGATGCTCAAGGCGAACGAGCAGCAACAACAAATAAAAAGTTGTTTTAAATTAATTTTGATTTTGTTTTCATACGTCAAAAAAAAAAAACAAAAAAACAACAACGAAGAGAAGATATTTGTCGCATTTTATATGGTCTTTATTTTGTTATTTTTTTGGTATTATTTATTTTAGATTCTTGTTTTGGGCATCAATTCGGCTGAGTTTGGGACACAAAAACTTGTGCTCTACTCTAGTTAATTGAACAATTGTGCATACTTTAATTTAGTAAATTTTAATGGGTTTTATTTACACAGCTGCCGCAGCTGTTTCCGTGGCTCATTTACGAGTTCATCGCAACTATAAATGGAGCACTACACTGCACTAAAAAACAGTTGTAGTTTGTCTCTCAATATATGCAAATATCTGTTATTGTATTTTTAACATATTGTGTTGACACAATGTTTTTCTGTACGTTATTTGCTCAGCATTTCCCAAAAATAACAGACCAAAAAAAAAAAAGAAGGTGGCTAACTAAACATTAACCCTGCGCCCTTTGCCTGCAGGCAACGCAGCAGATACAAATGTATCTAGTAGTTACATTTGCTGCTGGACGCGTGCCTCTCTGTCTCTATCTCTGTCTCAAGTATCTCAACGTAGCCTTGTGCTGAACCGTCTTCGTCTTAGACTTTGTTTTCTGTGACCATTTGGCTGCGTCTCTTCTGGCTTGTTTGCGCTTGTCTTAATTAAATTAGCATTCGCTTTTCATTGTGCCATTGTCCTTAACTGCCGCATTGGCTTCTGCATGTACGCAAAGAGACAAAAACTATTCGAATACACTACACTACAAACTGCGCCCATTTTTAATTAGAACGCAACAATGCAAATTTGCTGACTCGTCGACTGCTCGGGTATAATGTAATCAAAGTCAAATCGCGCTACATATGTTAATGCCACAGCCCAATGCATTCAGCTGACTGACACTGTGTGTGTGCATGTGTGCATGTGTGTGTGTGTATCTATGTATCTACGAGTTTAGCTCACAGCTATTTAGCTATTTAGTTTGTGCATGAAATACCCGACGGACAACGCACTTGGCGACCTTCGCCGTGTACGCCGCGGCACATACGTAGCTCAAGGTTTACAATCAATAACAACAACAACACTAACGACGACGACGTCGACGTCAACAGTAGCTAACAACAATAAGATAAAAGCGCATTAACTAGAGCAATAGCTGCATTGATATGCGGCTTACGAAGCAGCTCAAAATGTTTCAGTTAGGTGGGCAGCATTGAGGGCGTGTCAACCAAATTTGGTTATAATGCTTGGGATTAAAGTCCACTCAAATTGAACTCCACTTAAGTTGATTAACATTTTGTAATGCATTTCCTTATGCAAAGCTATGAAGAAAGGCTTCTTCGGCATCAGCAGATTGCCTAACCCAAAAAAAAAAACATACAACTTTACCACAACACTTCCAACTTGCAACTTGCAACTTGCAACCGCATTACTCGCCTTGCCGAAAAAATAAAAAAAAACTTAATTGCATATTGCCCCAACCAGCAGCAAAGCAGTCTGCGTGCGATGTGATTTTGCACTCGTAATTTTCATTTGGGCTTCGTGACTTGTAAATCCCAGCCAGAAGCAAAAACCTCTCTTGGCCAAAAACAACAACAAAGTGGGTATTTTTTAATGGCTCGCACAGATATGTAATTACATCTTTGTTGCTGCGTGTTAATAGTTCGGCACACTGATCTCGAGTCCGTATCTCTATCGCTGTCCCTGTCCGGCTCAGACTCCTTTGCCACATTTATCTCTTACGCAAGATCTATTATCTCTGAACAGTTATTATTACTACGAGCTATGTGTTCAGCTCGTAAATGTCTTTCATTTACATACGAAATTTTCATGTATTTATTATCAACGCGTTCCACATTCTGTTTCCCCCTCTTCCTCGTCTTGCCTCCCCCGCACTGCGAATAAATTTGCATATATTTAGGGCTGGGGAAATGCATATTGAATGAGTTTACCCATTTGCACATTTGCCAGTTTCAACTTATCAGCTAATTTGGCACAATTACTTATCAACCAAATGCAAATTCAATTTTCTGTTACACATTTTCACCCGAAAACGCCGGGGAGTTTTTTTTTTACGTACTCGTTACCTAAAATAGTGAAAGACTGCGATAATTTTGTGGAAATATTTATAATTGGCAGACGACAGTGCTTAAATTTATATTTTGTTAATCAGCTATTTAAACTGCTGCCCGACTGTCTGCTTCTACGAGTAACAAATTAAACATGAACAATGCCAGCTACGACTATTAAATTTGGAGACAAAGAAAACTCCTTTAATTTTTTTCAATATTTAAAAATGATAATATTTTTCCTTATCTTTATTTAATATGATTATTTATTCAATGTGAACTGTTCGTAATAGTCTTTAAAATTAATAAGATAAAATATTAAAATTTTGCCACGCTTCTTCTCGAAAAAAAATCACGGTTTGGGGCAGAAAACTGAATCTTTATCCTGATCGGTGGCACGTTGACACCCACGGCTTTATGTTTTCTACCTGCCGTTTCACGCCGAATGATAAAACAATGCGTAGGCCATTTACCTATCGCATCCACAAAGATGTAAGTCCGACAAGCCCCAGGGGCAAGACAGTCAACATTATTTATTTGCCATGTGCCACAAGCTTAGAGAACGCACAGCAACAACACGACTCGTTGCCATATAACTCTTGAATGGGGTCAGAAGCCAACAAACATCGTAACGGAGCGTGTGGCACTAAACGAACGCGAGACGGACAGACGGACAGACAGACAGACGGACAGTCAGACTGACAGACAGAAATACACATTCATCAACGTTTTATACTTCAGGTAGATTGGCTAATTTTGAATGCGGGTTATTAACCTTTCGAAAGAAGCCAAACGAATAATCAGCAGCAAAAGCAACAACATCAACGAAGACAATAGCCAGATCACATACTATATTAATCGATCAATCCATGAGATATTGAGTTGGATTTGCATTACAACTGCACTGCACAATGATGGAGACAACATCCGTTACTTTGTCGTCGTGGGGCGGGGCGTTTCATAAGAATATATATTTATATTGTGCATTCTTTATTCCGTATATAGTAGTTTGCATGTTTGCAAGACGTTTGCTCCAAATAAACTTGCTCGTTTGTTTGCCGTTTTGTAATTTGTAACTTGTGGCAACGAGACAATAAATAAACACTAGGCATATAATGGAGGCGACAATCGATATTATCAATTGATAAAAAAATGAACGAGCACAACAACAACAACCATAGAACACAGCTAGACAATAAGGCACGAGTTCTCGAACACAAACTGTGAGTATAAATTGTTTACATCATCTGTGCCCCGATCTATGATAATGCAAGCGTGTAATCAAACAACCCAAGTGTGATCTAATTGAAATGACTGAAACATTTAAGTTGAGAAATCGCATCGATTATAAGAGCACATTATTATTTGTTTATCCCATAATTAAAACATTATGCATATTTTATATTAAGTAAATGCACTGCAAATTATTCATTTGATGCGTCAATCTTTATTCATTATTTCAATAAATAAATCTAATAAATATCATGAAAATCAACTGATTCATATCGATATTTAAAGTCGAGATTACTAAAGTGTTTTAACATAGTTATGAATACTTAGGAACTGTCAATAGATTGAAGAGATAAATATGCAATATATACATTTTGTAGAAATCTTTGAATTGTAGCTTTGATGACGTATCTATTTTTTATCTCAAATGAAGATGCAAATATTCGCATGAGCTGCTTTGAAGACGTATCACGAATGTAGTTCAGATACATATCTATAGATATACGAATGCACTAATGTGTATTCAAATATTTTTATATGCAGGTACATATGTTTCGTATCGTATCGTATATATCGTGGACCCAATTTGATAGTCCAATTGAGCTGCGCGTTTGGCAACGTGCGTTGCCTGCACAACAAGACAAGACGACCAACAACAAACACAAACACAGCGAGCACAAAAAATAGGTGCAACCATTGTGCCAAGTGTTATGCACATACAGATATAGATGGATACAGTTATATATCGACGTACAGCAGAGAGCAATGTAATGTAATGTAATGTAATTAGCGAGGGTTTGCAGTAGCGTCACAATGTAATTTGCGCTTGCAAAATGTGACGGACTTTTGGCTGGCTCTGTGGCCCACACGTGACCCCCAATCCCTAACACCTGCTCCTCCCTCTCTCTCTCTCTCTCTCTCTCCCTCTCTCTCTCTCGCTCTCGCTCTTGGTGACGCTTTTGACGTCCGTTTGTTTGCCCAAAAGCCAAAGCGTCGAAATGCAAAAACTGACCAAGTCATTAGGTTTCACTGCGCGCCACGCTAATGAACCCGGATATACTACGTACGTATCCGTCTGCGGATATACTATATATATCCATATACGTAAATGTGTGTATATAAACATGCACAGGAGTGTATATAAATTAAGCATGTACATATATTTATGCCACGCATTTCGTACCGCAGCCAAATGGAATTTCAATTTCATACACAGCCAGAAAATTGCAATCCATTTCAGATTGCGAAACTGAACACAAAAATACATTTTTTAATTTTATATGAATATATGTGTTGTAATAAATTATGCATACATTTTAAATTATTTTTTAAAATCTCCAAATAATATGTTAAATTCATTCAATGTTGTAAGTAGAAGACATTGCAAAATCGAATTTTTGTCACCTCTATCTGATACGGTAATTTTTCGCTCAGTGTACTACTCTTATTTATTGAATTGAAACTGAAATTGAAATTGGAATTCAATTCAATTGTCTTGGCCGCTATCAGTGTTTGTTGTTTTGTAACTACATTTTTAATTGTTAGTTAGAAGAGAGAGAATTCTTCTCGTTTAATGAGGCACGACCAACGGCGGCAAAGAGAAGAAATACCATAAACGCACTTCAAGCCACATAAAAGAATAAATAATTGTGAAACGCGCAGAGGAAAAACGCAAGAAAAAATGGCCGTTAAAACAGCAAAAACATTTTTAACGAGCGACTTTTCAGCGCCATATGCTACAATGGCAAATGGGTTGCCTGCGCGTGTGTGTGTGCGTGTGCGAGAGTAAGAGTGTCTGTGTGTATGTGTGGGTGTGGCTGCCACTGTTTGGGGGGTAGATGGGCCGTATCGTGGGCGTGACATTTACCTTAGCATTGTACCCTGTTGCTTTTGCTGCTGCTGCTGCTGCTGATGTTGTTGGTGTTGTTGGTGTTGGTGATGATGATGTTGCAGCCGCGGTTGCTGCTACTGTTGCTGTTGTCGATAAAGACGACGACGATGATGTGGATGTGGATGACGATTCGAGCCAATTTTCCGGTTTCATATGAATGCTGTTGTGGGCGGCAGGATCCGCACAAATTGTTGCACTGCAGAAGTTAGAGGGAGATGGCGCGAGAGTGCACTTCAATTGTTGCGGCGCGTTCTGCGCCGTGTGTGGGAGAGAGTGAGAGTGAGAGTGCGGAGGGCGAGCAGCTGTGACAAGTTTTCAATTGCACTTCTTGCACTCACGAAAGCTTCCTCTCGACGTCTACTTGAATTATGTATATATTGTTGTTATTCTTATTTCTTGCTTGTTTTTATTGTTTTCGCACTGCACCACGCACTTGACAATTAAAACGCGTATCACACGAAATGGCAAAAAAGACACGAAAATGCAATACTACTTCTGCTTCTATTTCTATTTCTATTTCAATTACTTTTACTTCTTTTCGCACACACACATGCACACAGCGGCTGCACTTCACAGTAGCGAGCGAACGAGGTGGAAGGTGGAGAGCGACCTCTGGCGGCTTAACATATGTTAGGAAGCTTCAGGTTGAAGTTGTTGTTGTTGTCGCTGCAAACATATGTTTGAACGGGCAGGCACGTACACAGCTCTTCAAAGGAGAGCAGGCTGGAGTGAGAGAGAGAGAGTAAGAGAGCAGGATTGATTCGCAAAACTGACTGACTGCTATTTGTGTGTGTGTGTGTGTGCAGAGAATGTTCTCGACTTTTTGCTTTTTGGTTTTTGAGCGTTGATTGCCTTTTGCTTTGGATTGCTGTGGGATCCCTCTTTCGTACGTATTTTGTGGTCAATGATTACTTGATTTTTGTTGCACACAATTTCGCTGTTATTTGTGGTTTATCGTTATCGATATCGATATCTTCTGCGTGTCTCTCTTCTCCACAACAAGTATACGTCGTATGCGTAATATTCTCACTCTGTGTTGTTGTTCGATATATTTAATAATTATTATTTATTTGGTATTTGTTTTTTGTGCGGCTCCGCTGTGGGCTTGTTGGGGCTTTCGTGCGCGGTCACTCTCGTTGAACGACTGAATTCAACGGCAATCGTTGGTGGCATGAAACTTGACTACGCGGCCGCAAGCAAAACACCAATTGAGTGAAAACAAAGCAGCGGCAGCTGCCGCAGCAACAGCAAAGCTCTCAAAAAGCACAAGCGACTCCAAATTGAGTGAAAAGCACTACGAAAACTAAAAAAACAACAACAACAACGGCAACAACAAAATAGCAGAAAAAAAAAACTTGTCAAGCATTACAGTTGCTGATGTTGTTGTTGTGGTTGTTGCTGCTGCTGCTGCTGCTGATCCCATTCGAAAGTTTAATTATATTTGCGCCACCGACACTAGTTGCTATGCTGGTGTTGTTGTTGTTGTTGTTATTGTTGCTTTCGGATTTTCGAAACCGGCAGACGCTAGCAGCAACAGCGACGCCAGCAGCGGCGGCGGCGGCGGCAGCGGCAGCAGCGCCTCGCGTCGCCATCGTCGATGATCAGCAAAAGAAGCAACAAATTGTACACGCTCATTGTTATGGGGCTGCTCTCAGTCCCCATGCGTGTGTGTGTTTGCTTTGGTATTGGTGCGTTTGGCGATTTGGCTAGGCGGCAACGGCAAACGGCAGCACAATTACGTCAGAAATGCTCGCACTCGCACACACATACACACACACACACACACGCAGACAGAGCGACAGGCCGCTGCTGCAAAGCTTTTGCACTAAAAGTTTTCTTGTACGAATTTCGTGCGCCGTTCTTTTTTTCAATTCATGCGCGACACAAACACACGCACAAACACGCATACACACACACAGTTGAACATGGCAAAAAGCTGCACCGGCGACATAAAAAAATATACAAAAAGAAACGAGCGAAAACAAAAATTCAATTAATTAGAAATAAATATTGCGCACACACACAGAACAGACACACACACACATTCACACATCTTCATAGGCATGTGTGCGTAATTAATGCAATTCACTTTTAAAGCGTATTTAAATGACATCCACATAAACAAACAACAACAAACGGCACGAAAAGCTTAGCGCCCCACACAAAAGCAACTGTAAAAATTGCCAATTGAAAACATTTTATGGTTTTTATTTCATTTTTTCTCTCTTTTTTTTGGCTGTTTATTTTGTTCACTTTTGTCGCCTGCACATTCATTGTAGATTGCAAATTGTTGTTGTTGTTGCTGCTGTTATTTTTGGCATAGATTGCATTAAGTTAACTATTTTTATGTGTTTTCTTTCAGAGCTGCGAAAATGTTTTTATTTATATTTTCACGAAAATCTCTACAAATAATGTAAACACATCGCACACTGGTTCCAACCTCATGTTAACTACACTAAACACAATTATTTACTTTATTTGTATTTATTGAAAACTATCTTTAGCTGAGACTAACTTTGAGTTATCAAATCTTATCACCTATATAAATGATTCCATATTGCATGTTGTTTAGATTGCTCCAAAAATAAAAGATTCTTTCTATCAATCAATTTATTATTATTTACACAAATTTTCATTTAGTTCAACTCGATTTTGATTCTAGTGACATTCGTAACCTGTCAGCATTACTTGCGATTAATTTTCGAACGACCCCAAGTAATTGACTATAATTAAATCCACAAATTATTACATACTTTTGTGGCCAATGACTACAATCAAAAGTCAAAGTCAATGGCATCCGAATATTTTACAATAAATACATAACAACAACAAATACATATATTTTCAACAAATACCTAAAAGTCGTCTGGCCGAAGACACCAATTTTGTAATTACCGTGTGCGTTCAGTAGTTAAAATTGATTGGAAATGATTGATTGCACTGACTAACTGCGGATTGTGTTTCACTCGAAATGAATGAAATAATCAACGATGCGAGTTTCTATAGAACCCTGTTTATAAAAGTAATTTACTAAACTAAAATTAAATTGCATTTCAAATGTTTCGTGGAATCGGAAACTATTTTTAAACAATGATTGATTATAATACGAAATTGAGTAAATAGTAAATGATAGTTTAAATTTAAAAATAGTATTCATCGAATTAAGTTTAAGTGATTACTTTTAAGCAAATTCTATTAGGCTGTCATGTAAATTCATTATCTGTAAAGTTATGATAAAAGTGCATTGAACTCAATTACAATCTATTACGAGCATATGTACATATATGTACTTTCAGGTATTATATTTCAATTGCAGATGATGTTCGTCGCTTCTGTTGCTGCTGCTGCAGTAGCGTTTGAGCTTGTTGATTTTAGTGTTATCAGCACAGCACACAATAAAATAGAATAGCAACGAATAAAAATAAAAAAGAAAACAAGCAAACAGGATGCATTTTCAGTTATATTTATGAGGTGGGGGAGCTGCCCCATCTCCGGCTGCTTATCGAAGTTTGTTGAACGTCGCCCTTGACAACGAATGCGAGAGTTGTGTTGCCTTCTTGTTGTTGTTGTCCATTGCTTGGACTTGGGGGAGGGGTCGCTCTGCTAATTGCAATTAGGGCACCTGATGACGTGACGTCGACGACATTGCATTGACACGACACGTGCCTAAGCGATAAAGCCGAAGATACTCGAAGAGCGCGAGAAAAAGAGAAACGCAAATAGAAACAGAAATTGCAGCAATGCAAACAAACAAAACTTGAGATGCCTGAATGCGAGGGTGACAAAAACAAAAACAAAAACAAAGAGAGAGAGAGATAGCCACTGTAAAAACCTTATTTACGACCTAAACCAGATTCCAGTGCAACTCTTGGAAATAAAATTAACTAATGCTAAAGCTGATTTAATTTAATAGAAGTAATAAAAGGTGAAAAGTTAAGAGACAGAATTTCGAAATACCATAATCTCTAAAATATTAAAAACTTGAAAATTTATAAATAATTATAAATATACATAATTCTTTTTAATAATATTGAGATACTAAAATAATTGGATTTTGAAGGAGTGAACAAGATTGCAGAGCTACCCATTCAAATACAATTAACTAATGTTAAAGCAGATTTAATTTAATGGAAGAAATAAAAGGTGAAAAGTTAAGAGACACAATTCTGAAATACCATAATCTCTAAAATATTAAAAACTTGGAAAATAAAAAATAATTATAAAGCTTTTTTAAGTATATAATTCTTGTTAATAATATTGAGATACTAAAATAATTGGATTTTGAGGGAGCGAACAAGATTGCAGAGCAACACTTTGAAATAAAATTAACTAATGTTAATTTAATAGAAGAAATAATAATTTCTACGAAAATTAATAGCTTGGTAATCCAAAAATAATTATGTAGCTACCAATTGTATAGAATTTATTTTAATAATATTGAGATTGAAATACTTTTACTTTGAAGGAGCATGAATTCAACTATAATAGATATTTTTAACTAATAACTCTAAACTATAACTATAACTAAAAATATACTTTTTAAAAGCATATTAGAAATAGAAGTGTTAAAATTAAAATACTTTTAAAAAATTCAAATCTTCTCAAATAAATGACATTTGCAAAATGTTGTACTGTGCTTTGAGGACACCAATCGAGGGACTACTGTATTCGCAGTTGTTGTTGTCTTTGGTAAAAATAGTTGTATCTAATTTTGTGCGTCGCTTTAAAGCCAAACAAACGCTGTGGATTCCTTAGCTTCGTGTGTTTGCTGCATGTGACTGGGGCGTTAACTAAATATTTTTTATAAATTACGTTCTAAACTAAAAGTGGAGCTTAAAGAACAGCAACAAAGAAACTGGCCACAGAATTTGTCTGTCTGCGTCGTCGTTATTGTTTTTGTTTTTGCCGTAGTTGTTGTTGTTCTTGCGCTTGTCTGCGTGTTTGCGCAGAAAAAAGACCTTGCTTTCGATTTTCAAAAACGCACATACACACACACACACAGTCACACTCAGGCGCACACACACAACACACACAGTCACAGACACAGACGCATAGCGCAAAGCAAGAAACGTTTAAATTGCTATTTTATGCACTGAAATCTGACGATGGAATACCAACAACCAGACAACAACCAAAATCACAGCAGCAGCACCATCAACAACAACAGCAACAATGTTATTTAAAAAATATAATAAAAAATTAAATACAGCAGCAGCAGAACGACGGCGACGGCGACTGCGACGGCGACAGCGACAGTGCTGAGCACTTTTTGATAGATACAAAGCAATGTCATTTATAAATTGTATCAATATTGCTTTACTTTTGCCCCAGTGACGCCCCGTTATAGCATCCATCTGTCAACCCCTTTGCTGCCCCCACACATTCATCTCCTGTCCGCTCTCTCACGCCATAAAACAATCAACGTCACGCCTCAGCCTCCCCAGCCTCAGGCTCTCTTTCTCTTTGGCTCTCTCCCTCTATCTCTCTCTCTCTCTCTGTCGTAGTCCAAGCCCAAGTCAAACCAAAAAGCACAACAACAACTTTAGCGGCAGCAGCAGCCAACGTCGACAGCGGCGTCTCGATAGCAGCACGCCTGAATGCGTTGACGGCGCTGTCGGCAGAAAACGTCAGCATCGACAGCAATCATCGACGTCGTCGTTGTTGTTGCCGTTATTGCTTGTAGAACTTGTTGGCCAAAATGTTTCAGCTTTTTCGTTGTCGCTATACCCTGCAAAACTGGAGTCCTTTCAGCCGACTGTAGCTCTGATACAAGAAGAGAGCAGCTAGACTCTTGGAGTGACAGAAATACTATAATTCCCTTTTTAGAATTTAGAAATAAAATATATTCTCGATCATATTTATAAAATGCCATTTCAATCAATATATAATATTAATATGATTTTAGAATTTAGAAATAAAATATATTCTTGATCATATTTATAGTATATGAAATGCAATTTCAATCAATTTTCAATATTAATATTAATATTTGAAATGTTATTTTGTATTTAGAAAAAAAAGTGAAATCATATAATAAATGCAACAATACTCAAAACTACAAATACATAAATTTCTATCGTTACTAAAAAGTGAATTAGTTGGGGTATTTTGTTGACCTTACAGGGTATCTGCTAGTTGCGTGCTGTAACCTTAATACTGTTCTGTATTTGTTTATTTAAAATTGTCGACTTGGCTCAGCGTTGTTGCTTTGCTGTGACTTGACTCGAGAGCTGAAGCTGCTCTTGGAGTTGTTGCCTGCCCTGTTCGGCCTATGCCAGGTTAAAAAAGACACCTTTCAAGACTGGTTTAGTTACACACTCACACTCACACACACACAGAGAAACACACAGAAACAGCTGTTGGTGTTGTTGTTGGCACAGTCTTTGACTGGCTTCTTGTTACAGCTCATTTGATAGCGACGACTTCTAAAAGCCAACAACTAATTCTCAAATACAAGTCTGTGTCCGAGTGTCTCTAGTTGGGTGTTGGCTGCTGCCAGCTGTTCTTGTTGCTACAGTTTGTAATTGGCAACAGCTTTGAAGAATGTCGTTTACTGTTGACTGTTGACTGAATGCAAAGTGAACTGCAGCAGCCAGGGAGTGGATGTTATCTAGGCTGCAGGGTGTGGTCGCGACCAACGAGCGCATCTCGCTCTTCGCTCCACGTTGGCCAAGAACCAAAAATGTTTCCTTGCAGCGGCAGCTGTTTGGGCCTCGTCTAACCGTCCCATTGTTCAAAGCATTGCATTATGTAAGACATGTTAATTACATTGGCTTTATGCAAGAATTTCAATTGCAAAAAGTGAAAGTCAACTCACACACACAAACACAAACACACAGACACACAGACAGACAGACACACATGCTGACAGTGTGCCTCATATACATATATTAAGTATACGCCACGTTGCTGTTGCTTCGACTGCTGCTCAACAGAGTCGTGAACTGCTCGTTGTTGCTGCTCGTTTGCTGTCTGTTGGCGATACTTTGGCTGGCGATAAGGCGCATCCTAAATTCCAGGCACGTTGCCACAAATTTACGAGCCAAGAACGAAAGGCCACAAACGTGAAACCAGCAGCAGCAGCAGCAACAGCAACAGAAACGACCTTAATTCTGTACCAACAACAACAGCAACAACAGCAACAACAGCAACAGTGCAACATCGTCATGAAACAACTCCAAGGGCAGCGACAATGTGCCATGCACTCGACTTTTAAGCATATATAGTTACACACATACATATCTATAAGGTACTGATATGTAACTAAGCTACACTTGAAAAAAAAACTAACACGAATATCTGCATTTATTCTTTGGCAACTCTTCAAGGATCAATCGCAAAACACACAAGAAACGAAACATTGATTATCAATTGCAACGCGTTCCAAGAATCTAACCATATCAAAGAAGTTGCAGAAATAGAAACTTTGATTGGCTTCCAAGAACTTCAGATACAATCTCGATCAAACTTGGCACTAACTCAAATATGACAGGCGGAAGAACTCAATCAAACTAACACAAATAAAGCGTAATTTATCTCAAAGATATTGCAAATCATTATTAATCTACGAACTAGTCTGAATTGTTTATTTAAATAATATATCTTAGTGAACAACTGAAAAAGTATCTAATATCTAACACAAATATAGCGTAATTTATCTCAAAGATACTCCAAATAATTATTACGATAATCTACGAACTAGTCTGAATTATTTATTAAAAAAATATTGTATCTTAGTGAACAACTGAAAAAGTATCTAACGAATATCTAATCAAATATAGCGTAATTTATCTCGAAGATATTCCAAATAATTTTGAGTCTTACGATAATCTAAGAACTAGTCTGAATATATTAAAATATTGTATCTTAGTGAAGAACTGAAAAAGTATCTAACGAATACTCTTGCATTTTGACGAGTGTATCTCTTGTATGCGCTGACAGTTTAGTGCACAGAAAACGCTCACTTTGCAGGCGCATTAGAATGGAACTGGTTGCAGCTGCCACACTGCCACGCTGCCACTGTTGCTGCCACGCTGCTGCTGCTGCTGCTGCAGTTGCTGCGTCTGAATTGTGTCCTAACACTTGGCGCAACGCCTCCGTGGCATGCAGCCTCCGTTAGGCGGCGTTAACGAGCTCGTGCTGTTGCCACAACGCACCAGCATTGCCATGAACCAATTTGATAATACACACACACACACACACACACACACACAGGCACACGCACAACAATTATTTGCAGCACGAGCAGCAAAATTGAAAGTTGCCTTCAACGTTTTGTGGCACATTTGAAAATGTGTTGGCCAACGAAGACTATATAGTAGAAGAAGAGATTAAACTCAACGCTAAATGCTGGCGAATATCCTACAATTTGCACAGCCAACTACGCCCCCGCATCTAACCATGCCTCCTTTCTCCTTTCCCCTTTCTCCCTTTCCCATCGAGAAGAAAATGGCCGTGAAATTGATGTCCTGTCGTGGGACGGACGCCAACGTGCCACAGCTACAAACCCCAAAAGAAAAGCTCAAACAAAAGTGCAAGTAGCCAACAAATAGATAACCTGTAAAAGCTTAATATTATTATATCTTATTTTTTTAAAGAAATTTTCTGTTAATATTTATATTTCTGAATAAATTTTAAATTTAGTGTGAGTGGCGAATAAAAGAATTCATATCTTATTATTTCTCACGTATTTAAACGAAATTTCCCATAATAATAATAAATATCGAATTTATTGTCAGAGAGAAATAATAGAATTAGTTAAGTAAAAAGAGGTCTTTAAAAATATATCAACATTTTCAGTTAGCTTGAAATTTGAATTCCAATTTAATTTTTAAATAGTTTTAGCTGCCAAACCAGCATACCCTTTGAGGCCTCTGCCTACAGGGTAACTGCTGTAAAAAATACCAACTCGTCAGCTGAAAATCACGGCAACAATTTCCTGTCTGCATTTGTGTGGGCCGCTTGCAAATTGTTGATAAGCATTTAATGTTTATCAGCATGAAACACAAAGTACAAGCACACACACACATACATACACACACACACATATACATACACACAGACTGTCAGCACGCACACACACTTGACTTCACTTGATTGAGGGTGCTCCTTATTGCCAGTCTATTTACGAATTGGCAGCTAAAAATAGAATCCCGTCTAAACTTGCCGCTTGCATTTTCGCCTGCGTCTTTTTTGTATTTTGGCGTGGGCAGCACGAATATGGCCAAAAGGGAAATGCGCCAAAAATGTGCGCGATAAGAGTGAGAGAGGAATAGAGAGAGAGAGAAAATGGAAAGTCTGTCAGTCAGAGTGAAATGACTAAAGAATGTTGAATACTCTGTCGAGTGCATTATATCTAATAAAATTATACCATCCATGCGTAATTAGAACACGAATTTCAAATGCCCCATCGTTGAACATTCATTAGGGAAAAGACGATTTACCGTATGCTACAAACAATTTGATTGTGTAATTAATGCAAATAAAGCAACAGTTTTCCAGCTAATCACACGGCTTGTATTCAAGTCGCTAATATTATAATGGCCCAACACGTTAGCCGAAATGCATTAGCCATAAATCTCAATTTACATATTCAGCTTACATATTTGCATATTGTATTTAACAAAAACGAACACCAAAAAAAAAACCCCTCCGAAATATCTGTAGACTAACTAGTCTAACGTAGATTGTTGTTAAGTAAACCTGATTTTCATTATACAGATTTCATAATGCACAGCAAAAGGTCACGAAATTTTACTTGCACATTGTGAAAAGTGGGGAAACGAAGCGAAGCCAAGAGGGGAGAGAGGAAGGGGGGAAGAGTATGTTATTTATGTTGAGTCGAGTGTTTGACGAGAGATGATACAGCGACAGCTTCTTAAGCCTGATGACGCCAGCTCAACAGCTTGACAGGACTTCAATGATGCCTGCCCTAATGAAAAATCGATGAGCTGACAACGCTCCTCTCCAGCTCCAGCCCCAGCTTGGACTTTTGGCTCAATGGCTTGAGTGCGATTATGGGACACAGCTGCTGCTGCCGCTGTTGCCACCGCAAATGGCAAACGAGCAACTGGCAACTGGCAATGGACAATCAACGCGGACAGCCAAGCGGCGCCCAGGACTCAAACTAGCTCAGTACGAGTAGCAAAAGTAACAGGCGAGTGTGCTCGACTTCTGTGATACCAATCGCTCAAATTTGCAATTGGAATTTATAAATTTCAAGCACTCATTTAGATTAGGGTTGATGTGAAAATAATTTTCACCTCTTGATCAAATTCTAAAACCAAATGGATCTGCGTGCAACCCAAAGAAATGATTCCACCAAATTTGGTGCCTCTAACTAAGATATCCTTTGAGCTGTAGCTGTTCATACAGGCGGACAGACAGAAAGACAGACAACCGTATTTTCCTTGAGCACTCCATGATAATACCCGTCTACCCGGCATAAAAAACACTGGGGACACTGTTGTGGTAAGGATATTGGACTATTAGCGGCGCGCACGGGAGTGAGATGCACATGTGGCATATGCGTCGGCGACTGCAGACTGTCGACTGTCGACTGGCGCCTCAATGGGCGTGGCACAGTGTATGTGGCGCCCATGGCGTCGTGGGCGTGCGCATGACCGCCACCGGAAGCGTGGCGTTCAATTAAGCGCAATTTAAGTTAAACTACGCCAAGCATGTTACGTAAGGACACACGCTGAGCAGGGTCGAAGTTCGAGGAGAGAGGGAGGCAGCAATAAAGCAAACATTTACCGTTGCCAAGCGATTGATTCATAGAACGACAGAATCTTATCTACCAATATTTGTGTTTAGCACATTCCATTTTTTGTTGGTGTGCCAGATAAATCGCGTAATATAATCCAAAAGGATTTGCAATCAACGTACATATGCCGCTTACGCTATGCAATGCGGCTGTGCCGCCCACGCACACACTCACCGCGTTCACAAATTACGCATGCTGACGTCATTGTGAATGACTCGCGAAGCTTCCACAAGCCGCAAACCTGCGTCATTCATTCATTGTGCCTGTACCAGAACGCAGAACGACGAACAAGAAGAGCAAGAGCAAGAGGAAGAAGAGAAAAGCACGCACACAATTGTCGTAGGTTTGCAGTGAGGGTGAACCGAAAGCGCCCTCTTCGGCGCTGTGCTCTGTGCTCTATACGCTTGCCTGCATTTCATTCATAAAAATATGGTGAGAGCGGGACAGCAAGCGCAGCGCAGCCAGCGTGAGAGTGAGAGCGCGAGAGGCGTGAGGCGTGCGCGCGAAAGCTTTCTGTAGTCCTTTATTGACCTTTGTCAATGCGCAAGCCTCGAGTGTGTTTTGCCGGTCGCGCGCATTGAGTGAAAGCTTTCGGCTCGAATTGCGCAGTACACGCAGCCAAAGGGAAAGAGAGAATGCGACCGTTGAGGGAGGGAGTGAGTGAGAGTACGATGAGGGAGTAAATGAGAGTGTGTTGAGGGCGTGAGTGCAAGAGTGTGAGAGTGAGTGGAAGCTGAGGAAGTGGAAGTAGAGTGAAGTGCTTAGTCAGGCAGGTTGCAATGTCAAAGCCAAAATATTGGAATGACCTTTAGCCAACGAAAAGTGTACAAATAAAAAGCACTTAGAGTCTTAGAGGGCCAGCAATGAAATTCAATTAAGCCATATTGTTGCATTGGTAATCAGCTCATCAAGTGCTCAATTTATGAACTGGCTTAAACATCGGCTTAACAAGACAAGCAGCAACGGCAGCAGCAGCAGCTCGCATTTGATTTCAAGGTTGAGTCGAAATGTCAAAATTGCAGATGCGCCGCCAAATGCGAATCAAGTTTGCACCTTGGTTCGAAAACGAGACGAAACGAGTTCCCAAAGAGCGTTAGAACAAACAGACAGACGACAAACAAACGATCACACAAACATACATACATACATATATCGAGTATTATATCGAGAATACATACATATGCATTTGCAATCATTGTGAATGATAATATTAATGACAATAATGATGATGCGCAGGCATCGTGGGGCATTCCAGCAAACCTTTCGATACTGAGACTTGGCTGACTGACAAACCCGTATTATAATTTATTGTGTAATGACTCCAATGACTACCACAACAACAGCAACAACACATGCGCGACAATATGAAGCAAGAATGCTGAATATGATACACTACGAAATAAAGCACGACTTGCAAATACCCACAGCATTAACATAACCTTTATTCTATTCAATGTAAAAACCAGTGTTATAAGCATTTCAATTGATTTAACATGATTATGCTATTCTGTAAATATTGAGCTTCTGATTAACAATATTTTGCATATATTTTAAATAGAGCTTGAAATCTGTGTTCAATTGATAAAATACTCATACGTCGTGCATACCCCGCTTTAAGCTGACCGTGCCGTAAAACGAATCAGCATCAGCGGCAACGACGGTTGCGGTTCAATGCAATAAGCAAAGCATGCAAAAACAAATACAAATGCAAACGCAAATGAAATCGGCAACGACAACAAATAAGAAGAAAAAGAATAACAGCAACAACAATGATATGTACATAAATGCAAATACAATGTACCGTTGCTTTTCAAAAAGAACAACAACAATCAACAAGAGCAGCAGCAGGCGCAGCAGCGGCGGCTGGCGAATATTACTTTCAAATAAAACAAAAACAAATTCTGAAGCAGCCGAAATACAACAACAATAGCAACAGCAGCAACAACAACACTTGAAAGCATCGCGCACATTTAAGAGCTTAGAGATTGGAAGCTTTTGTGCTTAAGCTTCAAGCTGCTGAGGCGGCTGTCTGCACTTTCCCAACTCTATGAGCCCGAATACAACTATATATGCATGTGTGTGTGTGTGTGTGTGTGAGTGTGTGCAAAGCTGACAATACTAGGGCTGTGTGTGCGTGTATGTTGGTTTTTTGGGCCCAGGGCTGGTCCAGTTTTATCTTATGCAAATTCTGTGTGTGCGAGTGTGTGTGTGTGTGTGTGAGTGTTGGCTGCACACAAGTCACAACCTGTTGCCGTAGTCTGAGAGAGAGAGAGAGAGGAGTGCGGTGGCGTATGGGAGGGGGGGAAAGAGGCCGATTAGTTGCCCATGCGCTGCTCTCGTGGTCCACAAATCATTCGAACGGCATTAAATGCAGCTCAGTGTGCCAGTCAGTCAGTCAGTCAAAGAGTGAGTGAGTGAGTGAGTGAGTAAGTGAATGAGTTGAGCTAGTCGTCAGTCAGCATTCGAGTTGCGAGCTGCGAGTTGCGCATTGGTATTGGTGGTTCTATGCACTCTACAAGTCGTCGTCGTCGTCGTCGACGTCGTATCTCGAAAAGTGAATGTCCACAGAAAGTCCTTGAAACCTGAAACCGATCTTTCCAGTTTACGAGCTGAGTGCAGTCAGTTGCCATCGCTGCTGCTGCTGCAACTTGCCAGACAACGAACTCAAAACTTGGACTTGCTGCGCAGCCAAGATGCTGATGCTTTTGCTTTTGCTTTTGCTGCCCAGACCATTCCAATCCAATTCAATTTAATCCAATCCAATCGAATTTAATCGAATTCTATTCGCATAGTACATGCGACTTTACTATAATCCTTCTGCACCGAGCACCTGAACAAATTTCAAGTGTTGCACAGCGAGAAAAAAGTTTCATAAACATCAGAATTTGCGACTTGTCAATATTTTTAATTGAAAATTACATTTTATGTAACTTAAAACAATAAATTATTTCTCAACATATTTAGCAATATAAATTAAAATTCAATTCAAATAAAATCTATTACCGAAATTCTCTAAACTAGAAATTGTTGGCATAATTTTAAGTTTTCAGGGGATTTTCTTAATGAAAAATTTAACTAAAATTATTGATTGATGAAATTATCTATAAATGTGGTAAAAGTTTAAATATAATTATTTTGCAAGTTGCCCAATTTATTTTATTTATTGCGTAACATTTCAAGCGAAGGGGAAATTTATATTAAACTTGAAAGCACCCTTTCTTTTCTTGCAGTGCAACTACTTGTCAAGAATTTGGGTTACTTTTGGGTGCGGTTCGCGTACGCGAATAAAAAGCAGAATGAATGTACAAAACATTATAAGAAGCACTCGAACAATATATAAAGATTACAATGTTGACATGACATACATACATCCTTGCTGAAAACAGTTCGAAAAGAACCGGATCTTCCCACCCCGTAAAAAAAAATATATAAAATAAAAACCAAAAAACCCTAATTATAGATCGATTTGCACGCACTGCAAACTGGCAGCCGTTGGGAGGCGCCAGGGAGGGAGGCACAACCGCGTCACACGTAGAACCTGACCACAAAAAAACGAGTTGGAAATGCCCCCAAGCAAAGGCAAGAGAGCAAAAATCAAATATCAAAATCAACGTAATGCGATTACAAAACAGCCAAAAGCAAAGCGAAACAATTAACTGAACGAGTCTGCAGAGTTATATTATTTTGCTTGATTTTTGTTGCATGTATATTGTATCTATAGAAAATGTTGTATCTGTGGCTGTGTGTTGCTGTATCTGTATCTGTGTGTGTTCATTTAACGAGCGTTACAGATAAATCAAAGCGCCAACGTTTTTTCTTTTTGTTTCTCTCTGTATTTTTGACCAAAAACCGAAAGCTGGGGCGCAGTCCGCAGCTCGCCAGCCACCTGCATTGGATTGACATTGAAGCTGTTTGTTTATTGGACTGTATTGTTGTTGCTATGGCTATGGCTGTTGTTTTCCTTTTTTTTTTTTTTTTTTTTTTAATTTTTTATATATTTTATAAGACCAAACCTACAAGTGTCTTGACTGCCTTTCATTTCTTGCAATTGCCGTTTCAATTTGTGCTCGCGCGCTCGCTTGACTAAATCAAGTCAACTGCATACCTGAATATGCAGGTAAATTTAATCAGCTTATTCCATAAGTAAATGCGCAGAGTTCAATTAATTTAATACACTTCTGAAAGCTGAAATCACAAATCTCAAATCTCACAACTGAAATCTATTAAACACTCAAGCGTAATGCAATTTTAGATCAAGGGAAACGAATCGAGATTATTAAAATTAGATAGCTGGCTTTTATTAAGTAATTATGAATGTAAGTATATTAAGTTGTTAGATAAGCTTGAACTTATTTAAATTTTGTATTTTGTCGCTCAGCGAAAGTTAGTTATTTATCTAATGAAAAGTTAGAGTGAACTTTACTCTCATTTTCAACAGCCCAAATAAATGGGCTTGAGCTTAGACCCATGAAAGTGTATCGTACTTTAGTTTAAAGTTGAAAGTCAAGGGAAGTAACATACAATTAAACTTATCTTAATCGCCGTCCAATCTACAAAGTAAACAAATTAAAGTCAAATTCTTAACTGAGACCAAAATTTGTACTCTCACTCTTCTGATTTCTCGATTTAGTACATGATTAACGACAGACTGTCGGCAGGATCATTGATTTTACTTTCAATATACATAAAGTGGGCATTTATTTGCATTGAGGTCGTCGGCTAAAGACCTGTTATAATTTGGGGTAAACAGTTGGTTCTCATGGTTTAGGTATTTACCTTTCGAAAAGAATTAACGTTATAAAAACCAATTAGAAGCCTGAAATGCCAACTTGCAAGGCACTTTACTCGTAAATACCCGTAATAAAGTAAACCTTAATTACTTGACGCTGCTTTGCCAAACAAAACAAAACAAAACAAAACCAAAAGCATAGAAAGAAGAAAAAATAAACACACTCAAAAGCAGGTGACCGTCGATATGCAAGCAAGGAAGATACTCTCTATATTGTATATTATATAAAAGGTATAATTCAAAGCTTTATCTAACCATAATTCTGATTCTGGAAATCTAAATATTTCATCTGAGTTCAGTAATAATTCTGTCAACATTATAAATGTAATTAAAATAAATTACTTGATTTGTTTGCTTGATTAAAACTTAATGTTAATAAATATAAATCTCAAATAAGTACGTATATTTTAATGGGGAAAACCTCGATTGATTTGAGTAACTCGAACTTTCTAGACGGCAATTCCGACCACTCGTTGCTTCTTCATAATTTACAGGGTATTGAAGATTGGTATGAGGTCTCTTAAAGGCGCATACCAAAGCAGCAAAGCGAACCACTTGAGCAAATGGTTGTTATTGTTGTGTTGTGTTGTAACCCTTCAAAATAACTCTATAAAACTGAGTGTAAATATGGCGTGTTTGGTGTTTTTGCGCATTATGCCGAAAGAAAAAGCCGCCAAATGCCGCAAGGCGAACGCAAAAGTAAATATATATAAACAATAAATTAATAATAACACACAAATGGTGGAGATATATATTACTAAATAAATTACGAGGAATTGTCGATCGGACGCTGACAAGTGCCAACAACAAATACTTGCGATACTCGACAGTTATTGCAGTATAAGTGTAATTATAAGTATCTGTCAGCGTCAGTGGCGTTTTGCAAGTGTGTGTGTGTGTGCGGTATGCGGTGTGTGTGTGTGTGTGTGTAGAACGACCTTGCCAAAGGCAGTCTTCCGAACTCTTTCAGCGCTTCCAAACGCGCTTCCAATGGCAAAAGCAGTCGCAATAAAAGAATTAGCGGCGCTTAATGCGCAAGCGTAACACAAAAATCGCTAACAAATTAAAAAAAAAAATAGTTAAAAAAAAAGACAAAACTGAAATACATTTTTGTTGGAGTTTCGTATTTTTTATTCTCACACACATACTGATGCAGGGGTTTTCAATGAAAGACAACAATAGCGGAACAAGCTAAATGATTTGAAGTAAATGCGCCATTCATAAGTGGATGCCACACATGAATACGAGATACGAGCATACTCGTAGATACATACGATACACAGATACACTATCTCATAGTACTCATTGCTGTATGTGTTGTATTCACATTCGATGATCACAACAATGTGCTCAACATCCGCATTCTACGTGGCGCTCTAAATAGTTAAACAAAACACAAAAACCAGCGAAAAAAAGACAAAACAAAACAAAAATCATAAACTAAGCAAAAGATTTCTGATTAATAGTTTTGTTGGGCCAACTTGAAGTTTTATTTCAATGTTAATTGAAGACTCGATCGCAGCAGCCGCAGCCGCAGCAGCAGCACGTGATTTCCCTTCCCTCCAATGATGACTCAGTTATTATTTAGTTCGAATCATTTAGTTCTAAATACTGGCTTCAAAAGCGCCAACAACAATTAAAAACCCGCAATGTAATTATAATAAAAAGTCGACATGGAATTATATTTCAATTGAAAATTGCTTCAGCTGACAGCCTGAAGTTGTGTATCTGTCAGATTGCAAATGTTGTTACGGATCTCTCGAACATCACAGAGATGTCGCCAACTCATCCAAGTCGAGTCGAGTGATAAGTTGTATGTATTTGTGAAGTTCTCAGATAGAAAAGCTAGTTTCTAAAGGTATACTATATATATTTTATCTGCGATTGAAATGAATTATCAAAATTGTAAATGCAAAATATAATGTATTATGGAGCTTTTGATTGGAAGAGCTTCGTGATTACTTTTAAAGATGGTATATAAATCATATGCATATTCGAATGTAGATAGACTTTAAGAATCTTTAGGTGCAAGTTGCTTGTATTAATAGACTTTCGATTAGAAAGCTCGCTTGCAAAGTGCGTAAATCGAAAAGTTTGTGTGTTTGACATTGAATATTGAGTGTCTGTTATCTCCGTCACAGAAAGTGAAACTTTCCACGTTAAATGTCAAGATATCACTGCAAATGTGATAACAATCATCGTGGAATACCAGTTTAATTAAGAAACACACAAATTATGAATATTAATATGAAAATGCAAATTTCATTTGACATTATAATTGTACAACTTTTACAGTGTGCAGCAGCTAAACAGTTAGAATCAGCTTGTTCTCCACACTTAGTACATCTTCAATTTGAGATACAACTGTACTCGACTCTACCACATACTGTATTGGCGATTAATAATAATGATATAATTTGGTCACATTTGCCCTGTCATAATTGTTTTCAAATTGACTTCAATTAATTTTAAATATAGTGTTTACGTATTTGGCTCGCATTTGATTTTTTGTTTTTTTTTTGGCTTTTTCTGCAAGTCAGACGATCTAAAAATATACAATAAGCTTGCCACATACCTATTATTATTATTATTATTAGTTTTATTGTTATTGTTGTTGATTCGATTTAGCCTTTAATTTGTTGTTGTCGGTAGGAAGACGCACAAAAACGAAAAACCCAAATACAAACTGACAAATTTCATAATTAGCGGAAGTTACTTGTTTTGCTGACAGTTAGAGACGGGGAGAGGCGATGAAAGAGAGACGCGGATACCAACGACAAAAATGCGGCACTTTTTTTTTTTGTTTTTTTTGGACGACATTTGATAAAGAGTAGAACTTTATCACGTTTGTGTCGTGTCGACTATTAGAAGCAATTTGGAAACACTTTGCGATTTTCGCATCTATTTCGAAGCAAGAACAAGTTTCCTGGAAATTCGGTTAACAACAAATTACAGCTACAACATTCCGAGTGCGCTAATTATGATATCAGTTGGAACTCCTCCAAAACGTTTTATTGTTTTTGGACAGCAACAGCAAGAAGCGGCAGTCCAACTGCTGTCTCTAGCCGCACTTGAGCCTGATAAGCCCCTTTCTACTTACTGATAAGCCGCAGCCAAACGCAAGAAACCACATCAACAATAACCACAATGAGGGGAAAATTATAAGCAAAATAAATTGAAAACTATCAGCGCTGCAGCAGCGTTGTGAGAAAGGAAACGCCCTTGAAATACGGATTGATAAGTTGGCACCAATTCCGAATCTTCAAACGTGACCCGGACTTTGGCTGAAGGTGGGTTTCCAATCAGTCCCCAATGCCAGCTGGCAATGATACTAGTTTACAGCCGGACACGAGCTGCAACACAAGCTTGGCCTCTCAATCGAGCTGTTAGCTATCTTATGCTTTTGTTCAAGACAACTGTATTAGGAAAGTGCTGACAAAAGGTCGTTCTAATATTATTTCTAGCACTACAAGCTAAGGCTTATAAATTCAAACTACATTTTGAAATTTATTTATTTAGTTTTTGTTCCACTTTTTGTAGTTTTTATGGCCAAAGCAGAGAATCGCATTTTGTCATCACAATTCTATGTAGGAATATGGGTGTAATATATTTTATTCGGTCATTAAAATTTAAGCTATTATGCTATTTCCATTAAATGTTGCACATAGCTCACAAGTTTATAGGAAATGCATTTATCTATGGAAACAATGCTTTTAAGTGAACTTAAGCTATTAATGTGCTTCTGCTCTTGTCTGAGAAGCAAAGTTATTGTAATGCCAACGCTTGAACTTCAACTCAAGTGAGTTTCTTTATAAGCCTCTAGCATAAATACGATTAAGATAATTCAGATTGCATTTCACATATTGGTTGAGCTTTCAAGCATATTTGTTTAACCACAACTTGTAGTGTCGAGAGGTACTTATTCGGTTCTCGTCTGCAACTCAAGTTCACCGAGCTCTTATCTCAATGTATTCCAGCTCGCTGGGAAGTCGAGTTAAAGCTTTAATGAGAGTGTGTCCACAAAGCTCACTAATTCATATGTTTCGCCTGCATTAATCGCAATAATTTAATCCGCTTTTAGTGTCACTTAAAGCCAGTGTCATTGAGGCAGAGATGGAGTGATGCTCGGGGCACTTGTTGTTTGGCTTAAATGTCAGCCTAGCCGGCAGGCAGCCGTGGATAAATGTTAAATGTCTTTTAAATACCAATCGAGGCGGCTCGTGTTCGAAAATAAGAAGCGCCAGCCAGACAGACACTTCAATTTTGAAAGTTTGTGCATAATTATTAATCGTTTTATAGCCGTTAAGTAAGTATTATATGAAAAACAAGCTGCAAAAAAAAAACACACTTTAAACAATTTACCAATTTGCTTTTTAAAAAGACGCCAACAAAAAAAATAGCAACAAAAATTGTAAAAATAATAAAATAAACGCGGCCTTCTCGCCTCTGCTTTGTGGCAACTTGCAACAGCGGCAACAACTACTTGCAAAAACAACAACAACAAGAACTGCAATAGCAACAACTACAACAACTACAACGAGACGATTGCAAGTCGAGCTCAGATTAGGCGAAAAAATTTGAAAGGTGCACACACGAATGCATTGCAAGCATTTTAAACAAAGAACTACAACAACTCTGTCCGTCTGTCTGTCCGTCCGTCTGTCTGCCCGTCCGTCTGTCCGTCCGTCTGTCTTTTGGCTTGTACACAAACATAGACAAGCAACAACAGCAACAAGATTGTTCGCGGCATACCTTGCATACATTTATAGGTATGCGATTAAATTGATTGTTTAAGCTAGTATTTACATCCTTAAGATGTCTATTAGAGCGGAAAAGCTGCCTATCGACGGGCAAACTGAAAAATCCCAATAGAAAAGTTTTCTTCCAGTTGCAAAAACTTGGCATTCTTGATTTCTCTGCATCAATTGACATTTAAATTCAATGTGGATAAATTATTGATTCTGTATTTTATTGCCCAATAAGAGTTGGTTGAAACCTGATGTGAAAGGGGAAGTCCCATTTGAATGCCCAACTGTCTGCATGGTTATCACACTTTACCGAGATCCATAGCAGCGGACAGTCGTCTACTGGAATTATCTCACCTTCAAGAGGAAATAGGAGTGTGGTTTGAATAAACAATAGATAAAGTCAAGTGTTTTTCAAGCATTCAAGTGCATTATATGCTGCTGATAAGCCACTTCAAGAAAGTAACTAAAAGAAAGCCTCAATCAGCAGCTTATTGAACGAAAGACAACGTGCAAGGCTTATCATATTTAAATAGTGTATGTATTTATAAAATATACAATATAAAATGCCTTAGAAATTATTCTTATCTCGGCGAATGTGAATGTGTGTTACACCGCAAACATTTCGAGTGTTATCAGAAAGATTTTCGTTGTCGCTTTCGTTGCATTGCTACATTTCTATTTGCTTATTATATTTACCTAATATATAAATATTGTTGTGCATATGTGTATTTATTTTCGGCTTATCAGCCGAAGTGACTTAATCGTGGCCACAACAATGTTGCCGTCATGTCAACTCGGGTCAAACTCGCTCAGACTTTGTTGTTTGTTTTGTTGTCTTTGTCACTGGCTCGGTGGCTCGGTCTGGGGCTAATGGCGCTAATTGTGCTCTCATTGTTTCGTCCGCACAATGCAAGTCTCTCAAATTACCGAAAGCTTCTAATTAGTTTTTGCTTCAATTTGGTCAAAGGTCAAACTCTGTCGCCCTCTTCCATGTCAATGCTCAGCTCAAGACGTCTCGGCGAGACGTCGACGCCGTCGTAGCATTGAGATTTAAAGCAAAGCTTTTGTTGCTCTCTTAACTCAATTACGCTGCATAGTTTTAGGCTTGGGATTTCATTAGGCTTATAATTAGATGCGAATTATTTTATAGCATACTTTTGTGTGCTTGTGTGTTTGGTCTTTTAAGTCCGCATTAAATAAATAAGCTTCATCAATTTCGTTTGTCTACTAGAAGATAGAGTTTCGACTGCCAAGTGGCTTCTTAATTGCGCTTAAAGATTTATCGCTGTTAATTAAAAGTTGGGGAGAAAAAAAAACGAAATTTAGAGTATCTGACATTTTGGCAAACAACTTGAACATTGTTTAATTAAAGCTGTGCATTTGCACCTTTTTTTAAGACAATATGACAACGCTTTTTGCGACCGTTTGAATAACAAGTGATTGTACGTATTTTGTTGTTTAAACAATAAGACATTTTAACAGCTGCCCTGAAGAGTGAGTGCGCGGCACTTTCTACGTCTGAATGTCACAGTCATTTTTGGCCAATTTAAAAATAAGCAAATATTTTTCAATTTTGATTAAATATTTATTATATTTTGCACGGTTTTCATTCTTGATAAGCGATAGCCAAGCATTCCGGCCGAGCTCTCAACACGTGATAACAAATCATCATTATCATTAGCATTCATTATCTGAGGCTCTTCCTTTGCTCTGCAGCTGCCGTTCGCTGGTTATTATTAAAATTATCAAAATTCAACCCACACGATTGCATTATGGGCATTACTTTCGTCGATAAGTTTTTGACCATGTTAGCATATAATTTTACGACGCAAATTATACAAGACAAGTCAGCAAATTTATGACAGCAAATAATCATGCATCCCTTTTCATATATTTGTGCAGGGTATGCGTAATACTGTTTAAATTGGCCCGAAAGTAATTAACGGAGCGGAAAAAGCTGGTAAAAAAAACAAAAAAGAACACAAAACATGGCTAAATAAAATAGTCACACACAGCTGCGATCGGCGCAAAATCATGAAAAGCAATCAGCGCTGATGTCATGAACTCGACTATCGAAATACCGGAACATGATATAATTTAAGAACAACTAGTCGAATTTAATATTATGTATCAACAATTATATGCACATATTTATTTTAAAGTTCATCCGAGACACAAAACAAAAAGGCGCAATTGTATCCTTGAAATTCGAATCCGTCTTAAAAATAGATCAATTCTTGCGGTGCAGGTTTTAAACGTCATTCAAAAACTAACCAACTTCTATAGTACTCCATGAATAACTGATTCACAGCTTTCTATTCACTCCATCTGAGCAACAGAATTAAAATCATTTTAGGGCCAAATGTTGTGACGTTCCACAGGCGACAGCTGCAAAACGCTTTTTAGAGTTTTGAAATCGTTGTAAAATGCTATGGTAATTTCTTAAGTCTTAAAGTCCTATTAGCATTTGCATTAAGCGTAATTAGCTCGGTATATGCATATATAACACACTGAATACGTTTATAATATCGATTGGAGTCGCTTGTTTGACGTAAACGCTGCGTTTCACAATACAAATGTTTACAGTGCCTACCAGCGTCAGTGGGACGAGCCTCAGCATTTGTATTTAACAATTTGTCTCATTTCGTATATTTATATTACCCTCATTGTTGCGCTGCGACGCCTAATGACGTTGGGGGATCGCAAGATAACGACAGAGTAATAAGCGAAAGATTTCTATTCATTAGATCGGGGTAAAATCCCCGACGATCGGATACAAGAATAGCACACACTTTAGTTAATGCTGAGAGTGTGATTTGTATTTTGTATTTTGTAGCTTTTTGTATTTTTGGTTTTATGATGACAAGTGGCGTGCCTATCTTATCTGCATGTCGGCGATTTCCGTTGCCCAGCAGCAGCTTGTTTTTGGTATTTTGCCACGTGTTCGACTACCTCGACCCACTGTGGCCCCTTGCAGCGTCGAATGAGATGAAGTGATTCACAAAGAATAATAATATGAATACGTGAATATGAATAGCAGTGAAGGAGTGTCGGAGTGTACTCGTCATCTGCGTTATGTATGGTAAATAAGCCAATGAAAATGTGTGTTATGATTGTTTGTAAAGCGCCTTTTTGAAGGTCGCCTCTGTTGTTTTCTCTCTCTTGACAAAGTCTTTTCTTCTAACAGCCTAACAGCAGTCTAGCAGTTGTTCAAACGTTATTCTTCTAGACCCCAAGTTGAATTATATTGACAGGTTCCGTCTGTTTATCAGCCGCATTTGTGTAAAGCTGCTATTAAAATTTCGCTTTCTAAACGAACCACCACAACACGCAATCAATTTGCATTCGATTCGTTTTCGATTCGATTCTATTTTGTTTTTATTTTGTTGTTTTCTTGGGTGATTTTTTTCTTGTTTTTTTTTTTTTTTGTGTTTCCAGTCAGCATTTATCAAAATATGTTGCCATGTCGCCAATCAATACCAGTTTCCCTTTTCGCATACATTTAGAACTAGTTTCGTTAGTCTTAGTTATTAGCCATTTGAAAGAGCCAACACTGATGAACTGACGCACATGCTAATCGAAGCACTTTTAATAAGGTTGATATACCCAGTGCCCAATCAAGGGCATTATAATGATTTGGAAAACCTTTATATATCTATCGAGATCGATCATAAATTGATAAATGTATGTAGTTGCTGTTGCTGTTTTTACATTCATATTAATCAAATCAAAATACAATTTCCCAATAATGATCTTTAACTGCCCTGTGCACCCGAGTTCAATAGTCCCGATAATATAGAAGTAATTACTGTGGGGGAAAGCCCAAATGTTTTAGTTGTCTTTTGGCTTTGCAGCGTATGTGGTGGTCGAGCACACTCGTCTGTTCGTTTGGCCAGACACAATTTTTCCACAGATTTCTGCTTAAAATAACATCCATATGATTTGCATAAATAATATGTGTTGGCTTTTCTATTGCCCATTATGAGTTCGTTTTCGTTAGCGTTTCAGTCTTGGATTTTATTTAGATTTTATTTAATGTTAGTCTTCTTTTTTTGTGCAGGCAGGCAGACAAGCAGCTATTCCAAGGTTTTCACATTTCCGCAAACTACGAAACACACACGCATATGTCGATCAATCTATCAAAATCAAATGAAATCGAATTTGAAACCCGAAACATGTTCAACAAGTCGCATACTTAATGCGTGGCACACTCAAGTCAAACAAGCTGGCGAAGGTGTCGCGACGGGGTGAGCTTATGGTGCAAACAACAACATGCAAAGTGCAGTGATAACAATGCCCAACCGCTAACTGATCAAATAAACACGCTGCTACTCTCGTAATACACTGGAAAGAGAACTAATTACACAGCGCATGCCGTCCTCCCAGGGGGAATACGGGGAATTTCCCGTTGCGATGATAAAGCCCTGTAACTTTCTCAAGTAGCGCAGTCACTAGGTTTTATAGGAACACCATACGTAAGGTATTTCGTTCTGTGATGCAATCTGCATTTAAAATATATGTATAGATGACTAATTGCAACAGCACAATAACAACTCTTTTTCTGCGGAAATTTTACTTCTTTAGTTTTCTGGCTCTATTCCTGTCTCTCTCTCTCTCTCTTTCGCTGACTATCTCTCTCTTTCACTTTTGTGGCGCCTTATCGTAGAACTGCTTTTTGCGCCATTAATTAGAACCGCTTCCTTAGGAGGCATGGGTGTGCTGATTAGAAAGAACTTCTCGAATCTTTATTGATATGAATGAGTGAGAATGTGTGCCACAGAGACCAACTAAGACAAATGGAAAGTTTCGAAAGATTACCTAGAAACTGCGATGCAATACTAGTTGACTATCGGAAACTATTAAAGTTGCAACATCTTAAAAGACAATTAATTTGTATACGCTTGCTGAATGAGTCATTAACTATTGCAAACTAAGCTTGAACTGATGCGTTGCATAGAATATTCCGATACGAACTTATAATGCATGATAAATCTTAAGCCCGTAAAAATATACGTTGATAGCTCAGCTAATCAATCAGTAAGGATAAAATACTTTTAGATAAATAGTATATTCTTTTACAGATCTTAGAGACTGTAAAAGTCAAAGCTACGAGCTTAGCTTTAACTTTCGTAATTCAGTATTCGCGACTCGTCATATCAGTTATTGCAGCTTATTCTACCATACTTATCATTCATTAGCTTAACTCATTATCAGTGTTGAATAATTGGCTTGGCGAGACTCACCTGCATTATGGGATAGGCGACACGTCCTTTGCCGAAACGTTCTATGATGGTCAGCTTGCTGGCACTGGCCATCACACCAGCAATGTTCGATGAGGAGAGCACGGGTCGCAGCGGCTGTACGATGGGCACAAAATCACGATTACGCTCCGCAAATGTGCGATCAAAGGAATTGCGTCGATCGCTCTGCGATCGTCTATAAGGCACATGATTGCTGCCATTGTTGCTGCCATTGTTGCTGTTGTTGCTCCCGTTGCCGTTGCCGTTGCCATTGCCAGCTGTCGATTTGTTTGCATATTGTGAAGCACCCATGTAGGATTTGGATTTGCGATATTGTTTGCCCGTGTACACAATGGAGGAGTCCAGCTGCAATTGATCGCTGCCCAGACTGCTGTAGCTGCTGCTGCTCATGTCCGAGCTGGCGCTGCTCGGCAGGGCGACCGACGAGGGCAACAGAGACGACAACATCGCCGGCTTCGAGCACTTGGCGCAGGGCACGGCCAAGGCAGCAGTCAACAGATCGGCGGGATTCACTTTAGTAACGGCATTCTCGGTATTGTTTGCGATTGTTGTTGTTGCTGTTGTTGCTATTATTGCTGTTGTTGTTGCTGAGGTTGTCGCTGCAGTTTTATTGAAGCTTTTGCTGTTCGAGCTTTTATTGCCAGCATCTTGTGTGGATGTTTGACGCTGCAGCGAATGTTGATTGCTGTAGTTGTTGTGGTTGTTGTTGCTGTTGCTGCGTGTTAATGGCTGTATGAAGAGCTGCTGTCTTTGGGGTCTGGCCTTTTTGCTGCTACGTTGCTGTTGTTGTTGTTGCTGCTGCTGCTGCTGCTGTGTTTGCTGTTGCTGTGATTTATTCTTTGGACGCGCTGCGTTGTTATTTTTGTTGCTTGCATTTTTGGTCTTTTCAGTGGTTTTCATTTGAGTGTTGTTGTTGCTCTTGCTGGTTGGCAGCACCTGTTGCTGTTGCTGTTGTTGCTGCTGCTGCTGCTGTGGTTGTTGCTGTTGCTGTGTTTGCGTCGCCGGTTTGTCCTTGTCCGCCTTCGCTTGCTTGCCATTGGGTTTGTTTACCATTTTCACAACGGTAACGTCGTCGTCGTCTTCGTCGCTGTTGATTCACTTACTGCGTTCTTTCGATTGCCCCGTTTACGTTTTGTGTTGATTTGTTTTAAGCCGTTTTTGTTTTGTATTTCGCTTTTTTTGTTTATTTAGTAGTTTTAGTTTCGAGTGTTTTTATGCTTTTTATTTCAACTTCTCTGCGCTTCAAAAAAACGCTTCTGTGCTTGTTCTATGCGCAATTGGCTTTGTGGCCTCTGCTGCTTCGCTTAACTACGCTGCTTATTTTGCTGCTGCTGCTGCCTATCGGCGTGCACACATACAGACAGACAGACAGACACGCACACACACACTCACGAACACGAACACACTCTCTCGTTGAATCACTCAACGATACACGGCCACAATAGATTGGAGAGAGGTGTGAGCGAGTGAGAGCGCAACTTTGCCTGGCGCTTTAATATTTTTTGTTACGTTCTTGTTGTTGTTGTTTTTGTTTTGCTCGTAGTTGTTGCCGAAGCTTTCTGTTTAGTTATTGCCACGTTTGTTGTTGTGCGTTATTTTGTTATATTTCTTTTTGCGTTCGGGTTTTGCCGTTGATTTTTTTTTTGTGTTGTTTTTTTTTTCAAATGAGCTTTTGTTGTACTACCTTTGAAATATTTATAATCACAAAATTCATTAATTTCTTTATGTTGTTTTCGTTTTCGTTGTTTTTATTTTTTATCAATTTTTTTTTTGCGGTTTCTTGCCTGTTTTCTGTTGTTGGCTCACTGACGTTTTATTTTGTGCAAAACGCTCTTTCGCTTGCCTTCTCCTCTGAATGTTTGCCCTGTAGTTTGTGGTAAGAGAAAAAGAAAGAGTGGGAAAATATATATTATAGTTTGTATATTTTAGCAAAACATTTGTTGTTGCCTAAGCACATTTTTCTAGCTAAACACTGTTTGTTTATAAATGCATAAATTGTTTTTATAAATATTTGCTTCTGGCCACACAATGCGCTCTGCCTGTTGCCCTAACCTGTTTTTATTGGTATATTTTTTAGAATAGTATTAAAGTATAGTATTCGGTATATAATTCGGTATAAACACATTTAGCGGATTAATAATAAAAGCATTACATACGGTGGTAACACTTCAACAGCTACCTCAGGGTCGGAGCAAACTTGACTAAAGTTTGCACTTGACTTTGGTTTGTTTGCTTAGTGTCTCTGAAAAGGAGCAAAACCTAACGGCGAGACATAGTCTAGTTGTTGTTGTCGCTGTGCTGCTCACACCATCGTCGATTTCAATTCCAACGCGCAATTTCTATTACTTTCGCGTCCACCAATACAAACAGCAATAACAACAACTACACAAACATCGCTTGCCATTTTTGGCATTCTCCCATTCTCCGCGCTCTCTCTCTCTCTCTCTCGCTCTTTCTTGGTCGCAATTGTAGTCGGGCGCTCTCACTTGAACCCACGATAAGATGATGTAAGTTTTTTTAAATGCAAACTGTACAAAAATACGCACATATGTACATACATACGTACATACGGGGACTTCTGTTTATCGGTATGTATTTTTGCATGTGTATATTATTTGTGCGATGCAATATTTTTGATTGCCCAACAAATACATATGTTTGTATGTTAGTCACAATTGATTTTTTTTACGGGTTATGGCAAAGCGCTTAATTAGTATGCCATTTAGAATTGAAATTTGTATGCCATAAAGTGCAATATTGTTTCACATTTATATTAACCCTCCATGTACAAATGTGGTCAATACAATTAGTTATCAATTCTGAGAAATTGATAAGTTTTGAATTTGTTTATGCAGAATTATCGAGAATACAAACAAATCAGATCCATTAAATCATTATGGATGGGTAATTCTACCTTGACAAATGACTCAAGGGAATATGAGCAGAAATACAAGATTTATAACAAGTTCAATTACTCATGGCATACGAAAATATCAAAGCCAAATATAGCCGCATGATTCATATGCTAGCTAGTAATTTTATAATTCCATCCATATCAATAGACAGTTACTGCTCTTTTGAAGCATTCGCAAAGCATAATTTCCGAATACTTTTGAAATTAAATACAAGAAAGTCAATTGCTAGAATTATGGAAATCTCTAAAAAGTATGCTACAACCTATTCCAGGGGAATTTATGCTAAAAAGTCAAATTCGGAACTTGATGTAAATGGATATTTAGACCTAGTAGATGAACTCCAATAATATTTTGACTATAATAAGCAATAAGAAGTCTTAACTAATTTAATTATTAAGTGAGACAACAATTTAGGTTTCAGTGAAAACAAATTTGATTTCCTAACTTTTTTAACTGAATAAATTAAACAACCAACTGATCTACCCTAAGAAATTGTTAAAAATTTAAATACTGATATTTGGGTAAAATATATAGTTTTCGCATTTTACACTGAAACAAGTAAGACCTGATTCTAGTGCCAAATGGAAATACGAAATATAGGAACGCGTTTCAATTTTCGTCATGGTCGAAATCCTAAAGAAATGGCCCGAAGGTGATATTATATGAAGCCGGAAATGCCACATACCCCACGTGTAACACACAAACATAGCAGAGTCGCCTATACAGATGTGTTAGTACGTACTATATAGTACTATAGAGATACCTCTATCAATAGTAGAGCAAGAGAGTGCGTCTGGTGGCATTTAATTTTTGGCAACCCGAAACCCGGCAGCTGATATTGCAGTTTGGTCACGTAGTCGCAAAAGTGCAAGATCAATATTTTGATAATCTTTTGTGATATTTACCTGAAATTAAATTGAGCTATAACTCGTGCTTAAACGGCCATAATCCAAAGACGCAATGCAGCAAGCGAGCTTGAACGTTTTGCTTTCTTCACCACACGTACAACAGACTGAGATGTATGCAATACAAAGAGAGCAAATGCGAGAGCGACAAATGGATGGAGAGTACTTGTACTTGCACCACGGCCACGACGAGGACAACGACGACGACGACGACGCCAAAATGTCAGAAGCGACGATAGAGATGGACGAACGAAAGGGATGGCGATAGCGAAAGCACGTAACAAAGCTGACTGACCGTTTACCCGTTGAACCGTTTCACCGTTTGTGTAAATGCGTGTGAAGAGGCTGCTGTCACTCAAAGACGTGGTGAGAGGTGAGTTACGCGGTAAACCGGTGCGACGCGACGCGTTACACGTTATTTGTTACTCTGACGTTATTGGTTACGCTTACACGATTACAAAGTGTCGCCAAACTGCTGTGACAGTGTGTATATATGAATATGTAGAGCACACACACACACACGCTGAATTTGTTTGTATTCAAATAAATCAGCAAGAATCAGCGAATTGACAGTGAGCAAGAGAGAGAGCGGAAGCAAAATTGCAAACCGTTTCGGATGCAGCGCAGGCTCTAGGATTTGAAAAGTGACGATATTCTTGTTGATCGTTGTATACTGAATGACCGAGCAGGCGTTTAATTTTGTTGTATTTTTTTTTCTGTTTTTCTACACTATTGACGTGACATATAAAACCCTAATGGCTGGGTGCTTGATAATTATGCTTTTCCACACTCACACACTCACACACACGAACGCACGCACGCACACACGCACACACGAGCAGAAACACAAACACACGCGTGGACAAAAGCACGTTGCCCAATTGTCCGCTGAAAAAGTTTCGAGAATATTGTGGTTGTGGGCGGCAACTAATTAAATAGCTTTAAAGTTCAAACGTCGTCAATAATACTTCACACTCACTTCCAACGGTTTCGACAGCTTTTCACAAGGTATAGTCTTAGTGGAATTCGCTGTTATCAGTTGAGATGATACTGGTGGGTGGATATTGGCTGGTCGCAGAAAAGATCGTTGCTTCGAATTTTCTGCACGATTTGAAAATTTATATGATTTTCTTGAGGTGTCTTCTCGCTACTTGAGTGTCGAACATGTGACGAGCAACTGATGGCCGTTGCTTAAGCAAAGGCTGGCGTATGTTTGTATAAATCGCGGCAGCTACGCGTCGCGGACGTCGACAACGTACTATGGTGTGAACACGAATTCCATCGGGCAAAATTTATGGCAGTTATGTGGGGTGCAAAAAGAGTCCGTTTCTTATTGAAATTTCACAGCTTAATAAATATAGAAATTCATGTCGAAAAATATTTGTTTTTCTGTCTTAATTATATTACACTCGACACGTTGTGATGTTGACATGTGCTATCGATAACGAATACGAATACAATAACAATTGACAGTAGTAGTTACACAAATATTATTAACTGCCAGCGATAGTTTGTGCAGCCCACTGTGCGACGGCGACAACAATTCTAGAGAGCAAAAATTGAAAGAAATAAAAAGTGAGCAACGAAAAGTTCACAAATAACTAAGTCGCCGGCGGCATACATTTGTATGTATGTATGCATGCATGTATGTATGTAACTATGTATGTTTGTACATGGCAACAAAAACGACACATTTACATAAGCACATTTATATGTGTGTATGTTTGTGTATATTTTAACATTTCTACATACTCATTTAATCGCTGCAAAATGAGCCAACAACAATTAGATGATCTGAGCGCCAAAGTTGAGAGAGAGAGAGAGAGAGCGTTTTTTAACGTTTTAGCATTCTCTCATCACACCAAAAACTTGCTGCCTCATTTCTCACAGCAGTGGGTCAGAGACGTCGAGTGGATTGTGATCATTGTTTTGGCAGCGTTTTCACTTTTAAGCCCAGTTTCGACTAGAGCACCATGTGGTCGCTTCTGGCCTGTTGCTCATTTGAGTGCTGGCAACTCCATACGAACGTGCCCACAACATGTGAAGATAGGCAGATAGTGATGGCTGCCAGCGAGAGAGTGAGAGGAGTAAGGCAGAGGGGCAGTGTTGCCGGATTAGCTTATTTCAGGCTAGCTCTAGCATATTTGAAAATGGATTATCGCCATAACTTTAGCATATTTTTAAATTCATAACAAAAAACAAAAGATACAAAATTTAAGTAAGCACGAAAATAATTAAATCTGCGATTTGTTACAAATGTTGTACATGCATTTGCATTTTTATTGGTCAGAATCTAGCGGACACTCATCACTGCAGAGGTGATAAAGAGCGCGCACCGAAGCTTTTGGTAGCTTTTAAGCTTCAAGATTAGCCGTTGATTTGATTGTAATGTGAAATTGTTGTTGTTACAAGTCATAATGAAATACCGGCCGGCGTCGACATTGAAAGAAAGAGAGATAGACAGAAAGAGAGAGTGGGCGATCGAGCGAGAGAGCGGTCGCGGCAAGAGAAAGCTCCGACCTTGCTTGCAACAGTGGTGCCATTCACAATGCCAGTGCTGCCATTTTGTATAAGTGAGGTTAATCATAACATTTTCTCTTTGAATTGATGTCCGCTATAAACATCCGATGGCACACGTGACAATATACATACATACATACATGTACATACAAATGCATAAATATATGTACATATTATTGTGTATGTAAGGTATTTTTTAATTGTACATTAGAGCGGCATATTTTTGGCTGCGCAATGCCGCAAATAAATAGAAATAAATAAAATTATAAATATATGTTGTATGTGTATGCTTGTGTGTGTATACAACAATTTAGATTGCCAAAATGCGATGCGTAGTATTTAACAACACGCTAAGTTTCATCACCCTTGCATGTGCAAGTGTGTGTGTGGGTGTAAATTTGTATGTGTGCGTGATGTGATTTGTTTGCCGAGAACTGTCAAAAGTGCGAGAGTTATCGATATGTCGCTATCGCGTTCATTATCGATAGTCAGCACGACGGTTAAATAATTCAAACAGCAGCATGTAATGATTATATACATATTGTATTGCAAACAAAAGGGGAATTATAAACGTCTTAAGCTAACAAATATTGACATAGGTTGTGGGCGATAATTCCCTATTTATTTCAACGCAAACGTCGCGCGAAGATTGCGCCACCCACAAGACAGCTGGCCAGAAGACTAAAGCTCAACGTCTTGCTGAGGAATCTGTCCTGCCATTGGCGATTGGCAATGCACTGGCTGTACGGCATGCTGGAGAACGAGACGCTGTTGTAGAGCGGCACCCAGAGACGAGGGAACAGGCGGAACAACGTCGTGTCCAGCCACTTGCGACAGCGGAAGGACAAACGTTTGGTTAAATCGCGCATCTGCAGTGAAGAGATTTAAATAAATTAGGCAAAAAGTAAATACAGTACAGTATAGATATGCTCCCCCATCATTTGTGCCTGGGCTTTAGTTACTCTTAATTATTCTCTCAAATGGGTTGTTATAATATTGTTGCTTGTACCGATTCAAACTATTAATTATTAAATAAATGAAAAAAATATAATATCGATAATTGCACTCCCATCTTCTACATCAAAAATTGTGCTATTATCTGCAATGTGCAATTAAAATAAAAATAGTTTTTAAATATATTTTTGTTAATCTAATATTAAGCGTTTTTTAACTGAACTTGTTCTCACAAAACAAAAAAGTCTGTTGCCTTAAAATCAGTGCTATAATCTGAAATTTGAAATGCATTTAAGTCATTTAATAAACTGAATGATAAGTTTTTAAAACCAAAAGTTCCTTTAATTATCGATGTTAAGCTGTATTCAAAAATTGGGCCTGGGCAAAGCAGCTAAGTCAGATCAATTTTATTTGATTTTCAACATATAAAACTGTTTCCTGAATAAGTTTCAAGTTCACTATACGCTACTATATTTTTAGTAATCATCGGAAATCTCAATTTAATTTATATTCGAAGTGATCATGTCCAAATTGGAAACTAGCTTTGAATTCGAATATTTCGATATGGGTGGGCGAAGATAAGCGTGGCCAAACTGCCAAAAACAAAACGTGAACCTCGTGTAGCATTAAGTAGCACTGTTCCCAAATATGGCAGGTTTAACTACTGTAGTATCTAAGATCAGGCTGTTCATGCAGACGGACAGACAGACAGACGGACATGAGAGTATTTGGAATATGCGAACGCACCTCGACGTAGTTGTACATGGCCAGATCGCAAATGGCGAAGGCGTCCTGCCAGCGCGACTCGGTGAACTTGGCCAAGGCTTCGTCCAGCGGCAGCTGCTCGTTGAGAATGGAGGTGAGCAGCGTGACGTCCTCCATGCCGGCGTTCATGCCCTGGCCATAGTAAGGCACCATGGCGTGAGCCGCATCGCCCAGAATCAGCGCCTTGTCGGCATAATGATACGGCTTGCACTTGACGGACAGCAAATGCTGCGGACGTGTCTTGAAGAAGTCCTTGATGAGCTGCTGCTCCCCGATCAGCGGCAGCGCGTCCACATAGTGCTTGCGGAAGAAGTCCAAGAGCTGTTGATGCGTCTTCAGCTGGGCGAACAGCTCAAAGGGCATGGACAGCGTGACCGTGAAGGATTTGTCCTGATTGGGCAGCGCGATCATCATGAAGGAGTCGCGTGGCCAAATGTGCAGATAGTTGGGTGGCATCTGAAATTCGCCGTCCTTGGCGGGTATGCACAACTCCAGATACCCTGTCCCAATGTACTCCTGCGAGTAATTGAATCCCGGCGTGCGCACCAACTGCTGACGCAGCGTGCTGAAGGCGCCATCGCAACCCACAATCAGATCCGCGCTGGCCGAGATCAGCTGCTGTTCGCGCGCCACCTTGAACTGCATGTGGCCCTCGCCGATGTTCGCCGTGGCCAGCTTGTGCTCGAAGTGGCAGCTGATGTTCGGGAAGGCATCGCAGGCATTGAGCAGCACCTCGTTGAGCTGCTTGCGGCCCACGGAGTAGAGGCACTGCTTGGTGCACGGATCGTACAGCACAACGCTGGTCCGGCCACGCACATTGTGCAGCATCCTCCCACGCATGGGTATCGCGGTGGCCAGCACCTGCTCCTCCAGCCCGACGGCTGCCAGCGCCTTGCGGCCGCGCTGCGACAGCGCCAAATTGATGCTGCGTCCCTGGACCAGCTCTGCGGTCCGAATGTCCTCGCGGTACTCGTACAGATGCACCTCGTTGCCCATGCGGGCAAAGTTCAAGGCCGCCAGGGATCCAACCTGAAAAAACCAACAAATTAAACATAACTTCGATTCTAGGCTGGCAACAACAACATCTGTACATCTTATCTGTATAAGAAAAATAAAGAACTGAGTTTTATATAATCCTTTTTTTTTTCATAGGGCGGGTTGGAACGTGGCCATTCATTAAAATCCGTGCAGTGAATGCTGGACTAGATTAATATTGTACCCACAGATATTTTAATATAATTGTTTTTTAAATTACTTTTTAAATTTGTAATTAATAATTCCATGTTATATTTCTAGTCTTGTAATCATAATTTTATTTTATAATTTTTTTATAGTCGTATTTAAAGAAATAATTTAAAGAAGACTTCCTTAGTCCAAAAGCTGTATTCAGCCGTAAGATTTAGACGCTTAGGCGGACAGACAGACGGAAATAAATTTCTTGTCCAGGTTGTTGCGTAATCAAAAGATGATTATGATAATCAGATGTGAATCGAAGTTGTCAAGTTAAGTCGTTTAATTCTACTTAGTTTTAGGATTTGTCTTGCATTATCGAAATAGATTAGAAATAGAATTAGAAAATATAAATTGAAAGTAAATTGATTGTAGTGTAACTATGCATACAAGTAAAAGCATGATTAATTGAAAAACAAACCAACTAAAATAATTCGGGCAAGTTTTAATTTAAATTCAACTAGTCGACGAATATAATGGTAGGGATCGCTGGCAAAAAGTTTGTTGTTTTTTTGTTTAGTATTATTTCTAAAATATAGTTGTTGTTATAAGACAAATTGTAAAAAAAAGTAGATAACAAAAAAAAGCCAGTTGATATTTGGATTAATGTACTTATTGAATAAAGACATGACTGAACCAAAATTATTACTACGTTAAGAAGGAATACCTTTCATAATCACAATTTTTCTGATCTGAAACTCGACTGTTTCCCTGCAAGGAATCACTGACATTCTGGAATATCGTGCTCATGTTCAGAACTTTAATGAGTTTTTTTAGGATAATCCCAAAATATGCTCGGCATCGCTGATAAGATAAGAAGACTTACCAGGCCCGCTCCAATGATAGCCACCTTGCGACGTTCCCCCTCCGCGGCTCCATTGACTTCCATCTGGTTGTACTTGATGCTGTGTGACATTACTTTGACTTTATGCTGTGACCGTTCGCTAGGTGCGTTGTACGCGTAATGAGATTCAGCTCGCAGCAAACATGCTGTCTACCAAGACAGTAAATGCCAACTATCTTCCCAAAGAGTGGTTAGTTCCGCGATAGACAACCAACAACCAAAGCGACACCGACTAAGGGAAACCCTTCAACTGCAGCCGCAATTCCCGGCAGTAGGGCAACCGCCAAAGGTGTTTTCACTTTCAAACGGCATGACTATCAAAGGGCAATCCAATTTAAATCGTCACTCTAAGACAGTCTCAGTGGTCAAGCTTAATTAGCAATTAATTATTAATATATTGCCCAACACGTTGTAAAGCAACGTTTATGGGATTTTCCCACAACTAAATACATTAAAATATACAAACATCTGACATAAATATTCCCGGGAAAGTTGTAACCCAAAAACTCGGTAAATGCAGATGATGTTTATTTTATTGGGCCATGCATAAATTGAGTAGAGCAAAAACAAACTGCAAATACAGTAGAGTCTCGACAATTGCAATGGAAAGTAACGAGGAAATTGTATGTATTTTTTACAAATAAACTCATCCATTGAATATATTTATCAATCTATTTTCTGTCACTTTTGTCAGGTAAAAAACAGATATACCCTTTATGCAACTTTCACTGTAGTATCGTGCATGCATTTGCCAAACATTTGCATTCTAAATATATGTATTTAGAAGTATTGCATACCGATTGCTTAAGCAGATGGACAACGATTTGTTAAGCATTTTATTTGATGTTGGCCTCAAAAGAAGTGCAATATTTACGGCACATAAAAAAGATTTAAGGAAAGTGATAACATACAATCACTTATTTATTTAGCATTAGAAGGCAAACGACCCCAAAAACCACGTAAACGTAAAATTAGAGCAAAGCTATTAAAATTAAATTTCTTATCAAATTATAACATAATTAAAGCAATAACACGATTGTATCTACAGTAACGTACATTACGTACAGTAACGTACATCATTAATCAATTAAATTAAATAAATAAAAAGTTAGCTTTTTGAATATGTTAAACTCTGTCAGAGGCAAGTCTAGCAGCTTCAAAAAGCCCGCTGCATTATGTGAAAGCCAAAAGAACTTGTTGCCTGGTCACACTGTAACCCAGAACAGCTGTTCCGCGTGTGCGCGCAACTAGTGAATGGTCAGACGCCATTGTGTACAATAAAGTGTGTCGCTGTCGCCAAAAAAAAAGTTTTATAAATTGCCAAAAAAAGGTCGTTGTCGTTGGTGTTTTATACATTTTTAGCTCCCAAGGAAATCGACCACAAAAGGCAAAACACAAAATGGTAATAAAACGCGGGCGTACACATAATATCGACGTAAATCTAGAAAAAGTGCTGTGCGAAAATACGCATTTTTATAGGTTCATTCGATTTTATTATTAACCTTATGTGCGAGAATCATTTTATGGGGCTGCTATTTTAGAAAACCATTTTGCAACTTCGCAGCAACGTATTTCACATCGCATTTTTTAATTACTACGGTTTTTTGCAGGGAAATGAAACGTCGCTGCCTATGGAAATGTGCTCGAATTGTAAGTAAAAAATTTACATACATTTATTTAGTACACTTTGCATGCTACATATCTACAGTCAATGTCATTTGAATGGAATTCGGCCAGCTGTTTTATATGAATATGCATATCTAAACACGTAGCTTTGCGCATTATGTGAGCACAAATTGTCATTTACAAGCGTTTACATGGCCTGCTATCTAATTGTTTGTCCAGCAGCTCAACACGAGCCTGAATTATGCGAGCGTGACACTTGCTTGTTGTTAGAGCGAGACGACAGCAGTCGAACTAAAGTTTGGCTAGTTCGCGGAACTAGTTCCGACTGCAGTTTAGGTTTTGAATTCATGCCTGCAAATGAAACAAGTGTCATTAAATTCAATTTGCCCCATTTCGATGTGGGATACTAAAAGTACAAAAAATGTCATATTGCCATTTACAAGCATTTTTACATGGCCTGCTATCTAATGGTTTGTCCAGCCATATGCAATTGGAATATGAATTATGCGAGCATGACAGTTGCTTGTTGTTAGAGCGAGAGTCGAGCTAAAGTTTTGCTAGTTCACGGAACTAGTTCCGACTGCAGTTTATGTTTTTTTAATTTATGCTTGCAAATGAAACAAGTGTCATTGGCAAGGCAAATACAATTTCGTTGTCATCGCTGTGGGATGCTAAAAATACAAAAAAAGCAACGCACACTAACGAAGCACGTGCAACCCATAGAAATAATTAGCTTATGAAATCAGCTTTTGTTGTGCTGTATCCGATTGCACTGTAACCAAAGCAAATTCTCTTCTGTTGTCTATGCAGTCGACGCGGATGAGATACGTCGATTGGGCAAACGGTTCCGCAAACTGGATCTGGACAATTCGGGGGCCCTGAGCGTGGACGAGTTCATGTCGTTGCCGGAGCTGCAACAGAATCCTCTGGTGCAGCGGGTCATTGATATTTTCGATGCTGACGGCAATGGCGAGGTCGATTTCAAGGAATTCATTCAGGGCGTCTCGCAGTTCAGTGTCAAGGGTGACAAATTGTCAAAGCTGCGCTTTGCCTTTCGCATCTATGACATGGACAACGATGGCTACATTTCAAATGGCGAACTGTTCCAGGTGCGTATACGCAATATTTGCAATGTATTCAAATAAACTAAAATAAAAACGACATTTTGTAGGTATTGAAAATGATGGTCGGCAACAATTTGAAAGACACGCAACTGCAGCAAATTGTGGACAAGACAATCGGTTTCGCGGACAAGGACGAGGATGGCAAAATCTCCTTCGATGAGTTCTGTTCGGTTGTGGGCAACACGGACATACACAAGAAGATGGTTGTTGATGTTTAAGAACGGAGATTGTAGAGCACTCACCACACACTGCTACTGCTGCATAGGTTTACGAGTAACGTGTACTTTTTTTATATGCGCATTATCGCGAAACATATTTTTCACTAGTTACTATTTATTTTTTATATATATATACATATATTGTTTGTTTTTTATTATCTCTCTTTTTACATTAATTTAATTATTTTGTTTAATTAATTCATTGTTTTCGTCGTTGTTATCAAGCTGTGAGTCAAACGAAACGAAACGAAGCGAGAAAATGAGAAGAATATCTTAATATTTACACAGCCGTTAGTGAGCTAAACAAACAATTTTGAATCACTCGCTTTAAAACGCTCCTACGAATAATATATCACATTTTCTAAAAGAAAAACAACAATTTTTTAAAAACGTTGTATCTCTAAGTCGTAAAGTAAATGAAGAGAACGAGAGAGTAATAAATGGAAACGCAATACAAGAAGAACAGATAGATAGAGAGAAGTGAATATAGTGAAAATTGAAAATTGAAAATGTGCGCCTCCTACTTACATACTTCTTAAATATATAGTCATAATTTATTATACAACAAATATACACGTAATGAATTGAAGCAAACACAAATAACACCAGAATGCATCAAGCAGACTACGAATAATTCATATGAAGAAGCGATAAAAATAAAGCAACAAGTTGAGCGTTTTTCAACAACCAAAAAAAAAACAAATAATTCAAAAACAATTCAATACCGTTACCAACTAAATTATACTTGCAACAACAACAAATTCAAATCAAAACTTAAAATGTTAAAGCACAATGAAAATTATGGAAATTTGCGTGTTCATAAGCTTTAAACTAACTCATACTTGTGTGTGTGTGCGTGAATGAGAGTGTGTGTGTGTGTGTATGTGTGTGTGAGCCTAATTTACACTTTCTCTTGTCGAAAAAAAAGAAATATCTTAATATACTTAGCTTTTGTTAATTACTTCTAATTCTCCTGTGATTTGGCCAAAAACAAAATCTATACAAGTGTGCATGTCGATGAGAACTCCGTTAATCTATTTATACTTATATACTGATATATACTTATATACATACATATATATATATATATACTTATATACTCTTAATGAAACTCTAATTTATAGAGCTTTTAACACACACACAAAAAGCAAAAGAAGCAAACAACAACAACAACAAACTGTGCTATGTTCTTAACTCTTTTTTACTAACATTTAATGCCAACTCAGCATAATTGTTTATGGGAAACAAATAAGATATTTATATATACATACATGCAGATATGTATATTATAACATTTTTCAATTATGTATATGAATATTGCATACATACTTACAACTAATTCTAATCAAGTTAACTTAGTAATTATTAAATGAAAGGCAAATCAATACACAACAAACAAAATCGAATAATTATACATTACCGATGGTTGATTAACAAAATGAAAAAAAAAAAGAAAAAAACTTTTATACTTAACTTAAAAACAAAGATTATTATTATTGAAAAAGAAAACAAAACAAAAATGAAACTCTAGTTAAAGGAATTAACGAAATGCATGTTACAAATTTTTACAATTAGCAAATTTTTTGCACAATCGCCATTCAATTTGTTAGCTAATCCTAATCAATTTTTTCATAATGTTTATATACTACTTATTAACGAACGCAATTTGTAAAAGTCAGCCAAAGATACCGACGACAAAAACTCGAATGCTATTTCCTCAGCTGCACAACAAGAACAAGAACGTGACAATTGAACGTCAAAACAGAACAGAAATCAAAACAACAAAAGGGAACTCAGTTAGGCGGCTCGATGAAGCAATAAATAAATAAATATATATATATACTATTTATGCCAGTTTAACTTTTATTGAACGTTTAATAAATAATGAATATGCAAATGTATTTATGCTCTAACGACGGCAGACGCAGACGGCTTTGTCACTGCAGTAACCTCCTTTGTAGCGTCGAGCGATGCAGTGGACGGCACAGGCAGAATGATTCACATTGAAGGCGCTGAGCAGATCGCAGGTGGCACGTTTCTGGCGCAGATTCAACTCGGTGGCAGTCTCCAGCAAAGTGTCCGGCGAGTCCACATCTTCCAGCTGCACCTCTTCGGTCTCATAGAGCAGAGGATGCGCCTGTGTCAGCGCCAGGAAGAGCACAACAAAGCCAAGGCACACTATGGTCTTCATGATGATTGCAGTTGTTGTCTTTCGAACTGTTGATGCTGCTTTCAGACGAGCGTCCAGCTTTTATAGGTGCCATCTAGGCTGCTGATAAGCTGGCGGGACTCCCAGTTGGTGTATTTAATTAAGCTTCTTGGTATGCTTGAGCGCTGATCACGTACGAGGGGATTTACTGGGCGACAACTGGAAAATCCATAAATTATGACAATAGGAGTCAACTGATGTAATGCTAGATAAAGCAATCTAATTTTACTAAGAAATTTGTGCAAACTAAACTCAAATTCGCATTTTAATGCAATTTGATAAATTTCGAAGTTTTTGAAAATGCCGCCAACCGTTTGTGTTTTGAACCCATACGGCAAGTAGTCGTAACGAGTCACAGCTGAATTTCACAATGCGCGGCAAATTGATACGCCAGCCCTGGTATTTTTCAGAGCGCAAGTAAACATTGCACTTTATTTGAGAATAGGCATTTGTTAACGCAATTTATGTGGCTAAACAATAGAACAAAATGTCGACCATCGAGGGCATTTACTCGCTGCGTCTGGTCATTGCGGACTTTTACATGGAGAAGCCAATCTTCGGCCTGGATCCCTGTTACTCCGAGCTGCGCGGCAAAGAAATCAAACGCGTAAGAAATGCAAAATTAACGGAGCTTAATGAATAACACAATACTTATTTATTTATTAGGTGCCCATTGTGCGAATCTTTGGGGCCAATGCCAGTGGCCAGAAGAGCTGCATGCATGTGCACGGCGTATTTCCGTACTTTTATATACCCTACGATAAGCGAGATTTCGAGACGCTGGAACGCGGCATTCTCCAGATAGCGATGCATCTGGACAAGGCGCTGAACATATCGCTGGGTCAGGGCAGCTCCGATGCGCAGCATGTCTTCAAGATCCAGCTGGTCAAAGGCATGTGAGTTTGAAATACATTTATTTAATAAGTTACCAAATTAAATGCTACTTATTTGTTAGTCCCTTCTATGGGTATCATCGGGTGGAGCATCAGTTTCTGAAGATCTACATGTTCAATCCTCGTTTTGTGCGTCGTGCGGCGAATCTGCTGCAAAGCGGCGCCATACTCAACAAGAACTTCAATCCCCACGAATCGCATGTGCCTTATATACTGCAGTTCATGATCGATTTCAATCTGTATGGCATGAGTTATTTGCATGTCCCCCTCGAGGTGGTCAAGTTCCGGCGCAGCAACGAGCAGGAGGGTGAGCAGTCACTACATCAGCTGTAGATAAATCCGTATGTAGTTGTTTACTCTGTCTAGTGGTGCCCTATGGCGATGTGAAGCCGCAACAGTTGCTGGACATCGGCAGTGCCCGCAAAGTGAGCTGCAGCAGCTTGGAACTGGACATCAGCTCGAATTTTATACTCAATCGCTTTCAGCTGGTCGCCAAATCCAATGCCACGCACACGAATCCCGGCATTGAGGCCATCTGGCATGATGAGCAAGTGCGTCGCCAGAAATTAGCGCAGAGCTTCGGTGCCGACGAGCAAAAACTCAATGCGGTAATTGATGCTACTTAAAAAGATAATTATTTGTAGTTAATATTTCTTTCAACTGGCTTTAAGATACCCATTCTGGAGGTGCCGCCTACACAGGAACGTCCCAACATTGAGCTGGCCGAAAGCGATGTTTTCTATCGCACCGCCTTGGAGAGCAAGCTGTTGTCTTTGGAGCAATCGTTGAGCGCCGATCAAACGCTGTCGGAGCAGAGTCAAGTGAGCGCTGGGCATGTGACGCTGCAGACAAGCGTCAAGGAGCAGCGTCGCACATTTAATTTGCAAAAGTTGCTGGCCAACTTGGTGTATCCCGAGGAATGCTCGCAGGAGGCGCAGCAGCAGCTGGTGAATGCATCGTTCATACAGAATCATTTGTCGGGCAGCGGCAGTGCGCACAGTTTTGTGCAGCTGCCGGAGCAGCTCGAAGACTCCGACTATTTGGATGATACGCTGGTGGATGAGCAGCTCCAGCTGCTGCAGTCGCAGGCTCCAGTGCCGCATGATGCCACCTGTAAAAGAAATACTTTTCAAAACAATTTAAAAACTTTGGCTAACGCTTTGTTTTCTTAGTGCGCGAGGAGGACTTGGAGCTGCTGGATGTACTGCAGCAGCTGGAGGAGCTGAATGCCAATGAATCCCATATCGATTTGGACAGCTCGTTGGCGCCGCTTTCCCAGCAACACAACAACTGTAAGGCAATTACCAAATCATCGCAGCTGGCATTCATAAAGTCTATTTTCTAGTTGAGCTCACACCGGAGCTGCTGGACAAACAGACGGCAGCTGAAGCCGCCAAGCAGCCGCTTTCGGAGGATGAAGACGACAGCTCAGATGAGGAGACGACTGCTGGCAATATACATGACTTTTCAGTGGCCCTAGACGACATCGATGAGCTGCTGCTGAAACTGACGCAGAGTCAGCCCAAAGCGGAGGCAGAAAAGTCTGTCAAAATGCCGCAAATCGATGGCGCCGATGATCAACTGCCGCGCACGCCCAAAAAAGCCAAGGAGAAGCCCAAAACACAGCGAAGTCCGCCACGCACGCCCACCACGCCTAAGAGTCGCATCACAAGGCAACAGCCACGTACTCCCAAGTCCAGTGCGGCCAAGAAGTACGCTCCTTTGCCCTTGACAATAGTCAGCAAGTCGGCGCAGAGTAAGTAGAGATTGAAGATGAAGTATCTTATAGACCATATACTGAATTGTTATTATTTAAATAAAATTTAATCCCTCTTGTAACTACAGAGAACACAACGGAATCCTGTCACATGCCCATTCAGCTCAGCCAGCAGCTGGACACGGTCAGGAGGTGGGTGCAATTAAATACCTTTGAATACCTTAATAATAATAATAATAATACCTTATCTTTAGTAATCCCGCGCTGACGTTGCGCAAGAAGCTGGCTATGACGGAACTGCGTCGCAAAACTATTTCAGCGCCGCCAGAGGCTCTCAAGGTGGTGTCGGCACAAGCTGCAGCAGCAAAGGAACAGTGAGTTTTACTCCACTTACAATTCGTTCACTCAAGCATGTTGTCTTTTAGCATGCCACTTCGTCGCAGTCTGCGCAATCGTGCCCAGGACTTGGACAAAACTCACATCGTTTGCTCGCTGACGCCGCGGCAGAAGAATCCCAAAATGTCTGAAATTTTTGAGTCGAAAACGGACACATCAACGATTCCAGATGAAGTAAAGAAGCCACGTCGTAGTACACGGAATTCCAGCAAGCAGGAAGCCCTAGTAGAGGCTGTGGAAAAAAAAAAGACAGCGAAATCTAAAACTAAAGTTGCGACTGCATCTGAATCGATTGTAAAGAAACAGTCTGTGGGTTCAGCAACGCAAATGAAGACTACAGATTCACCAGCTACTTTAAGAGTAGAAGCTGAGCCGGTCAAGCAGTCTGTGGGCGCGCAAAACACTGTAAATGAAATTAACAGGCAGACTTCGCAAAGATCAGAAACATTTGCTGAAACTACTCCCAAATTGGGTAGCGGAAAACAGGCTGTTGAATCGCCAGCTGCAGCCAGCGAGGAGGATGAAACCATTGTGTCCGATACAGAAAGTGATCGATCGCTGGTAAAACTAAGAAAGACGCCGAATTTAAGACGTTTGCGAAGAAGTTTTCGCGACACTTTGCTGGCGAGGAATGCGACGCCAACAAGCAGACGATTAGCGAGTCCTCTGGCAGAACAGAAAGTGCCGGAAATAAGTGCAAGTCCGTCAACTGAGACAACAGTTAATGGAACTTTAGCAAGGGAAACATCAATACTTCAAACTCCTTTAAGGGAAAAGCTGGAAAGTCCAACTCCAAGGAGTGCAGCTCACGAAACTCCAACATCCACGATGCCAGCTTTTGCCAGTCCACTACTCCCAACTCCAAAGAGTGCTGCTCCTGTTGAACCCTGCGAAGTGCTTGCCACACCGCACTGCAGTCCACAGAGCCTGGAGGGCAACACGCCCGAGTTGATGCAGAGCTTCTACGAGCACTCGTTCATGGTCAACAGTCCCTCAGTATTCAGCGAAGATTTGAGCAGTCCACAAGGCAATGCACAGCCCAAACCCGTTGCTAAGCCAAGCAACGACGCCTCCAAATCCTCGTTTGTCATCACTCCACTCGAGCTGCCGCCCAGCTACGAGGAAGTGCTGCATGGCTGTCGGAAGCTGGACTTTCCCGAGTACACGTTCCAGCAGCCCTTCTACAGCAATCCCGCGGATGTCAGCAAAATGACCGAGGTGGGTTTTCTGGTGCTGCGCATTCCCGGCAACAAACCCAACGATCTGGAGCCATTCGAGAGCTGTGCGCTGCCAAGCAGTCGTGGCTTGGCCGCCTGGCGACGCAAGCAGCTGCTGCAGATTGGCGGGCCTGCCATGTTGCAGCGCTACAAGAATGCGGGACAGATTCGCGAGTACTTCAGCACCGACAAACGGGTTGTGATTGAGCCAGCGTTGAGTGCACCGAGCAGGCAGGATGCCAGGATCTGGCTGAAGGCACGCGAGCTGCACCAGCAGCGACAAGGCGGACGAGAGGAGGAGCGTGCGCAGGACAACGATGTGGATAGTCCCATCAAAATAAAGCGGCAGAAGATAACCATGATGCTGAATGAGGGCGATGGTGCAGTCGATGAGGATGGCGAACTTGACTGCAGCGGCATCAGCCTGACACCCATTTCCATGACCTTAACGCCAGCGTCGAGTCAAAGACAATCTGTGCGCAACAAAGCGCGCTCCCGTCGCGGCACCAAGCTGCAGTTTCAGGCGTCTCAGGATGAGCCGCAGCCGGGCAGCAGCCAGTCGAGTGAGCAGAGCGTTGCCAGCAGCGCCGCCTTGGATGCCTTGGAGCGCAGTTCATTTGTGCGACAGCTGGACAGCATGACCAGCGGTCGCAACAGCCACGAGCTGAGTTTTGGTCTCAACCAGGCGTCGCTGGACAACACGTTTGGGTTTAAGGTCAATCTGGAGAATCTGCAGCAGGCCAAGGCGGACATTGAGGTGATACAATGTCTCGTAGACATCTTTCAACTTTTAGCTAAACTCTTGTTCTCTTTGCTGCAGTGCAACTATCTGACCATCATGACGCTGGAGTTGTTTGTGGCGACGCGCGAGGATCTGCAGCCGGATCCGCTGCACGACGAGATTCGCTGTCTGTTCTATGCCATCGAGCACAGTTTGCCGCCAGCCACAGTGGGCGAAACTCTGCCCAGCAAAGCCTGTGGCTACATCATCGTCAGCGATGCCTCCGATCTGCTTACCGAGGGTCGGCATCATGCTCTGGATTCCGATATTGAGCTGCAGGTGGTGCAGAGCGAAGCGCAGGCTTTTGAGGCATTGTTGGCGCTCTGCGCACGCTGGGATGCGGACATCTATGCAGGCTACGAGATCGAGATGAGCTCCTGGGGCTATGTCATCGAACGGGCCAAGCATTTGTGCTTCAACATTGCGCCGCTGCTGTCGCGTGTGCCCTCCCAGAAGGTGCGCGACTTTGTCGACGAGGATCGCGAACAGTTCACAGATCTCGATGTGGAGATGAAGCTCTGTGGTCGCATCTTGCTCGATGTGTGGCGTCTGATGCGCTCCGAGATTGCACTCACCTCGTACACCTTCGAGAATGTCATGTACCACATCCTGCACAAGCGTTGTCCTTGGCACAGTCCACGAGCGCTCAGCGACTGGTTTGCCTCGCCCTGCACTCGTTGGATAGTCCTGGAGTATTATCTGGAACGTGTTCGCGGCACTCTGGCACTGCTTGGGCAACTGGATCTCTTGGGACGCACCAGTGAAATGGCCAAGCTCATTGGCATTCAGTTCTACGAGGTGCTGTCGCGTGGATCTCAGTTCCGCGTGGAGAGCATGATGCTGCGGTAAGTGGTAGCTTTGGTGTAAAAGGATATTGGATATATAGATTGGAAGGAACAAAGAGACAGTTAAGCTTATTTTTCTGCTTCTCCTTAATATCTGTAATAATATATCGAGCTGTCTTAATTTGCTGCATTCTCTTTCTGCAGCATTGCCAAGCCCAAGAACCTGGTGCCGCTCTCGCCAAGCGTGCAACAACGTGCCCACATGCGAGCACCCGAATACCTGGCGCTGATCATGGAACCGGAGTCACGCTTCTATGCAGATCCGCTGATCGTGCTCGACTTTCAGAGTCTGTATCCCAGCATGATTATCGGCTACAACTACTGCTTCTCCACGTGCCTGGGTCGAGTGGAGCACCTGGGTAGCAGCACAACCTTCGAGTTCGGCGCCTCCCAGCTGCGTGTGTCGCGTCAAATGTTGCAGCAGCTGCTGGAGCGCAATCTGGTCACGGTGTCGCCCTGTGGCGTGGTGTTTGTGAAGCGAGAGGTGCGCGAGGGAATATTGCCACGCATGCTGAGCGAAATTCTGGACACGCGCCAGATGGTGAAGCAGTCGATGAAACTGCATAAGGATAGCTCTGCGTTGCAGCGTGTGCTGCACTCTCGGCAGCTGGGCTTGAAGCTGATGGCCAATGTCACCTACGGTTATACGGCGGCCAATTTCAGTGGACGCATGCCAGCCGTGGAAGTGGGTGACTCGGTGGTCTCCAAAGGCCGCGAGACGCTCGAGCGTGCCATCAAGCTGGTGGAGATGAACGACAAGTGGAATGTTCGAGTCGTTTATGGCGATACGGATTCGATGTTTGTGCTGGTTCCGGGACGCAATCGTGCCGAGGCATTTCGCATAGGTGAAGAGATTGCCCAGGCGGTCACTGAAATGAATCCACATCCCGTCAAGCTGAAGCTCGAGAAGGTCTATCAGCCGTGTATGCTGCAGACCAAGAAGCGCTACGTCGGCTACATGTATGAAACACCCGACCAACAGCAGCCCATCTATGAGGCCAAGGGCATTGAGACAGTGCGTCGCGATGGCTGCCCAGCGGTGGCCAAAATGCTGGAGAAGGTGCTGCGACTGCTCTTCGAGACGGCTGATGTCAGCCAGATCAAGCAGTATGTGTGTCGGCAGTTCACCAAACTGTTGTCGGGACGCGCCAATCTGCAGGATCTCATATTCGCCAAGGAGTTTCGTGGCCTCAATGGCTACAAGCCGACGGCTTGTGTGCCAGCGCTGGAGTTGACACGGTGAGCAGTAGTAGTATAATCAAATTATTATCAATTGCACTGTTTCCTTTTTAATTTGCCCAGCAAGTGGATGCAGAAAGATCCGCGCCGTGTGCCGCGACGTGGCGAGCGTGTGCCCTTCTGCATCATCAACGGGCCGCCGGGCTTGCAGCTCATTCGCCTTGTGCGTCATCCGCACGAGCTGCTGGCCAACGAGGGCTACAAGATCAATGCCATCTACTACATCACCAAGGCCATTATACCGCCACTGAATCGTTGTCTGCTGCTCATTGGTGCCGATGTGAATGAATGGTAACAAACTGGAGAATTTCGAATACACTCATTCAATTCTCATACTTTTCTTGTAGGTTCAGCAATCTGCCGCGCAAGCTGCTGATGACGCCAGCGATGTCCACAGCCGGGGAACTAATGAATCGCGGCAGCGCCAAGTCCACGATATCCCAGTATTTTTCTACGACCAACTGCATCATCGATTGTGGGCGCCAGACCAAGGAGGGCATCTGCTCCGATTGTGCACGAAACCCCAGCAAATGCGTGGTCACATTGCACTCTCGCTTGGCACAGCTGGAGCGTGGCCATCGACTGACGCAGCAGATCTGCCAGGCCTGCTGCGGCCGACTGGGGGAACTGCAATGCGGCTCGTTGGATTGTCCCGTGCTCTATGTGCTGGAGGTGAAGCGCAGGGAGCTGCAACAAATGCCACATATACGCCAACAGATCGAGCAACGTTTTTGATTATTTTTGTATATATATATATATATATTTAACTTTTTATTCGACTAAAAAAGTTAAAATGCTACAAGTTCATTGTCTGCAGCACAGTTCACATGTATATCGCTTATACGCTATGTATGCCGAGGGTGTGTTCATGTTTTATCTTCGTGTATATGCGTTGTTAACTATTGATAGTTATGTTTTGTTGAGAGTTGTGTTTTACATTAATTATATTATATGTGGGTGTGGGTGTTGGTGTGTGCATGTATATGTGTGTATAATAATCGCATGAGGATGTGCATTTTACAAATAATCTAAAATTTACTTATGTACGTTGCTTTTAACAATTTCCAATGAGTTTTAACCAAATTAAATAACAATCATCAATTAATAATATATTATATATGTATTTATGTATATAACCATGTACATAAGGTTTTATGTGTTCATGCTGTTTTTTTTTTTTTTTTTTCAACTTTTGATGTTTTGATTCTTTTTGTTGTTTGCCCTGATTGCACCTAAACAATTTGCAATTGTATATGGTTATTTAAATTGAGCGCGTGTCTTTACGATTACATTTATTAAAAAAAAAAACAATATGAAAAACTTGTCTCGCAAAAAAAAGCCATTAGTACAATAAAAAGTAGTTTCAAAAAATTGAAAACATGCCTCGAAAACTTTCATTTCTTTGTAGTTGTGTTTTATGCAACAACTGGACTTTTACATATCGTCATCATCGTCTTCGTCCATTTCAAACATCATGGCGTTCTTAGCATCTGCCTCATTTCGTTTATTCTCCTCTTCGTTGTAATTTTTATTGCCCTTAGTTGAGGAACCTCCAGTCAAGTCGAGGCCGCTATCATGGAAGGCATGCTTCCTGTTATCCTTGCCATGACGATTGTTCTGCTGCTTGAAATACTGTGCATTGGCAGCAGTCTAGAAGGATAAGAACCATAAATTGGGAAATTAGATATGTTGCAGGTGTGTGAATAAAACCAAAAAGTAAAAAAAATCGTGCATTTCAAAATGAATTTAATTTACAGAAGACAATTTCTTTCAATGCTTTATTAATATTTGAATTTTGTTTGACATTTCTGTAATGCATATTTGCCCAATTGTTATAACCCCTCAAATCCTGGCACGGCTAAAAACAACATTATTATTTTCGAGTTTACTTAACTATAAATACTCACAATACTAAAATATATTTTCCCATTAGCGGTGTAACAAACTTAATGCTATTTAATCACTTATTATTACGTAAATAAACAATTGAAGAGACAGTATAAATAAGATTCATTTAAGATTGAATTAAATAAATGTCAAATATAACAATGGGGTGCCAATTTAAAATATTAACTTAATTGCATTTTGTTATATTTTGTTAAATAGAAAACCTTATAACGAATTTTTAAATGGTTACATTATCAATAAGGTACTATTAGAATATTTTTATTGATATGCATTTGCAGTTCTCTGAAGTTGCCAGGCGTTAACTGCGCATTCAAAAGCGCAGCGATTATCTCATCCGACTTGATATCACATGACCTTCAGTTGATCGTCGAGTGTTAGCTAAGGGGCAGAACTTTTTGTTCTTTTTGTTACACATTGCAAGTGACACGGGGCAAGCCGGAACGAAGTGGTTTAGTGTTAGCTTAAGGTGAACAATTGTTGATGCTATTTTAGGCAAATTCGCAATTACTAAATCGAGAATAAACAACAGCTAATCAACACCCTCGCACAAGCACACGTCTGGCGTTGACAATAGAATCTAGCACCCCGACTAGATAATCAATATTTGCGTCTGCCCAATTACTATTATCGTCTTGCGCCAGTTTGCACTAATTTAATTATGATAAACGGCAGGCAAACAGCAGAGCCAGAAGCTTACCTTGTGAACGGATTGCTGCTGCTGCTGCTGGCCAGCGACGTCGGTCTCCTCGTAATCCGCCGAGTCGCCCTCGCTGAGGCGACGCTGCTGTGCCCGCAATTTGCAATCGCGACGCTTCTGATTCTTCTTGCGTTGCCCCAGAATGCTCGAGTCGAGTCTACAAAGGCGAAAAGTAAACAGATTGAGCTCAATTACTTGAATTGGTTTAAAGTGTGACTATTTTTAGACTCACCTAAACACTTGCTTCATAATGTGATCATTAAATCTAACAGTCTTCTTGCAGCTCTCCGAGAGACCTGCGTCATCTCCGACACGCTCCTCGGGTATGCCGCCAAATGATTGGGAGAAACCAGCGCCCGCAGCGTCCACCGAGCAGGAATACGATGAGGAGCAGTCATCAATGGACGAGCAGCTGTCCGAGATGGACGGACGTGGTCCATAGCGACTGAAACGCTTGAGGATGCCGCGATGCACGCTGCTGCCGCTGCTGTCGTTGCACTCGGAGAAGCTGCGTTGCTTGCGCTGCGGCAGCTTCAACGTTGCCATCGGCTGTGACACTAGCTCTGGAGTCGAGTGCTTCAGTTGCTGTCGCTCTGGTTGCTTCTGCTGTTGCTGTTGTCGCTGATGTTGCTCCTCAGCCTTGATGTCCTCGCAAGCGGACTCGGACAGCGAGCGCTTGTTGCGCTTGCGCTGCTTCTTGTTTAGCTTCTTGTGCTGCTGCAGCTGTTCGTGCTCCTCCTTCTGCTCTGGCTCACCAGCCTCATCCTCTGCATCAATGCTGCCTGGCGGTGCGACGGTCACCTCCACTGCCTGCTCCAGCTCATTGTGATCCAGGCTCACCTGCAGCGACTGCTTGCCCTCCTCCAGTTGCTCTTCGTTGTCCTTGTGGTGGCCCAACGTGTACTCTTTGAGATCATTGCTATCGGATCCAGCCAGATAGCTTGGCATAAACTCGCAGCCAGCGGTCATATACAGCCTCAACACCACATTCTCATCGGAGGCATCTGCCTCGACTCGATCAATGAGCAACTTGGCATCAATATCCTCGCGCAGCTGCACGAGCAGCGCATAGTGTGTGGGATAATAGCCGCTGCCCATGGAGGCGAACTGCAAATGCAGACTGCGTGGCAGCTGCAGCGTCTGTATGGAATCCGGCTGCACGTTCGGCACGTGCAGCACAAAGGCCATCACATTGTCCAGCACATTGCAATCGAACTTGGCGGGCAGCTGGTAATGCAGATGGTGTTGCAGGAACAAGCGGGGCGACACTTCGGCAGTGGGTGGGACTGGAGGAGATGAGGGAGAAGTGTTAAACACATTGATTCCATTTTAATATTTGTTGTTTGTTAATAACAAACACCTCATTGCGTGCAGAATTATTTAAAGGTCTCAGAAATGTTTAACCATACTTTTTGTTTACATATACACAAGCCATGTGTTATTTCAATTGCTGTGTTTAGTAAAAATAAATATGTAAATACCAATTCTGCTGATTATCTTTCTTTCTGAGTAATACAAAACTAAATAAAAATTAACTTGGTAAGTTGAAGATGATTTATTTTTGTTTATACGAAATCAAAAAATTGCGGATTGAAAGCACGTCACCTGACGATAATATCGGAAGGATTTGTGAAAATCATTTTGAATATCAATTTGGACCTCAGTAAGGTTAAATCTCGATTAATATCAAAAACCCAATAAACTTTGTAACGCTCTTTTTAGGCTATTCGAGTTTTCGAAATTCGAACAGTAATTTTTTACTATTATAGTTCGTACTTTAATTTAATTTTCCCGTGTAGAAAGAAGTGACTCTGCACATCAGAAAAAATTGTTCATCAGGTAATTTAAATCGTTAACGTAAATTTGGGTTTACTTATTTGTCAACTGTCGTCTACTTACATGCATTGGTTGCTGGGGACTGCTCTGACAGCTCCACGATGGCATTGCTGGAATCAGCTGCCACCTCGACGTCTGGCTCCTCATCCTCGGCGGGCGATTCGCTGTGCTCGCTATGGGAGCTCAGCTCGACGCCGCTGTCCTCGCGATTAAGCAGACGCACCGTGTCGTGCATCTCACGCTGTTGACGCGCCGTGGAACGCACAACGGGCAGCTTGATGCAGAGACGCCGCTGCTCGGTGTCGAAGCGGGCATTGCCCGCCTTGTCATCCACCTTGTAGGGCAGATCCAGCTTCAGGCGATACTTGGCACCGTGACGCTCGCTCAGCAAATAGACAGACTTCTCGGTCACATCCAGCTGGCAGTCTGCCGTCGAGCTGAGCAGCGGCAGCTCGATCTCGACGACCAGGGAACTGGGCACAGTGGCCTGCAGCTTGGCATCCAGTTCGTCCGTGTACTCGGACATCTCCACAGTGTGGCTGTGCTTGATGCTGTACTTGGGCACCGAGAACTTGGGCGCCGCGGTTGCCTTGGACTTCATGGGCAGCACTTTGGGCAAGGGATTTTCAGAGTCCGGCTTCTTGGGGTACAAATGCTCCAGGGGATGCGGTTCGCGTTCCTCGACGCTGGCATCCTTGGCCAGCTTGCGTATCACAGTGGGACGTGCAATGCCCTTGTAGTCGAGCTTGGGGAACTTTAGATTCGCCCGATCCAATTTCACGTGATACTCACGCTCCACGCCATCGAGGGCGGTGTCCAGCAGACATTGGCGGAACTGCGCATTGCGTTTGCCCAGATGCAGCGCATCCGGATGAAAGACCACATCGTAGACCTTGCACAGCTGCTGCTTGGCATCCAGGTCGTCACGCGGCGGCGCCTGGGCCATTGGTATGGACCAGCTGAGACCACGCTCCCCCGTCTCCGGATTGACCATGACCTCATTGTTTGGCCTTGCCACTTCCGGTGAAGTGGCAATGTTGATGAAGCACTTTATTTCGCCATCGATGGCTGTCTTGACCACAAAGCCCGGCTTCGGGTGTATGAAGGTGATGTCGACGCCTCGCTCCCGTTCCAGCTGGGCAATCTCGTCCTCGTAGAGCTTGCGATTCGCCGGATCCTGTATCTCGTCGACGTAATCGAAAAACAGTTTACGAAACTCCTCGTTGTTAAGGGCGTTGCGAATGCGATCGAACTCGTCCTTGTTTATGTCGAGCTTCTGATTGCCATACTTGGAGTGTTTATTACGTGTCGAAGCGGACATAGCTCACTTATCACTCGCGCACTCTCTCTCTCTATCTTTTGTTCTCTCTCGGTCGCACTTCACTAGAATTTTAAATTCACTTGTTGCACTATTTGATTTATTATTTATTAGTTACTAGTTACGGAACACGTATCCGTGAAAAATGCGATTAAAAGTGGTTGCTTTGTGTTGTTGTATTGGTGTTTTCTAGATGGTTCTGTAAAAGAGAAAGAGACGACAAAATGAGTAAAGGTTAAACATTGATTGATAGATGTAGTGTTGCCAATTTGGCTATTTTCTAACTTTTTGTAAAACCCCATTTCTTCTTTCTCGGCCGAAAATAGTGGAAAATTGTTGTTTTTTAATAAACAAACTATGCGTATTAATAATTTATATTTAAAAATTTTATATTCCTATAAAAGGACCACAAAGCAACAACAATATTAATCTTTCTGTATTGTTCAATTTTGTTTTTTTTTTATTTTGGTCGAAAAACTAAATACACCACAGTATTGTATCCCTATTTTTGTCGCTAAAAGATTACTACAAATTAAGCATTACCGTTGAGAAAATAAAAACAAAATGTTAATTTCATATTAAATAATTATCGTTGAAAAAATCTTTAAAAATCATAACCATATAACTTTTAAAATATTTATAACTGATCTGTGTTTTCTAGATATAATGTCAATTATGTATAATCTAGATATAATTATAGATCGCTGTCGCTGCACAGTCAGTTTTTATATTTGTTTAGTCAGCTGCAATAATAAACAATTCCACGCAAAAAATTTGCTGTAAGCTAAACTTTTGAGAAAGGTATTTTCCGCTATTTAGCTGTAAATAGAAGGTTTTAGAAGTGCCAACACTGGTCAGCTGATGCAATATTTGAAACTGATTTGATTTTGGGCAGAAGCCGTATTCTGACGTAGCCAATTGTCGTAGGTTTCATTCGATGACTTATCAAACATTCAAACTTATGCGACTATCTTTGCAAAATTGAAATCAAATTCATAATCAATGACGAATTAGAACCATTCTCTCTCTCTTTTAGACAGTCTCTCAGATGTGCACTCTCTCGCTCCCGGTCGCTCTCTTTCGCATTATTAGCAGAATTTGCCGGTCATTTTATTTTGGCAATTAAAGCGATATTTATAATTACAATGTCTTATGTAACGTGTATGTATGTATTACACATATATGCGGACCATGCGTTATTTGTTATTGAGTCGAAAAGGAAAAACAAAAACTTGAACGTACTGCGTAGTTTTGCTGTTTTGTTGTGGCCGTTGTTTCGTCTCATATATATGTAAGTATATACATATGTATATATATGCGTGTGTGTGTGTGTCTGCCGATGTTTGTGCTTCGAGCGAACTTTTACGAATGAATTGTAGAAAACACCGGCAAATGCTTTCGGCAAACGAGCGAAGAAGAGAGCGCGGGCGGAGGCATGTTGATAAGCAAAAACAACTAACCAGCCAACCACTTGCCCTCAATTGTTTGCCTCTGCCTCTATTATTGTTGTTTATTAGCGACGTTCTATATCAGCACACACACACACACTCATATGTAAGCAATGCGTTTATGTGTGCGCGTGTTGCGCAGCCCAGACGACGAGATGGGATAGGAAAAGCCAGTGTATACACACCACGTAAAGTATGTACACACAAACCCCAGAGGACAATCATCTTGATAACATGATAAAAAAAAAGGGACAATGCTGGGAAATCGCGAACACATGTTTAGCGCCTTTGCGTGTGTGTTTGTTTTGCGTACACGCGCAAAAGAAAATTTGGGAAAATTACTCGAGTTACGTGACCAAAGGGAGCCCACGCGGTGGTTTGGTTTGATCAATATCGATGCGATATGATAGCTTATTGATTTTCTATATAAAGGAGAAACTGGTTCGCATGAACTTTAGGCTCTTCGAACACGCCCTCTGGAAAATTGCATAGCAGCTTCCTAACTTGCATTTATGATGAGGACTGCGAGTTGTCAGTCAGGCTGGTTTTGCAGCCGTCACAATTAGAATAACAACAGAGAACAGAAGAAGCTGCGCTAAACTCCATTTTCTAGTCTTCAAAGACACACACACACACATGCACATGCAGAGGTCAAACTTACCTCAAAAATAATGTGTAAGCACGCAGCTTTTCTTGTTGTATTTATTAAATGCACAAATTATTTTAAATTCAATTTTTATTTAGTTATTACTTTGCAATTGTCTTTGACGTTTTATTCAGAATTTCTAGAAAATTTTCTTTCAGCTGATCAAATTTTTTCCAGGCGATGCTGAGGACCGGCTCAGTGTGACCTAAACGAGTTGTCGGCGACTGCCTTAAATAGCGCAACTCCAAACAGTGGTGTTAGTTTGGTATTTTTGCAATATGGTCAGCCTAAAATATACTATGTATATCGCTACGATAACGTTCATCAAACTGTACAGTTTGATAACACCAGCTTGATATCGATAATAATTTGTGTTTAATAAGTTTTCTTAAAGCGAAGAGGCAGCCAACATAATTGAAATATTTTTAAAACCTTTTCACATTCATAAATCAGCCCAAATCACAAATTAGTTAAATTATTTAAAACGCATGTAAATTGAATTTTTTGAGTCTGCAATGGTATATAATGGTTTTTATTTTTGGGACGAATGGTATTTTGAATCGTTATTGGCGCGGTCACACTGCACCACTAATTGATACAACTCTACCATGGAGTCCAATTTATTTTTAGTTTTTCTGTTGTCATTTTTTCTGTATAAAAATTCAAAAGGTGTGTTATTGTGTATTTATGAGAGCAATACAATATCTGATAATAAATAGATTGCCTTTTGGTAAAAGTTTGCGTGGTTTCCAGTGCGGCAAATTACGCTGAAAAAAAGATGCTAATGCCACTCGTGTGTTTGTGTGTGTTTGTTGAGGGCCACAATTTGTTTTCATATGCTACTGTTCTGAACAATTGCGCCGCGTACGATGTGAAAATTGTGACAAAACTGCTTATTAGGCGATTAACAATAATGAAAACAGCGAGTAAAGTCGCATATTCTGATTCCGATTATATAAACGCATTACAATTGGCTATGTGAAGCATAAAAAAGTGCATCTTATAATCAGTATACGCACACACACACACACATGCGTTACGTTTGTGTATACACAAAAATGCCCATGTGTGTGAGTGTATTTCTGTCAAGCTTTGCCTGTGTGCGTGTCTGCTACTTCCTTTTTTTGCTGCTGTTCTTTTTAGCTGAAATCAGTGGATTGTTACTGGATGATCAGCAGGAAGTAGACATGGAATTGCCGCCCAGCATCAATGGAAAAGTGATGCAAGCCATACCACAAAACTCGGTGCTAACACATCCCAGGTAATTGCCTCATAAACGATCAGCATTTAAATCAGCATTCGGACTTCCGTTTAATCGCTGCAATATCGCTGTCACATGCATGCAAATGCTTATCGATAACTAGAATCGATATTGCAGCGAGCACTTATCGCTATTGCCCAACCACTTCCCCCCATAACCCTCTAACTGTTTACTACTGCTTACTCCCTCCCACCTTCACACGCTGCACTTGCACTTAGGAGGCATGTTAAGAGCAAGCGACGCATGAGGAGAAGGTAACACTGGCAATCGTTTTGCCTGCATTCAGACATACGTAGCTCCAATAACATTTCGTCTTTTATTTTCAATCTATCTTATCGATAATGAGTATTATTTGTTAAGAAAGTATTATTTTTGGATTAACAGTAAAATGCCGATAATTGCACTATCATCTTGTACACTAAAAATGAGGCAATTATCTGCAATATGCAATTACAAATTTCAATGTCACAACTGTTCAATAGTAATAATGCAATTAAAAATATTTTTTGAGTTTATTATAATTTTAAAAATAAAATATATTTTCTAATTCAATAAATCATGCAATTAACGTGTTGTGCGTTTAACAGAAAAAAATGTACAACTTTTTTGTTAAGTTTACAATTGGCATTATTTAACAGCCGATGTTCCTTTTTCTAAACAGTTTTCAAATTATTCAATAATCCGACATAATAATTAATTAAATGCAATGCAATTAAGTTCAATTATCTTTAATGTACCATTAATAGTAGATGCAATTATCGACATTACACTGTAATTATCACATACATACATATATTATTTCCATATCTTATATATTTATTTTATTACTTATACTATTTTGTTGTCTGCACAGATTAAAGTGTTATGCCTGTGAGCCGCCTTGTCTCGATCGCAATGAGCACGCCCACACATGCCAGAATGCCATACAGGTAAGCGATTGTGAATTCCCCAATATCACAATACACTTGCTAACTTTTTGTATTTTCCATATGTACAGTGCTGGAAGTCGCGGACTCGTGACGCCGTTGGCAAGGAGCAAGTATCGCGTGGCTGCACCACATCGCCGGATCAACTGCAATTGATTTGCAATCAGAATGCGCTCAACACGGAGAAATACATCAATGTCGCGTGCTGTGCCAGCGATTATTGCAACGGTGGCGATTTTCCAGAGCTGCCGCCCTTCGTCAGCGAAAGTGGCGACGTGACCGTGATTACTGCTGATAGCAGCAACATTAGCAAAATGACGGCAGCGATTTTGGGCCCGTTTCTGGTGATAACACTCGTCGGCGCTGTCGCCGTCTTCTTTATGCGTCGCAGCCATCGCAAGCGGCTGGCGGCAACGCGCACCAAACAGGACCCCGAATCCTATGTGGTCAACGATGGTCTGCTGCGGGCAACCAGCGCTGGGGACAGCACGCTGCGCGAATACTTGCAGCATTCCGTCACGTCCGGTTCGGGCAGCGGTTTGCCGCTGTTGGTGCAACGCACATTGGCCAAGCAGGTGACGCTGATCGAGTGCATTGGACGCGGCAAATACGGCGAGGTGTGGCGAGGTCACTGGCATGGCGAGAGCATCGCTGTTAAGATATTCTTCAGTCGCGACGAGGAATCCTGGAAACGTGAAACCGAAATCTACAGGTAAGATTTATACTCTATGTAATCTTGGCTTTAATTAATTGTTGATATTTCAGTACGGTGCTGCTGCGGCATGAGAACATACTTGGCTTTATTGGGTCCGACATGACGTCGCGCAACTCTTGCACACAGCTCTGGCTAATGACGCACTACTATCCGCTGGGCTCGTTGTTTGATCACCTGAATCGCAATGCTCTGAGTCACAATGACATGATCTGGATTTGTTTATCGATTGCTAATGGCTTGGTTCATCTGCACACGGAAATCTTTGGCACTGAGGGCAAGCCTGCAATGGCACATCGCGATTTAAAGTCGAAGAATATTTTGGTCACATCGAATGGCACTTGTGTTATTGCTGATTTTGGCTTGGCCGTCACACACTCGCATGTTACGGGACATCTCGACATGGGCAACAATCCGAAAGTGGGCACCAAACGCTACATGGCACCGGAAGTCTTGGATGAGAGGTTAATATGGGCAACATTGATTTGCATTTTTGGAGGCAGTTGCAGTAATCCTATGTTTCTTAATTGTAGCATTGATCTGGAGTGCTTTGAGGCCTTGCGCCGCACGGATATTTATGCATTTGGCCTGGTGCTGTGGGAGGTGTGTCGTCGCACCATTTCTTGCGGCATCGCTGAGGAATACAAGGTGCCCTTCTACGATGTGGTGCCCATGGATCCCAGCTTTGAGGATATGCGCAAAGTTGTCTGCACTGACAACTATCGCCCATCGATACCCAATCGCTGGAGCTCAGATTCGGTGAGTGGCCCCTTGATCATAGACTGATTTAGAGACTCATGTTTTGCTTTCTATATTCTTTAGCTATTGGCCGGCATGTCCAAGCTGATGAAGGAGTGCTGGCATCAGAATCCCAATGTGCGTCTGCCGGCGTTGCGTATTAAAAAGACTATACATAAATTAGCTTCCGCTGATGAGAAAATACGTTTAGACTTCGATGAGGTATGCGTTTAGTAGATTTTAGTTTTAGTAGACAGCCTAAGTTAATATTAATTAGATTTAAGTGACATTAGTTGAGGTTCATTTTGCTAGCAATTAAGTTTCCATCAATTCAACTTATTACATATTATTATAATTAGTTTTTTTTTGTTCTTTTCATTAGTCTGTAATTGCATTACGTACACACACAGAAAAGTGGATTTAGTTTTGTGCCTTTGAAATTGCCTTAAACGTAATTCGAACTTGACTATAGAAGCATCGACTTTCCAAATGCCTTTTACATCTCACATTATCATTTATTATTTTTCAAGTGCCATTACAATTAAGAATTGTAAAACATTATTACACACTAAATTTAAGCTCACTTTTTACACCAAACACCCAACATCGTTTCGGATCCATCCAACATCCACAGAGCTATTGAGCATACATAAAGATTTCCTTTTCCTTATCAAGCTATGATAGAGTTATAGAGAATGTAAGCAATTTGGCGACTCACATCTAATTAAGAGCATATTGTATGTACATGAATATAGTAGTTCCCAACTTTAAAAACAGATATGTCTAGAAATATACAATACTTACCCGAGTATTCTTTGTATATTGTACAAATGCGCGCTAATTAAGTTGTAAATGACTAAGATTACCGACAAGAAATAAAATACACTTTGTAATTGTTAAGCATAAACGATACAAACAGCTCTTTAATTATGTAAACATTTAAATATGTGATGTTTGGTGGGTTCAGGTTCATTGTCCATCTGCAGTGAGCAGCCGGAAGCTCTCGTTGTTCGGTTCGTCTAGGAAGAGCAGCTTGAAAATGTCGTTGAAGAACTCCGGATAGTAGTCACATGCTCGCTTGCAATCGGGTGTCCAGTTAATCTCCAGCAGCTTGGGCTGCATGTTCTTCTCCTCCTCTTTGTCTCCCGTCCAGTCCAGCATAATGTCGGCGGCGTAAAGTGCACGAGATTGGGCACAAGGTGCCAGGCCACAAGGAGGCGCCTCTTTGCTGGCACATTGCAACACCTCGTGCAGCATGCTGCAAATTTGCTGCTCCACCGACGACCAGTTCTGCATGGGATACTGCTGTTGCCAGAGCTCTAGGAAGTCGTCGCATTTGATGTGATGCAGCTGCGCCTGCTCCTGGTAATTCATCACCGTGTAATGCTTCTCATAGTCATCAAAGTGATCCAGCGAATAGGGACGATTGGCAAAGCGCAGGAAGAACTTGCGATGCACATACGCCTCCAGCGGCTTCACGCGCTTCAAAAGGATCACATAACGCACATCAAACTTCACCTGGGCGTTGAGCTCATCGCGATGGAACAACACCGGACGTTCGATATACTTTTGGGCAATCTTTGGTCCCGTTGCCGGCAAGCGAACAATTTGCTTGATGTTGTCTGTGATGTGTGTGTCCAGGCCGCGTGCCAAGTTCCAGGGTTTGATGATCCAATGATTGTCCAATCCTTTGGCGGCTCGCTTCTGATAGTAGGCGACAAATTCACGCAGTTCCGTTGACAGATTGTAAGTGGTGGGCAACCATGGTGGATACGTTTCCAACGTTGTGGCATTGTGATGTTCCGGCGCTGCCCGACGACCAACAATGCTCAGCAGATCCTTGACGGTTATCACATACTCGAAGGGAAACTGATTGATGAATTTGTGCGGCATCTCGACAGCAAGCTCCGCAAAGTTTTTGAAGTGACAGGTGAGCCACAGTACATCAGCCTCCTCCTTGTTGTCGACGAGCACAAATTCGGGCGCCGTTAGATGTGCACAGACAACATTATATTCGGCATACACTTTGAGCGGATCACAGCGAGCGGGCGTCGCATTGACTGTTGATTGTTCCGCAGTTGGATACGTTTCGGGTATGTGACCGCTGGCAAAATAATCGGCACTGGGTTCCACTTGCAGAAAGCTTTCGGTGCTCAGATCAGTCTCGCGCCAGGGTAGCAAGAGAGCCGAGCGCTGTGGGGCATCCTTGGCCACATACTCCACGAAGTCACGTGTCACTGCACAGCCTTGCTCGCAATCCTGTATAGGAAACAGCAAGCTGTAGGTGGTCTGTGTGCTCAGATGCAGCAGCGGAACCAAGCGGAAGCTGGGTGCATCCGAGTGATTGACAGCAGAACCCACTTCATCCATCACATACCAAATGGGCATGCGCTCTTCGTCCGACAGTCCTTCGCTGGATAGCGAGTAGGCGTGACAATACTTCCAGAGACGGCGAAGTATCTTGTCAATGCGCTGTTCATGCTCCAGATCCACTCCAGTGATGGCCGACAAGCGATCCGTCAGTTGGGGATATTGCTCGAGCTGCTGTCGGGCACTGTTCAAGCGAAATGTCCAGGCATGATCTATCAAATAGATTGCCTGCGGATCACTTGCCTTGATGCCTTGCTCACGTGCCACTTCCAGGGCAAACACTGGTCTCGCACTGCCGTCATCGTCGGGATCATTCTTTGGTTCGTCGTCGTCCTCGTCGTAATCGATTAGCAGAAGTTGAAACGCCTCGCCTGCGTCAAAGCAGTCCGTGGTAAGTTTGCGGTAAAGCGCTGGCCACAGATGCACTGGAACCGCTGAGGACTCCAGCTGTGGCTTGTGCAGAGCCACAAATTCATTATACTTGTTAATGCCATCCATGTCGCGTGCCGAAAACAGACCTAGAGAGAGAGAGAGATGAGGGATGCGCAAGTGCAATGTCCCCCCTGCAAGTACATATGGTCGGTATTTTTAGGATGGCCGCAAACTAAAATATACCAAAAGCTTTTCAGTCAATTCAATTTGTGATGCGCTTTAGACGCCAAACTATTAATAACAAAAAGCATTTAAATATCTAAATAGCTGTAAAACAAAAAAAATAATTGATTTAATTTAAATTTAATTTACATTTGAAATCAAATTCTTTGCGCTCTCCGTCTGCTCCTCATTTTGGTATATTGCCGTATATTAAGTGTGACCGCCGTTAGCTTGCGCACAAGAATACCAAAAAGTTGAAACATATGTCAGGGCTGCGAGGGCAGCTGAACAGCTGTTGCTCTATGCTGAGCATTCCATATAAATGAAATGACAACAATCCACTATTTCACCATTAGAAACGATAACACACAACAGGCAGAAGGCACACTCAAACTGCTACTGCTGCCCCCAGCTTATAAGAAAATATTCATAGTCATCACGACTCGACACATATCGCATAAGCAGCCAGTGAACGAGTAAAGTTGATGCAAAACTGAGGAAAATCGCGCAAATGGTTGCCAACGTTCTAGTAGCTCGCTAGTATTATTTCGAAAATATCTCTCACTCTCTTGGCAAACATTCAAAACAGAAAACAACAAAAAAAAAAACATTAACTAAATGAGCGGTACATTGTCATTGCCAAACGCTGATGGCGTTGTAAACGTTCCCGTCGAGCCACAGAGCATGGACATTGTTGAGGTGAGCATTGAGGATTTCAAACCCTTTTTTTTCAACGTAAAATAGTAGTATAGGATATGTTGTGGTTGTTGTTGCGCTGATGTTTTTGCTATTGCGCAGTTTTGCTAGCAGACAACACGAAGATCGCTTCGCATTAGATAATCCCCGCCCATCCGGAGACACTTCCGGGTTTGTACGCTTCTTAAGCACAACAATAATAAGCATTGTTGTTGTCAACAAAATAGATCAATTACTTTGGTTTGCAAGCGGTGCAAAGTACGATTTTCACAAAGGTCGACGAGTCGATATTATTGTTTATCGACAGGATATTATCGAAAGAGTTGGCGCACTTTAAAAATAGGCAAACAAAATAAAGCAAATATTATTGTTTTTAACATGTCATGACTTGGATTTTTTTAAAATACTCGTTTTAACTCGATTTGCAGGTTCCCAAAAATAACGGTTTCTGGCAATGCTTATTTAACTGGACGTCCTCATCACCAACAATGCTGCGCGCCGTCGAAAAGAAGATTCTCTCGTACCTGAAGCTGCCGTATCGCGGCTACTTTGTGGACATTGGACCGGCTGTGGGCGATACCGATAAAATCTGGACGGTCAGCATGAACACAGACTCGAAGGAGGTGCCGCTGGTCATGCTGCATGGCCTCGGCGCCGGCGTGGCACTGTGGGTGATGAATCTGGACAGCTTTGCCAAAGACCGTCCCGTTCATGCCATGGATGTGCTCGGCTTCGGGCGCAGCTCACGGCCCGCCTTCGGCAAGGATGCGCTGGTATGCGAGAAACAGTTCGTCAAATCGGTGGAGGAATGGCGTCGTGAAATGAACATCAATGACATGATTTTGCTGGGCCATTCGATGGGCGGCTTCATTGCCTCCAGCTATGCGTTGAGTTATCCGGAACGTGTGCGACACCTGATACTTGCCGATCCCTGGGGCTTTCCCGAAAAGCCACCCGACTCGATGACCACCAAACAGATTCCCCTTTGGTTGCGGGCCATAGCTCGAGTCTTGACGCCCTTGAATCCGCTGTGGGCTCTGCGTGCCGCTGGTCCGTTTGGTCAGTGGGTGGTGCAAAAGACACGGCCGGATATTATGCGTAAATTCCAGAGCACCATCGAGGAGGATATTAATCTGCTGCCCCAGTATATACATCAATGCAATGCCCAACAGCCGTCGGGTGAATCGGCATTCCACAGCATGATGCAGTCGTTTGGATGGGCCAAGCATCCGATGATCCATCGCATCAAGGATGTGCGCAGCGACATACCCATCACCTTCATTTATGGCTCACGCAGTTGGATTGATTCCTCGTCGGGCGAGAAGATCAAATCGCAGCGTGGCACAAATATGGTCGATATCAAAATTGTAACCGGTGCCGGGCATCATGTGTATGCTGATAAGCCGGACGTATTCAATCGCTATGTGAACGAGACCTGTGATATCTACAAAGTCATTGGCGGACAGTTGCCCTCGCCTCTGCCAGCGAGATCATCGCCATCGGTGCATATTATACGAGATGCAACCGAATCAGATGATGAGCACGAGCTGCCCAATTTGAATACAGCGGAATCAGTGGAGATCAAAACAGATGCACCCGAAGGTGCCACGACGACGACAACAGTGCATCGCAGCGATGAGGAACCGCCAGCAACTCCGGCGGTTCATCTGGCGGATGGCAAACGAAAATGATTTAAAAAACATTCATTTTAAATGGCACCCTAAATTATCTTTATATAGCACTACGAACTTTGTTTTTGCCTAGTATTAAATGTTGTCTTTATCTATAATGTCTAGTTCATATTCGATCGTTAACACACTCAATTGCACATGTTCTTGGCTGCGTGATTCAGCGGTTGGGGTTCAAAGTGCGTATTGATAAATTCAATTGTGCGACGTCATACTCTGGAAAAGCTCTCGCAAATGGCTTTAGTTGTGAGTCTGATATATACATACATACACCCTGATCCAATTGGCGTCGGAGGCAAGTGCTGACGTCTGTCGACCACACGCGGAAGTTATTGACCCAACCCAGTGGCCTATACGAATTATTGTTTTGATTCTCGTTTTAGCTTAGCTAATCACAATTAATCATAAATAGCAAACAAAAAAAAAATCATGCAAAGAGTTGTTCGTCTTTGCAACGCCGTCAGTTTCAATTATACACATATAGTATTGTTAATCTAATCCCTTATATGTACTAAACATGAACCTAAATCTGTCAAACAGCTTTAGTTGCTGGCATCAAATGCTTTGTAGTCCGGTGTAAAAATAATAATTTATTTTAAAAAGCTGCCGTTTTGCTATCAACAAAGCTCATTGCACCACATACAGTGCACGCTCGCTACTTTAGACCAATAAAATTTTTTTCTTATATGTTAAATAAAAAACAAAAAACATGTTAAATTATTTTTACCTAATATATTTTGAATTATACAAATAATGTAATTGAAGATTCAAATACGTTATAGAATTTTTTTATCACAATTTTTTGGCAAAATAAATTATAAAATTATTTATCTTTATATGGAAAAGTAGTTCAAAATTTTAAAATTATTTGATCACCTTTTATATTATTTTTGTACACGATTAATTTTAGAAAAGAAAGAGCTACAAAATTGAATATCACACATTTAATCTTATTTTAATGAAGTTTTTATTAATTGAATTAAGAAGTGATTTTAATATTTTGGTACTTGAAGAAGTAGTACTTCATACTACATGCCATACAGTCGAATGTTCGTCATGTGGAGCGTGCACTGTATTTGTTTTTTGTATCAATTTCCAGATTGTCAGACACGCAAATGCGAGCTGAAACAGAGCTTGGCCCCTGTGTTGAGCTGATTATTGGTAAACAAAGAAAGCAGTGACCTTATCTTGCAAAGTGACAAAAGTAAAAGCAAAATAAATGTTGTCCGCCTGATAAACAATTGTCCGTGACTAACAATAACAAAGCCAAATACATATAGTCTACAATAATAATTGCTTTCATTTAATTCTGAATTTGCAAGAGGCGAAAAAAAAGTCTATCGAATTGCAAAAATTGTTCACATTTTCATAAAGTGCATACATATCGTATGTGCTTAATATAATATAATAATAGCTGCGGGTTTTTTTTTGGCTAATGCTGCTCTACTTGGCATTGGCGAAGCCCACACGATCGTTGCCCATGTCGAACTCAGTGTAGTACTTTCCAATAAAGACATCGCCCAGAATCCAGAGCGGACCGTTGGGTGCCGGTATGTCCATGCCCATGAAGCCAGAGAGGCAAATGGTTTTGCCCATTTGGGCGACGCGCAGAATGTAATCCTTGCCCTCCAGCTCAAAGGTCTTTCCGGCGAAAACAAACTTGATCACTGGCAAATTGGGAATCATATCACATGACACCACATACTGCAAATAGAATAAGAGCGATTACCAAATGCAACTTGAAACGAATTCAATCAATAGCTTTTACCTGTCCGCCCACAATGGGTGTGCCACCAATAGCCTGATTGATGCTGGTAGCTTCAGACACGGGCGCTGCGATTAGCGAGGTTCCAGTGTCAGCGATCACCTGGCAGCCGCCTTCGCAGAATGCCTTGTCGTTCAACTGGGCTGAGTCCATTTTGATTTGCCAATAGGTCTTGCGTGTGACCGGTAAATAGGTGAAGTCACCGGTGTAATGATTGGGGTCGGAGCCCCCAAAGATGATCTCGCCACCCTCCGGCGCCGCGGGATCGCGATTCAAGTAGAACGAGAAGACGGGTTGCGAGATCAGACCCTGCTCGTACATGGCATAGAACGGCGGCTTGACGCCATCCACCGAAATGGAGCTGTAGCCCAGACCCAGAATGCCATCGAATTTGGCTGCCACAAAGACCAGACCAGGTTCGCTCAACGCCTCTGCGAATGTCTGCTGCTTAATGTCGAGTCCAGCGATGTTCACCGTATCGGTCGACAGATAACCCGACAAACTGCCCGAACCATAGTGAATGGCGAATTCGGTTCCGTTCTTGACGTACGACGACGACTTGCTGGCATCGTATTTGTTGTGCATCAGGCACGCAATGTTCGTCAGGTGACACTTCTTCGAGGGCACCCACAAATTCGAGGAACCCGTGTCGAACACCACCTTGAAGTTCTGCGGCGGCGATCCGATCGATATCGGTCCATAGTATTGGGCATCCAGGTAATTGGATAACGGTTCCGGTGACACACCATCAACGACGCCATATTTGATGCGCAATTGCTGCAGCTCGGTGCCGACATCGGCGAAATGCCGGCGAGCCGATTGGAACTTGCTCAACGGCACTCGGAGCAGCTGTGGCTGCGATTCTGTGGCCCAGGCCATTGCCAGGCCGAGGACCAGGAGGATCAGCAGTGACTTTTGCATGTTCACTGCCAGCGACTTGTTAAATAAACAACTAAACTGATTGAATGACGGCTGAGGTTTGATTTAATTGAATATTGCAGCGCTGCGAAAATGATTCAGCAAACATAAAGTGCTAAATAAGCCAGCAGTTCTGTCAAAGTTTCCAATTTAGCGGTTTTCTCGTCAGTTCCAGCTATTTACAGAATTCAATTAATGCAATCTTTGATATTGGATTACATAGAATTAAGCAACTGATTTAACAAGAATTGTTGCTGTAAAATGCCTAACAATAATTATTACTGTTATAACGGTCCAGTTCTTTGCATTAGATTACATTTAAGCCATTAGATTACATAAGCATTAGATTACATTTCTTTCCAGCTATTTTATGAGTATAATTGACCACACGCGTTGGCAACACTGGTCACAACGGCTTTTCTAGGGCTGAAGCGACACCAAATTTTACATTCCAATCGTTCCATGAACTAGCTCTTAATAAATGCGTTGTATTTAATAGAAAAACAAAAACATTGTACATTTTAAACAAAATTATTAGTATAATGTAATCAATTGGTACAATTTGTTCAAAAAGGCTTGGGTAGTTGTATATTTCGCAAATCATTAAAATTAGGAATTTACAATTAAAATTATCGGAAAAAAAATAGAACCATAGAATTTGACCTAACATTACTATTTTGGAAGTGTGCATAGTAATTAGACTTACAACAAATGTTTTCGTCGTTACAACAAGTAAGCAACCATCATCGCATCGTTTCCAACATTAATAATTTCGTTTTATGATTAAGAATGTGTGGTATCATTTTCAAAAATGCATTTCAATTGCTTAAAGTACTCAGTAGTTCAGATTACAATTATTATGTTCAGTACTTATAACGATAAATAGCAACACCAGCAACTCCAATTAATATGGAACCCATCAAGAACCCCAAAAGCTTTAGCTACAAAATATAAAAATAATATTATTATAGTATTGTACATTTATATTACTAAATTGTTTGCTTGCATACCTTGGAATTGTCCACAAGCGGCGTCTTTTGCCTAACAGCAGTCGTCTGTTCCATTTTCTTGGCTTGTCCCAACATCTTTTGATACATCTCCTTTTCGTTGTGCTCTTCCCGTCGTGCCTTAATAAAGAGGCGTGCCAAATCCGATTGAACTGCGCGATTGTCGGGCTCCAACGTGGCCACCTTTTGCAACAGCTTGATGGCACCCTGTGTGTCTGCCTTGCCCTCCAAAACCTGAAATGATTAACCTTAACCTCTGCAATTCCTTTTGTCTTGGCTATATACTCACTCTGCCCTTGCGATACAATGCCTTGGGATTGTTGGGCTGACACCGCAGCACATGCTCCACGGACTGCAATGCAGCATCGAATGCGCCAATTTTGATTTGAGCCATCGCAAGATTATTGTAGACAATCAATCGATCCTCCAGCAGACTTTGCAAATCACTGTTCGATAGCTGTGTATACAAAAAATTGGCAATTAGCTGAGATCTTAGTTACTTAGTTCTATCCTTCTCACTACCTCCAAATCTTCCTTTCCAAACTCAGCATCTGGATCACCATCGCGATTGTCCAGGTAATCCAAAGCACGTCTGTACAGATGGATAGCATTATTGTATTCTACCCTCTTGTAAAAGTAATTTGCACGTTCCTTTTTCCTGGCACTGTAAACAATATTTAAAACACATTAGTTGGACAACGAATGAAATTTCATTTTCATTTCATGAAATTCACCCGTATTTGCGCAGTACTTCGAATGTCTTCAGATCCGCAAAGTCTTCGTACTTCACATCCAAGAGTTCCACATCGTAGATGAGCTGCAATAGGCAATCTCCTGGTCAAACAACAGCAGTATCGAGCGGGATTTAAGTGGATTTACCTGCGCATTTGGAGCAACGATCGCTTCAGTTGAATTCTCCTTCTTAAGACCCAAAGTGCCGTATCCGAAACGTGGATCCACTGTTATCTCAGCCTGTTCACCCACATGCATCATGGGCAGCACCATGTCCAGGCCCTGCACCACCTCATAGTCGCCCACGTGGCACTGGAAGCGCTCCTCCTTCTCGACAACAGTGCCATCTTCCAGCTTGCCGCTGAACGATATGGTGACTAAATCACCGCGATTCGGACGCTTTGCACTCGACGGGGCCTTCCTAATGATGCGCTTCAACAGCTGCTTGTTTCCCAAAATATCACACAAGTCCTCTTCGTTGTCGCCCGCCTGCTCCGTGTCGCCTGCATCGTCATCATCCTCCACGTTTGCCTTGTCATCGTTATCGCCAATTTGGACTTGGGCTGCCAATGATTCGGCTACGCCTGCAGCGACCTGCGCTGCCCGCATGTCCTTCGTGTCCTCGGCATTCGTTAGGTCCTCGAAAGAGCTGCTACTTGATTTTTCCACGTCCATTCTAACCTGCACGAGACGAGTGGAAAACGTTGAAACATGGAACAAAGGGCAACACAAATGAGGCGATATTTTCGAGTTGTACTCGAGGCCATGTTCTAAAATGGCTTTGACTTACGTTTTCAAAGTGTTTAGCTGGTTACACGCTTGAAGCTTTAAACGGCTGTGGCCCCGTTTCAATTTTATAATTTTTTTGTCGGAAAACTAATAACTTATAGTTGAACAAATAAAGTAAAATTAAGAGTACAAAATGAATACTTTCACAAGTACATTTGACATTTCACGGACAGGGCTGCCAGACAGCGCAACCGCAAGTTGAATTTTTAAAATGTACTTTTTTAAGTCGACAAAAATACCAAACTTTACCACTTTTACGTTTATTGGTCGATTAAAGTAACTTCATAATTTTTTTTTTTATTTTGAGAAATATTGTATCATTTCTTATGTTTATTTCAAGCGAATTGAAATTTCATATTTTTCGTCGACTTGGTATTTTAATTGATGACACGCCCGGTACGCTGACTACACTAGAATATTTATATTTATTTAAGATTTAAATTGGTCAAATACAAATGCATTTATTTTTCTTACATTTTAGAATTATATCTTTAAGCTAAAGCATAAATGCATTGATAATTTGAGTAACTGCATAAAAAAATAATAAATTGTTCTGCGAACAGATAAGTTGCACCAGTCTGGCAACGCCAAACAGCTGTTGAATTGTTTGCAAATTTCTTAGTGTCTTGTGTTATTGCAAGAAATCGTACTTAACTCATCGAAGAAATGGGAAAAAGAAAGAATAGCTCCAAAAAGAGGACAATTAAGCAGAAGCTTCGGCGACAGAACGAGAAGTGGACGAAGAAGAACTCAAGTCAAAGAAAACCAGTCAAATTGGTTATTGTTGAGACAGCCGCAGACACGTGTACGCCCGCCGTGCTCACAAACACAAAACCAGCAGCGACTTCAACGTTAGTTTCCGCTGGTGTTTCTTTGGCGGTTAACGCAAATAATGTAAGTAGCAATATGTAAATGCATGTGTGTTGTCAGATCATGTTTGGATGGGAGGGGGGTAGGTAGATGGGGGAGTGGTAACTGCGCAGTCGCCAAATTCCCCCGAACACGAAAAAAAAAGTTGTGAAAATTTGTGGCTAGTTCCAGACACAAATTTCCAGCCAATCGAGTCATCGCGAATTTCGTTCGTTGCCAAACAAGAAAAGTGTAACTTAAGCCCACCAAAAAAGTGTTAAATTATATAAAAAATAAAACGAAGCAATGGAGCAAATCTGGCGAAATGTGTGCGCTCACTACGAGGTGCCCGAGGACGTGACCAACGCTTGGTACGCTCGCATCGAGCAGCACTTGAGCGTGGACAGCCCGACGCGGGCTTATCACAACTGGCAAGAGATGATGCAGCGCAAGCATTCGCATTTGTCGGACTGCTCGCCCAGCATCGCGCTGGCCGCCTTCTTCCAGTACTATCACTTCGATGGCAATCGCAGCTGCGTCGAGGAGAACTGCGAGGTGTTCGAGGAGTTCTGCCGTGACGCCAACATCGAGGATGTGAGTAGCCAACTGTCCGCCTCTTTGTTACGACCTTATGATTGTGGGTCATTATTATATATGATAGGACCATGCCAAGTCGTTGGTTTGCAATTTGCTGGGTCGCAAGTCGCCCGACAATGAAGTCACTTGGTCGAATGATGACGAGGCCAATTTGCTGCAGGATGTCGATCTGGTTGTCCTTGCGTATGTAATTAAATCGACCACATATTGAAAACATACTATATATTTTGGCAATCTTATAATGTGCAGTGCACCGCCAGAGGAGTACAAGCACTACACAGAGCTGTTGAGGCATGAGTATGCCAATCTGGACGATGACACCTACAAAATGATGCGCATCAAGGTGCTGGAAACGCTCTTGATTATACCATGCATATTCTCCACTTCGGAGTATCATGACAAGTACGAGGAATTGGCACGCACCAATATTCGCAACGAGATACGAGAGCTTAAGAAGTAAATGAAAATGAAATGATTCCAATACCAATTGCAGTAGTTTGACTAGTGCTCCGTCTACTCAACTAATAATTGGCTATAATTAATCCAAAATATTTTATATAGAAGCATTGATACTGGACTCAATGTTGTAAGAAACAAAGCGAATGATCTTATGACATTCCATTTTATTTTTTATTTATACATACATACATAATGTAATATCCGTTTGATTCAACTGCGGATTGGTGGACATACTTTTTGATCAGCCAATGACTGCTACATACATAGAGATGACTTTAGTTAGCCAAGAAACAATCAAAACGCCATCGATCGATTTAGTTAATTGCCGTTTTTGAATTCAATTATATGTCTAGCCATAGTGGAATTTTAGGTAAAACCAAATGTAATCGAAATTGCAAAACAGCTTTTTTATATAAGATATATACAGAGCATATAAATATACGTAAGCAAATGGGCCTGTCAACACTGCAAATCAATATTAATAAAGTCGATGTGTATATACAAATAATCTAGAAAACGATTGTTTTACTCAAAGAACTATTAATGAAATCTATAGAAACGCAGTAAGTAACAAAATATTTAGTTTCCTTTACAAATGATCAGCATCAAATAATACATGTTTCTTATTTTGGATTAGCTTGTACAAAACACAGTAAAGAAGTCTACGATGGGCCCGGAACAACACCGCTTCAAGAAGTTTAAGGATAACAATGTTAAGGCAAGTCCTTTTTTACTTTTCATTTATTTGTGGGGCTAAATGAATATTTTTTGTGTATTTCAGAAACCAATAAAGCGGCTGGTTAATAAAACCAAATTTGAAAACAAATCCAGTTACTCACAGAAGTTGGCAAACTCTTTAAAACGTCGCGCCTTGATCTCAAAGAATATTCCACGTCGCAATGGAATTAAACGAAAATTGGAATTCAAGAAATCGTCCGAGCTGTTGAAACAACAGCAGCTGCCCAAGCCAAAGTTTTACGTTAACAAACAGGTAATATGTTGTTCAGTTGGTTTCCTCCTCGCAATTTATAACTCACTTGTTCAAACAACTGCAGCAGGCTGGAAGTTCCAAGGCTCGTTTGAACAAAACAATTGAAAATGGCGAAATTATTGAGGAAATTGAGAGTAGCGATGAGGAAGATTGCATTGTAGTAAGTCCAGTTGTGGATAAAATAATTATTGAGTGCGATGATTTCACCGAATCGACGCCAAATCTATCAACGTACACACATAATGTGGACATTGCAACAGGCAGCAGTTTTGTCATTGACAAAATGGGCTCCTACCAAAAACCGTTGTCATCGTACAATGGCCTTTTGTATCCCACCAATGCTATGGATGTTTCGTGTGTTGCAATAGATGATAGCTCCGATTCGAGCGAAGATACTCCAGTAAAAATTACCGATGATCGCAAACCCAATGTAGTCAAGATTGAGCCAAACATTTCGTTAAGTGATAGTGTAATATTTGTTAAGGAAATTAAGCCAGCGGAAGATTTTATACCGCTTCCAGCTGACGATAAACCAAGTCCAAGGCGTGGCAAAAAGGGTAATAAGATCGTTAAAGTTGAGTCTACGCCCAAGGTGATGCAGCGTATGAATGAAAGCCTGTTTACCACAACGGAGCGCAAGAAATTGGCCGATTACAATAGCAACACTTACAATCCGGGCACAAAAGTCAGTACGGCCGACTCCAATAAGCGTCCCATTATTATTGACGGCAGCAATGTGGCATTTGCGTGAGTACTTTTTATATTTTATTGTCCACATTTCGAAATTGTATTGAATTTCCAATTCCACAGTCATGGCTGCTCCAACGGATTCTCTGTAGAAGGCATAAAGTATTGTATAGAGTATTTTATTAAAATGGGACACGATGTGAAGGCCGTAATTCCATTGTTTCGTCGCAATCAGCACAAATCGTCAAATCCTGCGATGCTCGATCAGCTTCATAAGGATAATAAGATTGTATTTACGCCATGCAAAAACTTACCAAATCAACAGAGCATAAGCTATGACGACCGGTAAGCTATTTTAAATAATTTATAATTCATTGTTTTTGATAATTTCTTATCATATTTATTGAACATTTCCTCTGCAGTTTTATCTTGCAGTTGGCTTATGAAAGGAACGCAGCGATTGTTTCGAATGATAACTATAGGGATCTGATTCATGAGAATCCGGCATTCAAAAAAATAATTGAAAATCGTGTTATTGGCTATTCGTGGTGCGACGATATTTTAATACTGCCAAAAGATCCTTATGGAAGATTTGGACCCCCATTAGATGAGATCTTACGTACATAGTTAGCGTTCGAGTTAAGAGTTACGCAATTTATATTATTCGTTACGTTTAAGTTTACAGTTTATTTGTTTGAAATTTAATTTTAATTTAGTGAATGTAAAATTGAAGATTATTGATGATAGTGCCATTGTTTTTAGATTCGTGGCAGGGGAGTAGGACCACTAACAACAACCGTTGTGGTTGTTGTTGTCGTTGTGGTGCCACATGCCCCAGGTTCTACATAATCTGGAGGCGGCTCATTTAAAGCCGCCAGATTTGCATTGCTGCAAGCCAAATCGGTGGTTATAGTCAACGTGGAGGCTCCTAGGCTGCCCTGTGGTTTCACGTCGGTGCTGTAGTTTAACTCATCGTAGCTGGGCGGTAAGTCCATACCCTTGGGCAAGATGGTCATGTCGTTTTCAGTCTCAATGCAAACGCTGCCATTGCCACCGCCAGTGTTTGTATTGTTGTTAGCGACACTAATCTCCATTTGTCGACGGGCTGGTGGGGTAGAGAGAAGAATGTTTTTTGAGCAGTTTATAACATTTATATGCAACATTAATAAGTTGCAATATTTAATGATTAAAATTATTGAAATCTTTTAAAATATTTAATTATAGCACACACATCTTCATCTCATTACATTTGCCATTAATACTTGAATAAATAACATTTTTGTTGCAATAAGGAAATATTAGTAAAAAAACTTGTGAATCATTTTTTTTTTCTAAAATAAACATAAGTAAGCAGTAATCAGTTAAGTACTTAACTTGTATGTTGTAAATAATTACAATAAAAACATCACAATGACACTCATTTTTATTGAGCTAATTCTTGACTGATTTACTAAGTTTCATAAAAAATTACTTCATATGAATAGTCGTAATAAGTTCCCAATATTTGTCGAATAACTGTTTATTTAGAATTTCATTGAAACACTTTTTATCAAAATAATAATTATTTTTGCTATCCACTTGTGCACTGATAAGTAGTGTGCGCAAAATTTGAATTCCATTGTCTTTCAATTTGTCGTTTAAACTAAGCCAGGTGTGCCGATAATATCAAATCGATAAAATTCCCAGCGCCGTTATCGATGACTCTTATCGCTGCGCCTCACGAGCTGCGTACCTGCTGCGAACAGCTGACCGCGTTGATTCAGTAGCGCGCGACTTGCGGTCGCGACGGCCACAGGTTTAAAGCTGTATTTATTAATTTAGTGTAAGTGTAAGTGTTAGCAGCAGCTATTAACAAAGCGTGCTCATGCTAGTCTAGACTCACACACATATTAATTGGTATAAGTGAAACTGTTTGCGCAAGAACCATAAAGCGCCAAGAAATGAATTGACATCAAGGTGTATTTTTATGTAATGAAACCAAACCATTGCTGACGTCGTTGGGCCAATAAATGGTGAAAGTGATGTTTTGAATGTAAACTCAATGAGTCAATGCAGCAAATGCAACAGGTTTGCTGTCATTGGTCAACAATGTATTGGAATGAATGTGCGCTGTTCAATAAATTAGTTGTCGAAATTTTGCGTTATTGTTTTTGCTTGGCAATTCCGCTGAGTAAGTGAAAGTTAGTTGCCAAAGGGCCAGGTGCTAAAATCCAGCAAGTCCAAAGCAGCAACCTCATTATAAGTACTGTACATACATGCATACATTAATTGTTTATCAGTTTCCCGCTGCCAAAGCGATTCTAATGCAAATGGGGCCAAAGGTTAAGTGACGCTAAAGCCGTGTGACAACCTGTTGACTTAACGGTTCACTGACTCAGCCACAACGAAGCAACCAAAACTAATTTAGTTGTATTTCCACATCTCGCCCGAACAGTGCGCAACAAACTGCCATAGATGCTGAGACGCGTGCTTGCCTTTGGAGCCCTCGGAGCAGGCACCGTCAGCACTGCGCTAAGTCTCCACACCAACGACTATGACCTCAACTCTTTGGGCATCGTGCGCTTGTCGCGCTCCGCTTGCGCTGTCGTCGATGTGGCGTTGACCTACAAGCGAGAGCTCTACTACAAGGAGTGGGACAAGACGACGGCCGAGTACAAGGCGGAGAAGAGTCGGGTGCACAAGATTGCAGCCGAGAAGCTGCTGCATCTGATATGCACCAACAAGGGAGTGTATATCAAGGTGGGCCAGCACATTGGCGCCTTGGAGTATCTGCTGCCCAAGGAGTTTGTGCAAACGATGAAGGTGCTGCATTCGGATGCGCCTCAGAACCCCATCGAAGATCTGTACAAAGTGATTCGACAGGACTTGAAACGCGATCCAACGGAATTGTTTGACAGCTTTGAGCCTGAACCGCTGGGCACAGCTTCATTGGCTCAGGTGCACAAGGCGGTGCTGAAGACGGGCGAAGTGGTCGCTGTCAAGGTGCAGCATCCATATGTGAAGGGCAATTCGCGGGTGGACATGAAGACCATGGAGATGGCCGTTCGAGTGCTGGCGCGCATATTTCCCGACTTTAAGATACAATGGCTGGTCGAGGAGTCCAAGAAGGTGAGGGAGCTGAATTTAATGCTATATAAGTACAAATATTGTAATTATACTTTCTATCTTTTCTGTGTAGAATTTGCCCGTTGAATTGGACTTTCTGAACGAGGGCAAGAATGCCGAGAAGGTGGCTGGGCACTTCAAGAAGTACAGTTGGTTGCGAGTGCCAAAGATCTACTGGGAGTTGAGCACACCACGTGTACTGGTCATGGAGTATCTGGAGGGTGGGCATGTCACCGATTTGGATTACATTAAACGCAACAAAATCGACTCATTTGAGGTGGCCAACAAAATTGGCCGACTCTACTCGGAAATGATCTTTTCCACGGGCTTTGTGCACAGCGATCCACATCCAGGCAACATACTCGTCCGACAGACGCCCAAAAATGAATTGGAAATAGTTTTGCTCGATCATGGGCTTTATGCCAATTTAAGCGACAAGTTTCGCTATGAATATTCCAAGCTCTGGCTGAGCATCATGAAGATTGATCGCAAGGCAATGCGCAAGCACAGCGAACAGTTGGGTATTACGGGTGATCTGTATGGTCTGTTTGTGTGCATGGTGACAGGTCGACCCTGGGAGACTCTGATGCAGGGCATCACCAAAGTGAAATATTCCAAAGAAGAGGTGAGTACCCAATCACAAACAACTACAATACATAAACTGTACTATCGCTGTTTTTGGATTTTCAGAAGAACACGCTGCAGAGCAACACGTCGCTGGTGCTGCCACACATCTCGGATGTGCTGGAGCAGGTGGATCGCCAGATGCTGCTCATACTGAAGACCAATGATCTGATACGCAGCATTGAGTCAACACTTCGCACACAAAATCGCATGACCGCCTTCTGGGCCATGTCGAAGTGCTGTGTGCAGTCCACATACGCCGAGCAGCGCACACAACAGACGGAGCCGTCGAGACGTTGGCGCTTGGCGTTGAGTGAGCGATGGGAGCTGTTCAAACTGAACGTCTACTACCTCTATTTGGGGCTGATTAACTTTAACCTATTGGCTGCCTTCAAGCAGGTGCTCTAGCCATGATGACGAATGTTGATGTTGAACATTAATTAAAGTACAAATTTGTGGGAAATTTACCTCGTTGCCTCTGTTCAATTAGGCGGCGTGCCTGTTCTTGGCGTTTGCGTTGCAACCCGTTCTTTTGGTCGGTTTAAAATAGATGAATCAGGCATTAGATGTATGCAAATGATCGGAAAAGTGAGCAACATATTACCATTATTATCACAAATGGCAACAGGATGACGAACAACACCAGCAGCACAATGTAGAAAGCATAGCCCGAATAGAAGTACACATACGGTTCGGGTTGCGCCCAATTGGGATTATCGTAATCGTAATACGCTGGCGTAGTGCTCCTAGCTCCAAATGGGGTAGTACTATTGGTGGAGCTCAGCCAAATGATGGTCGCCGTGGTGGCTGACGTAGTTAATACCACAGCGGGAGCCATTCGTTGGTGGAAGGAGGAAGTCAGGAATTCCGGAAAATATTACGAAATTGGTTAACGCGTCGCGATTCGTTCAAAGTGTCCGCTCAAACTGAATTGAAGCCCGCAAATTGATGAGGCCTGCGTCCAGTCATCACAAACACTAACCCAAGGCACAGCTCACATATTTGCTTTGTAATCATTAGCTGATAAAGCTGACAAAAACCACGGCACAGCCTGGGCTTAAGTTCCATATCTACTTGGTTCCTCCCCCCACATATCGGGGCAAGGTGTGTACCCAATGTACCCTACGCCTTCACCGTCTTTATCTAGCGTGTCTCTATGATAAATGTGTGCAAAATGTCGTCCAAAACTGCACACATATGTATGTGTGTCCATACGTTTTTGGTAGTGATTTATGGCGACTTTTCTATTTTGAATACGCAACTTTTGTGTTATCGTTCATGGCTTATAGAGATGGTCTTTAATTTGTTAAGAGGTCAGCACCGCATAATAAAAAGCTACAATATATTACAAATAATGCAATAGTTTCTTTCTTTGATGAATCACTCTCAAAGTCAAAAATTGTAGAAAATAAATAAATTAAATATAATTGCAAAAATAAAATTCCCAAAGCTAATAATCTAGTTTAAGCTGCCTTCTGTATTCGGGAATTAAGCACTGTAGTTGAGGTCAACTTCTGGTTTTAAAAACAGATTCGGAGAATACCCTAAATTAAAATATCCATAACAATGTTTTTTTGTTGTATGCTCTCTGTACATAATAAAAAGTAAATGAGCATTTTCGGGTTTTAATGTATAGAGTCTTTTTCCCCACAATAAAGCTATTACAAATAAATTATAAATTAATAGATCCAAAAAATATATTTTTAGTCAATGAGCCAGTAAAGGCAATCTTATCTCTGTACTGACCTTTTTAATGCATTGCTTTAATGCATATACAAAAAGATAATATTAAAGAGAAGATAGTTTATCTGATAACGTAACGATTATCGCTGATGTCAAAGCTTTTAATTTTCTGTTCCCTGATATTGAAAAAAGCACGAGAAAAGTGCCCGTCCCTAGTTGAGTTGGTCAAGTAGTAATGAAACTAGTGTAAATATTTACGATTATGTTTGCTCACCTTGTTCGACGTGAACCGCCTCCTTGAGCTGTCTGAGCATAAAGAAGCGATAGGCAATCATAAGTGTCTGCAATTGAATGTCAAAGTATTAGGAACATGTTTGCTAAGCAAATATTGAAACATAAATATATACGAAACTCACACGCAGAAAGAAGAGGCAAAAGCATATTATGGCCAAGGCAATTAGCAAAGGGCCCGAATCCATTTTAAGCTCGTTTTGTTTATGTTTATTTTTACAATTATAGTTGTATGCAACTTATTTTCGTTATAACTATGTAGATGTATTTTGTATTTTCAGCTGCGATGATTCACATTAAGCCCTCGCGCATGTTTCGCGATAAGATATAAATGGATATTTTCGTAAATGTGTGTGTTTATATTAATATTCAGCCAAAATGGCATTGATTACATTTTAATCAGTTAACAAATTGCGCGGTCAACATTTCACCATTTCTTTGTAAAACAAACTCTTTTTCTGTATTTAAGAGCCCGAGCTAAAACAGCTCAAAGTCGGTGGCAGAATGCGAATGGATCTCAATAACTCTGCGTATTATTATAGTCTCTATCCAACCGAGAATGTTGCATACAAGGGTATCATAACTCTAAGAAGACGTATGTAACTATCATGTTGTCATGATCCTTATCTAAATATTTTATTACAATCGTCTAATAAACCGACAGCTTTAAATGTAATCAAATTAGAACATTTTTTCATGTTGCGACTTTTTGAAAAAAGGTACATTTTGCTTAGATGTACATAATTAAAAATAAAGTTGGATTCGCCTTTATTTCATTAGGTTATTAAACGTATTACGGGTGGTTACCGCATGAAGTCATAGTATTGTTGAAGGTGGAAGGAATATTGAAATAAAATTGAAACCAACAACTTAAAAGTAATAAAACTAGAAAATTTGTTTATATTGGTACTTCAAAAAAAGGATTTACACAATAAAAAATAAAACTTGTGGTATAAATTAAACTTGCTGTATTTTTGAGGCTGAAAGTAATATTGAAATAAATATGAAATTATTAACTTATAATAAACCAATAACAATAACTAAGTACAATTGTAATAAAACTGGAACATTTTTGAATGTCGGTACTTTTCCAAAAAAAGGTACATTTTGCTTGGATGTACACAATTGAAAATAAAGTTCAATTCGCCTTTATTCCATTGGGTTATTAAATTTATAGTATATTTTAAGCTGGAAGTAATATTGAAATAAATATGTATTTAAATTTGTTGATGTAATAATCTTTTATGGGAAATACCAAATTTTATATTGTTCTTTTCAATTGTGGACTAGAGTGTTCCCCAGTCGACATCAAATTGTGTTTTCAGCTATTGTGTTATCGCCGTTGCTCCGGCTCTCCACTTCAATAGCCAGATTGCATTTTAGTCGCTTGTTTATGGCTCTGGTTATCACTGTGCAAACCCGCCAACAAGCGCGACGTTCAGTCTTGTTTGCCTCTCCTTTGCGCCAATAGGTCGCCAGCATAGGCGGCGCCGCTCCCACCTCCAGCGCTGAGCCCGATGCAGTCGTTAACCGTTAATTCAAGTGAATGGCCGCTTGCCTTTTTGGGCTGTTAGTGTGTTGGATATGCGCAAATTTTTGCTGTGCATCTTGACCCCATCCAGACTTAACACACATATACGCGCACACACGCGCACAACTCACACACTTTGGTACATTTGCATAAAGTGTGGCCGCAACATGAATTATAAAATATGTTGAGCGAGGGGAGCAGAGCAGAGGGCGAATGACGTGTAAATCCCATTGTTGCTTTTGAACACACACACACACGCATACAGACTCACGCAGAAATAGTCACGGTGTGGCTGATTGTCCGTGTGTGTGTTATTCCCCCTTTTTGTGGTCTCTTTGTGTGTCTAACAGAATGGCATAATTAAAAGCTGAAGTTGACATCCTCGCACACTAAATGGCGCTGCTGTTACCCTCTCTCATTATTTAATTACGTTTTCTTTAGCAAATTAATTTGCACTTAGATTTCTCAATATAGTACATATGTATGTTAAAAATCCCAATGGGACAAGTTCAACCATTTATTTTCGGCAATAAAACAGGGTATTTTATAATTGAAATTAGAAATTCCCTGTGATGAATCGATCTAAATAAAAAGTCGATATCGCGTCGTTGATCACAACAGTCATAGCAAGCTTGCTAAGACGAAAACAACATGAATTGTCGACTTTATGTTGGGTTGGGAGCTTTGCTCTTCATCACTATTGGTACGTATACTTGATATGTTCCATTCAAACACATACATATTAACGAGGTTACATTTTCTAGTGGCAGCCGAATCAAAGGTGCGGAAGGAAGGTCCACAGGTTATAGGTAAGCCTGGAAATCAAATTATTATCGCCGGCGATAATGCGGGCCCCTTCTATGTCAAGGGGGTTGGCACATTTGCGAACAAGAATGGAGAACATCTCTTAATTGACGAGCGCGGAAATACGTTCCATCATAAGACCGGTAAGTTCAGGAGTCAAAAATGAATTTGCATCAATTTCTAATGCCTCCAATTTCCTTTACAGTGGAACGTCCCATTGCTGAATCAAGCACAAAGACATCTCGTACAACAACTCGTCCAAAGACAAAGGAACGTTTGACATGGCTTACTCATGAAAAGACTGGAAAGAGATATTATGTTCAAACAGGTACCCCATTCATTTAAGTTTGATGTCTCCAAACATCAAAACAATATAATTTGTGTGTTTTCAGATGGAACAATGTTAACCGAGGAACAATATACTTCATCTGCTGTTACTCGTTCAAAATCACAACACCAAACTCCCAGAGCGGATTGGTTTGTTAATGAAATGACCAGGAAAAGATATTATGTTCAGACAGGTAGTGTTCTAGTTTATTACCATAAAACATCAAAGCACTATATCTTATGTCTTTCAGATGGAACAATTATCACTGAAGAGGAATATTCAAGCAACGACTCCACGTCGGAAACGCGCAGCAATCGTCGTAAACGAGAGGCTCAAAATGAAGATGATATCACAGTTACTCGCCCAGGTCATAAGGTAGAAATCAAGGGTTCTAAAATACTTGTCTCTCGGGACAGACGCCGTCGTAGTCCTGAGCCCAATCCTGACATGAGTGTTGTGATGAGTAATCCACATGGTCAAGTAACCGCACAAATTTCTGATCAACGACGCCGTCGTAGTCCTGAACCCAATCCCGACATGAGTGTTGTGATGAATAATGAGCATGGTCATGTAATCGCACAAGAGTCTGTTCGACGTCGTTGTGGACGAGAGGCTCAAAATGAAGACGATATCACAGTTACTCACCCAGGTCATAGGGTAGAAATCAAGGGTTCTAAAATACTTGTCTCTCGGGAAAGACGCCGTCGTAGTCCTGAGCCCAACCCCAACTTGGGTGTTGTGATGAGTAATCCACATGGTCAAGTAACCGCACAAGTTTCTGATCAACGACGCCGTCGTAGTCCTGAGCCCAATCCCGACTTTAGTGTTGTGATGAGTAATTCACATGGTCAAGTAACCGCACAAGAGTCTGCTCGACGTCGTTGTGGACGAGAGGCTCAAAATGAAGACGATATCACAGTTACTCACCCAGGTCATAGGGTAGAAATCAAGGGTTCTAAAATACTTGTCTCTCGGGAAAGACGCCGTCGTAGTCCTGAGCCCAACCCCAACTTGGGTGTTGTGATGAGTAATCCACATGGTCAAGTAACCGCACAAATTTCTGATCAACGACGCCGTCGTAGTCCTGAACCCAATCCCGACATGAGTGTTGTGATGAATAATGAGCATGGTCATGTTATCGCACAAGAGTCTGTTCGACGTCGTTGTGGACGAGAGGCTCAAAATGAAGACGATATCACAGTTACTCACCCAGGTCATAGGGTAGAAATCAAGGGTTCTAAAATACTTGTCTCTCGGGAAAGACGCCGTCGTAGTCCTGAGCCCAACCCCAACTTGGGTGTTGTGATGAGTAATCCACATGGTCAAGTAACCGCACAAATTTCTGATCAACGACGCCGTCGTAGTCCTGAACCCAATCCCGACATGAGTGTTGTGATGAATAATGAGCATGGTCATGTTATCGCACAAGAGTCTGTTCGACGTCGTTGTGGACGAGAGGCTCAAAATGAAGACGATATCACAGTTACTCACCCAGGTCATAGGGTAGAAATCAAGGGTTCTAAAATACTTGTCTCTCGGGAAAGACGCCGTCGTAGTCCTGAGCCCAATCCCAACTTGGGTGTTGTGATGAATAATCCACAGGGTCATGTAATCGCACAACTTTAAGATACAAATACTCAATATTCAAAAGTCGTTATGGTTAACACCCACAACAAAGTTCCCTAGGTCCACAAAGTCATATTGTTGTTAGGACAGTCAGAATATCCGGTCGAATTTCAAATAATATATTTATATTTTAGATCATTGTTTGCTTATTAAACTTCTCTAATTGTTATTTATATAAAACTATAAACAAAACTATTTCCAAGAAATATATTAATTATTTTTATTGTGACCATTAGGAATCCAGTCAAGCACATTCAAATAGAATTAATATTCTTATGTGAGATGAATAATTTTATAATTTTATTCCAATTGCAAAGAATTTTAATTTCTACAAAATAATTAGTTGAGCACGTATAGAAGTCGTCTCTCACATTCTTAAATATTTTTTGATCTATGATGTTATCGCTGTGGATTAAGTACCAATTAGATATGGTTGATTCATCATTGTCTTAATTGCATGCAGAAATGTATCTTATCTAAAGCTTTGATTTCGAAATACTTTTTTCTTCAGCAATTATGAAAGACAGTATGTATGGGCTTAATTTACAAAATCGATAAGTATAAATAAATTTCGGGCAATTGCCAAAACATACAATGGGTATGTTTTGTACCGATATTATGGGAAATATTTTGTTAGATATTTTCCCATCATAAACTTAAGAAGTATTCCATAGCAACAACTCAGCAACTGAGATTGTTCGATGTGATCAATTGGGCAATTATGGGGTATTTCCCAACCGATAATGAAAGACGTGTTTTTTTTAGGTTTTCAAACGTATATTTTTGATTTGAAATCAATTAAAATAATTCAGAAGCACCAGACACGAAATAATATCTTAATTCCAATAAGTACAACAAATGGAAATGCTCACAATAAAGGTATTACTAACATCGAAATTTTTAAATGTTAATTACCATATAATTTCTTTATATGCATATATATTTATTTTATTATATTATACACTAAATTGTTGCTACTCAGTTTGTAACGTTTTCAACATTTCTTTAAGTTTTATAAGTTGGCACAGGCTTTTTAATATGTGGGAAATTGTAAAAACCAAATTGTAAATTTTAATATTGAACTTATAATTTTTACTACGGAGAGTGTTCATTTTCAAATAGTTGTTGTTCTTTTGATTTGATTCTGTTTGACAAAGATTTCTTTCAAATTATGCAGGTTTTTCCGGCAACCCGTGCATCGGTTCGAGAGCCATGTATGATTTTAAGATATTTTTTTTCGTGTTAAATGTGGTTATGATAATTTTACTTTTTGTAGCAGCATTTTTTCAGTATTGAGCAAATACAATTTATTTTGGGTTTATTTTCACATGGGAGAAAACACTGGAATCGGACCGTAACAGCCGGTAAGCGTATTGAAACTTCGGTGTACCACAGCATGTGGAATTTTTCTTGCTTTCATTTCCGTACATTTATCTATAAATTTATATAGCTGCCTTTGGCCGTGTTGCAATTTAATTGAATTCAAAATGAAAAGTATACAATGGGGTAGTGTGTGCGTTTACAATTTACACGCACTGTTTGTGTGGGTGTCACATACAATTAACATGCTTTATTCAATTTAAATTTAATTAGCTGCGTTTTGTTGACGTGTTGTTTACCTTTGAATTATTCAGTTGATTTTCGTCATCATCCTTATCTGCAAATGGAAAATAGTGGTAAGCTAGTTGTTATTGTCTGTCGAATTGTTCGAATCAATTGTGCGTACACATCATATACTATATGGTATGTGTAATGAAATTAAACATATTTATTTACATCTCACAATGTTATACATTGTTTATTTAAATTTCATAATTTCGAATCGGTCTTTATCAGAAACATTGTCATACACAGACACTGGCATTGGCGTCGGGATTGGGCTCATAAAAAATTCATATGCCTTAAATCATGGCTGGCTGACTGCTTCTAAGCTAAAGAGCTTTTGCCGAAACATTTTTTATATTTTTAGTTTGCAGCACTTGCATAATTTACGACCTAAGCCAGATAGACACATATGCCACATTTGGGCACATTATATTTCTCATATTTCCATTTTAAAATCAAACTCAAATGCTTTAAGCTTAAACTCTTCTCGGCAAGTGGCGAGTAAATATTCTATACTTTTAACTACAGGCAAGTATAAAAAAGTGTGACACTTTATGAAGAGATACCTTAAATATTAATTTCTCTTTTATAATCAAAAAACGTTGCCTTGTATCCAATTAAATTATATTTTAGGATGCACAAATATCTAATAAATCAAATAATACCCTCTATGAATGTAATACTTGTTAATAAAATTTATTATATTTAACAGTATTTATGACCAATATTGATAGTAAATATTTATTTAAATAAACACATAAATATTTAATTAAAGTAAGGCTTCAGCTGGCTTATGAATTTAACAATCCCTCTGAACAGAATAGGGTATCGAAACGCAAATAAGCATAACAATATTGTTGGTTTAAAGTTGTGTCAAACAATCCAAGAACAACAATAATAAGAATAATAAAAACAGCTATTTCGAGAATTTGCGAAGAGAGAAAGAGAAGGGCAAGGACGAAGAGAGCAAAATGATGGGAGAGCGAGAATTGTGTTTTGGTTGGCAAAAGATAAAGCCAAGTGACATTTTAATTAATTTAAATGAATATTTCTTGTTAATAGTTGCGTGTTGATTTTCCAGTTTACAATGTAAACTAAAATGTCAAACATATAAGACCTTTGTCAAATACGCAACACACACACACACACACACACACACACACACACACACACACACACACACACACACACACACACACACACACACACACACACACACACACACGCAAGCACACAGACGCAGGCTGGTAGCAAGATTTCTAAGGTAAACTGCAGGAATTGAAAGAGAAACAAGAGACACAAATCAATTTGCATAAGGAAAGAAAACTTTGTAACTTGCCGCAAACGAAACTTTGTTTTTCTTCTCCTTGTGTTCGGTGCGTGTGCGTGTGTGTGTGTGTGTGTGAGTGTGTTTGGGGTTCGTGGGGACTATTATTCAAGGTCTAGAGCTATGTGTGTTAAATTTGAAATTCAAATTTATGAAACTGCAGCAGTCGTAGTTCGCAGATTTTACCCAGATATGAGCACTCCCCGACACACACACATAGCTCAGAGAGGACGACGCGTCCTAGGTTTATACGCACAAATTTGTGGCATTCGCTTGATGCCTTAACAATTATATAGCATACATTTTGGGGACTCCTCACACACACATGCAAGCACACACACGCACACACATGTGCGTGCAACGTGTTAAGCAGACGTAATAAAAACCTTTTTTGGGTCCCGCTTTTATGTGGTGCAAATTTTTGGCCTGACTCGGAGACTTTGCGGCCAATCGCTCGTTGAAAGTCGTTCAGCTGGAATCAAGTTGTTAGCACAATTAGTGTGGGCGTGCCCTTGCCCCCAAACTGTCGTCCGCCCCCTAATTCAGATTGCCTCATACCCAGTGTGGCAGTGTGTCAGTTGTGGCATTGGCAGTGTCTGGGCGTTGCTATTACGGCTGCGGCTTTCATTATCGGCTACGTGCCTCATTTTGTCCATGAATGTTAAGTAAAATTAATTGCGTAGCCGCTGGCGCAAAAGTGTGCGAATTGTTGCCGCTTTGTTTGCTTATTTTGATAACAGCAACAACAACAGCAACAACAGCAACAGCGACAACAGCAACAGAAGCATCAGAAAAGTTTTTGAATAATTTCATTAATATATCTGAGAAATTCGTTGGCGTGTAAGAAATGCAAGTAATTTTCACACACCCCACACCTACACCAACAAACGCACACACACACACACACACACACACACGCACATTGCGGCGGCTTATTAGAATTTATAATTAGCTTAAAAATGATTACAACAAAATCACTTTGTTTGTTCTTGCTACTGTTTACAAGTCATTCTGCGTACAGTCATCGTTCGCAAAGATGAAAGACACATTTTGATGCCAAAGGTTGTTTTGATTTCCAGAAAAGAATAATTGTTTTTTGTTACACTGAGCTGATTCCGTATTTCAGCAGACGATTCTCTTCATGCAATCAAAGAATATCATTATATTAAATACATTCCATAAATTAAATAACACTATTACTTATTTTCAACACACATCAATTCTTGAATTAAATATATTTTGTAGTGCGATAATCATATTTATTAATATATTTAATATATGTACATACATCAAATGAATGCTAATTTATTATAACTGGACAATGTATTAAAAGAATAAACTTTAATAATTATAATTTAGATATTTTTTTAGTTATTACATATTTAGATATGATCATCGATAGGAAAAAATATAAAGTTCTAATATATGAATTACAAAAATATTGCTGTAATATTATAATTAAACAATGCTTAAGGCAAATAAAAGATGCTCAACTTTTTTTACAGGGTAGTGGGACACTTACTTTTAATTCCCTTGTTTATCAGAGCAGAGATGAAAATTTTTAATTATACTTTTAGGATATTGGTAAAAATAAAAAGTTTTACTGGCGGTTTTTTTGTGTTTGGGGCAGCATATTGGGGCATGAGTGGGAGGAAGCGTTCCAGTTGTGGCTAAAGCCCTAAAGCAGGTCAACGAAAATGGTGTACAATAAACTTTAATGAATTACAATTTGCCGTGGACGGGCGGACACATGGACAAGCTAAGAGATGGGAAGGGAACCGAAGGAGGGAGAGAGAGAGAGAGAAAGAGCGAGAGCGAGACAAGGAATCTAGAGGCTGGTAAATTGTTGGGCAAACAGGAACGGGGCAAAAGGAACGAAACAAATGTAAAAGGAAATGAAAATATGTCGACGGAAATGAGGATTGACGCCGTTCTCTGCTGCTGGTCATTGCGAATTGAGAATTGCGGATTGGGGCATTGAAGACTGGAGAGCATTGGCATTGAGACTTGTTTCTGGTCTGGTCAATGGTCTATGGCTACTTGGCTGCTTGGCGCTGATTTTACTTCAATTGGGCGTGGCTGGGGCATTAACTTGCCGTTTCATCATTGTCAACAGTCGCAGTCACAAACAATAAATATTGTAAACAATTTGTTGTATGCCCTCTGCCAGTGTGTGTGTGTGTGCGAGAGCCTGTCTGAGTGGCGAAGCCATACTAGAGATGCCAGTGCAAATATTTGAACATGCTCGAGGAGGAAATAAGGATCGAATGCGAAATCCGCAAACCCTTCGGCCCATAAATTATCATCATCATCGTCAGTAAATGGCTGCGGCTCTCCACGCAGCGTTTACAATTTCCAATTGCCGCGTTCCCAAACCTTTCGATTCGTTCTGCCATCGCCCCCAGACCAATCACCAATCCCAAGTGGCGTCCACGTGGCCAATGTGGCATTAATTAAATCAAGCATCATTAAGCGAATGTGGCAATGGCAGTTGCCATTGCCGTTGCCATCGCTGTTGCCGTAGCTGTGGCAATGGCATCAGCTTTCACGCCGGACACTGTGTGGGCGTGGTCACGGTTCTGCTCCTCACTGCATTATCTATATTTGCAGTCAAGTGCACACTGTGCGCACGACAATAGTTTATTCAATCTTGAATCAGTTTCATTCGTTCCGCTGCAAGCTTCGGTGGATTTGATCGTTAATCGATAGCTTTTGCTTGCAGCAGCCTAAGTATGTCACATTGGGTACATTAGTGCTACAGTTGGTATCATTTTAATCCGGTACATTTGCATTATATTTATAAATATAAATGTAAATATAAATTTTTACATATATATGATAAAATTAATAGCAAAAACTCCTATAGAGTCTAAGATCTAGGGCTTCATACGTATGGACGGACAGCCAGACAGATAGATGTATAGACGGACGTAAGTATATCGTCTCGGCTGTTGACACTGATCAAGAATATATACTTAAAGAGTTCGGATATCCCTTCTTCTTGCCTATTACATACATTTTCTGTTGGCACTCTTCTACCCTGTGGATAGTGGATAGTGAGTATAAAATTATGTATTGATGGGGCTTTTATTCAATCGTCAACGATAGCTCATATTTGCAGCTTCAAAAGTATGTGCCATTTGGAACATTTGTGCTACAGTTGGTGTCATTTTAATTCGGTACATTTGTTCATATAAATATGGTACACACTTTCTTCTTTTTAAAGTACAAGCCTCATTGCATTCGATTATGAAACGATAGCTTTGTTTGCATAGAAATATCATTTTCATATAAAAAATTGTACAAAATAAACATTCATTCATTCACAACATAAATTAAATACATTTCCTGGTCTTGCGAAAATAAGTAACACTATATTTGTAATTTTACTATGTTTTCATTTGTTGATATTATTCTCCCGATTTATGTTAATGTTTAAAATACGCCCTCACTTATAGAAAAAGCGAATTTCTTAATGTGTAAATTGATTTCAAAAGATCATTTGCATTCATTAAGTTTTTTCAGAATTTCTACCTATGCAAGGCTATTCTGTCGCTCATACATCGTCATTACATTTTAATATCATTCTGCGCTTATTTTATTGGTAACTTTTGTGCTAGTGTTTATTTTAAATTTTTGTGGATTTTTGTAATTGCTTGCCTAGCGTTTTCAACGCTGGAAAGCTTCTAATAAGAGTAATCCACAAAAAGCAAAGCAAGAATAATTTATGAAAACCTTAATAATGTACATATATACATATATGTGAATTACAGGCAACTTACATATATAAACAAGTATTACATATGGAGAATATTTTTTCAATAAAAGTTTTGAATAGGATGTTTGTAGTATGAATATCTATTTGGTAAAAAACAACTGGTCTAAGACACATACAATTTAGTTATTATTTTGATAAAAATCTATTTGGAAATAAAATAATTTTTTCTGATGATGGAAAACATATAAAATATAAATGGAAGACAGACATTGTGAACAATTCATTTACATTATTTTTAGTTTGTTTTAACATTTGCAAACGGAATCAACAAATTATTTTTGCACCACAGTGCAATCGTGTAATTGAAATTCCCCCAATAGCCTGGTATTGCTGAGCGTTAAATTTCATTTGGTGAAGTGTAATTTTATAGGATTGCCTTTTGGTTTCACTCGTATTCGTTTCTAACGGATACTTAAAGTGCGTGTTAAGTGCTCAATTGGCGTTTAAAAGCGAAATGGGCGCCATCATTATTCATTCTGCCTTAAACATCTGTCTAGATATCTCCGTTTATATTTTAAATGAATTTATTCAATCGAGAAAAATGAGCTGTTACAGTGTGAACAGAATTAAAATTACAGCACTGTTGTCAGCTTAAAGATCTAAGCAAAGGACACTTCCAAGTTTCGTGCTGACCTTTTAAGTTGATAAAACCGAGTAAAACAACGCGTTCGAATTTTGTGTGTGTCCGGGAGGCGCACATTTGAGGGGGAATAAAATTATAGTATAGTATAAGAAAAGAATTTGATTACATTCTTGCATTATGTGTTTTATACGCAAGTGCATTTTTCTTTTTTGGCAATTGCTTTGTCTTTCTGGTAGCCTGGCAGCAGGCCAAGTCCAGAAAACAAAAGTCGACCCCGCCGCAGCGGAAGCAAGGACGAGCGAGGGTCCTTGCACCAAGTGAAATGGAAGAGATGCGCCAGATGTGCTTGTTGGTTTAAACAACAGTAAATGCACTTCGACGAGGTCCACACACACATATATATATACATATATAGAGTTGGTAACAGGGAGAGACTCACACATATTGTGCATGGAGCCCCCCAGAATTTCTTGGGCTTAAATGGGCTTTACGAACACAACGTCTATTTATTGCCTCGCTTGTAGAGGCCATTTTTCACCAGCGAGGATTTTGCGCGAACGCTTGAAATTTCATTTGCTAAATGTAATTCGATTTAAGTTTAAGGCATTCACCATTTGCTTTCTGTTACTTGCCATTTGCCATTGCCATTGCCATTGTGACGGCTGTGAGTTTTCCCTGGCTGCCCTGCGGACTTGCGCTTAGGCGGGTATATTAAATATATGCATCTGAAAAGATGTATCTGTACAGCATATTTCATAGTCGGTCGCATCGATTGTTTGCTTATTTTTATTCATTTCACAGAGCACTTAGCTCCTTGGGAAAAGCGCTGGGAAAAACATAAATTTAAAATGCATTCCTGCCTTTTTCATTTCATTTTACAAATGTTCCATGAAACGCTGCTCGAATTGTTTCCATTTTTCGGCTGTATTCATTTGTTTGTATGTGTGTAAGTGCGAATCACATGCATTATGCATGCAGTTTAATATAATAATTAAAAATTCCATACAGCAAGATTAAATGTAAATTCGGGGACAATATCGTTTCATGTTGCATTAAAGCATCAAGTGGATTTTGTATTTAATGCAATAATTTACCACAAGCTGTGCTGAGAATTAATACCATAATTTTACCCGATTGTCAGCAAGTGATTGCGAGGGCTTCTCTAATAAACATCGCTTATCCATTTGACAACACATTGCAACGAATTGTTGAATATAGCTGGTTTGGCAGTGCAGTGAAAAGCATTAAGAGCAATGTTGTGCGATGCAATATTTTACTTTTCCTGTGGAACGGAAATTGTAAATTTGGGAATCCTACGTTTAATTTATGTTTGCCTTAATTACTATGTGCAAACTACATTCAAATGAAACTAATGTTGCTATCATTATTTATTGAACTCACAAAAGTAATACGGTTTCCATGTGATAAATAATATTACATAAACAATAAATTTGAAATGAAATGTTTTAATGAATATTTGTGTTTTGTTGAAGCTGTTATTTGACTGCAAGGTATAGATTTCCATTTTACCTATTTGACTTAAAGTAAACTTTCCGAATGGGTTAAGAAAATTCCTAGTGTAACAAATTTACTCTTAAATCCAAACTATTTAAATATTTTTCTTTTAATATATTATGCACTAAATGTATTGAAAATGTAAGTATGACAATGGATCAAGGAGAGAAGAAGACTTTGACTTGAATGCAAGAAGCCAAAAACATTAGCAGAAGAAGATGCTACTTCTGAGAAATATGGAAGTTCAAGTAAACCAGTAGCAGTTATTGTTAGTTAAGCAGAAGAAGTTGCTAGTTGACGTTGAGGGTAGAACAGAAGAAGTTGCTCGAAAGCAAGCAGACGAAAATGTTAAACAGAAGACGTTGCTAGTTGTGAGTGGTATAAAAGGAAGCAGTTGCTGTTATGACGAAGCAGTTGCAAAGTGCGTGCGCTGATCGAAGATGTTTGCCTGTGTGCATGCGTGCTCATTTGTTGTGTTTTCTTTTCGTTTAGCTTCATCGCTGATGCTGTTGTTGTTGCTGCTGCCCAAAGAGCACAACAACAAGAGAGTGAGAGAGCGGTGAGATATCACACGTACGTGTATTTATGAATGTATTGGTAATTGGTGGTATTCTGGTTGTATGTAAATTTAATGCGTGAATTGTTAGATAATGTGTGCTAGTAGATGGAATTTTGAAAAATCGCTTCTTAGCGGGCGCCTAAGTAATTGTTAACTTTTCAGGTGCTGCCGTAGTTGTTTGATAGCATGTTACTTGTCAAACAACTTTGTTTGCTATACATACATAAATATGTACATACTTGTAGATTGCATTGTAATAGACTTCAACAGCCTCTACTGTATAAAAACTGTATATGTTCAGTCTTAGATTACGATATCTAAGAATTAAGGAATTAATTGGTGAGAAAAACTAAAAAAAATATAAAAACTTATTAAACTAACCCATCATCTAATCTGATTCGGTTTTTTCAGGGTTTTTGCCCCATCCGTGCAGGCAATGCTGTGTTAAATTAAAATAGTGTAAGTACACCCCGAAATTTTAGTTTAACTTTTTAATTTTTTTTAAGTATTAACATTATTAATTTAATTTTATATTTGTATTCGCTAATCATATATTATCAATATGGTAATTTCTTCAATGTTGACTGTTCCTGGTCGTCTTTAAAATAATTAAATAAATAAACTTATTTAAAATAAGTAATCAAACAAATTATGCTGGTTTCTATGTGACAAATAATATTTTATTACTATTTTACTATTTTTTTTAAATACCAACCTCAGCAATAAATGTGTTAAATTGAAAATGAATTAACATATTGTGTCTTTACATTATGTATAATTAAACATTTTGATTAAATTTAAAGGTTCTATTTGAATCTAATACAATCGCTAGCAGAATTAATTTGCTGATTGTTTCGATATTCGATTGAGTTTCTGCCTGCTGAATTTCATGCATTGAATTGGAGATTCCGCTTGTCTATTCCCTGTGAGACTCTGATTTGGATGCTCTCAATTAAATTGAAAATTTTAAAACGCTTTTTGGTAAAGTGCACAATAGAACAGAAAACACAGCATAGCTCAGCACAACAGGGAAGCAGAGCTCGGCACTTGTGGCACTTGCAGCACTTGCACCACAAATACAAATACACAAATTGTTTTGCATATTGCTTTGTGTGCCCCTCACAAAAATATGGAAATTGCACTTGTCTATGTGGCTGTTGGGGCTGTAGTTGTTGTAGCGTTTTTGGGGCTGCAAATGTAACTGTGTAAAATCAAATTTGTTGGTCTCGTTACGACCCAAAAATGTTGCGCCAGCGCATTCGTATATAACAATTGGCGTACAATAACAATAATAACAGAAAGAGCGCAAAGCAACAGCACTTGGCCAAAAGCAATAAACTGGCCAAGTTGGGCAAGTGGTTGAGCATTGGCACTGTTGTGGCGGTGCCACAAACCGCTGCCCCAAACCGTCAGCCATCGCTGCCTCGCCACAATGAGAGGGCTGGGCAGAGAAGAGGAGGAGAGGAGCGAAGATGAGCTTTGCCAACTCAGCAGGCATTTAGTTTTGTGTAAAATGCAATTTGCTGGTTTTGCATAAAAATCCAATTGTTGTTGAATAGCCCTTGAGATACTCTGCAAAGTGTTTTAAGGGCATATGCATTTCGGAGCAACTCAAGTGCACTGGGCCATAAATGCTCAGCACATTAACATTGTATAAAGTCCTTTAACAGATTTCAAAAATACGGTAGAGCTAAGGATGGGTGACGAGAGAGCTTTTGAGGGAAATTAAGCGTAGGTAATAGCCTTAATTGCTTTGCATTTATTTCAGCAACTGCTCGAAAAGTTTGCTTTGCACTTTTCATTTAAATGCAACAAAAGCCAATTCCAGAGCAGCATTTGTCCCCTTAAAACTGTTTGACAATTTCGTAATTGTTTAATATCGACCACTTTAGTGTTTTACTCGTCAGCTTATGTTAAGCAAGAGCTTAATACAAGCCGAACTCGCTTTTTAATACTGCCACATTTTAAATGAGGATTAATTTGCATATCAATAAAGGACAGGCTAAAGTCTGTTAGAGACATTGGCTCTCATTATTTAATAATAATAAATCGAAGATATAATTTATACTTCATTTCATAAACTACCGCAAAACTATTCTGCACTTTATATAGCCATAAATTCTCAGTTCAGTTTTTATACCCGCTACCCATAGGGTAGAAGGGTATTATGACTTAGTGCCAACAGAAAATGTATGTAACAGGCAGAAGGAGGCATCTCCGACCACATAAACTATATATATTCTTGATCAGTGTCAACAGCCTAGACGATATAGCCATGTCCGTCTGTCCGTCTGTCCGTCTGTCAGTCTGTCCGTCTGTCCGTCTGTCCGTCTGTATGAACACCTAGATCTCAGAGACTATAAGAGCTAGAGCTACCAAATTTAGGGACAGTACTCCTATAGGTCCTACGCAGATCAAGTTTATTTCAAAAGTTGGATGCCACGCCCCTTTCCGCCCCCAAAAGTCTGTAAAAGCCGTAATAATAGACATAGAGCATTGAATTTTGGTATGCATAATAATAATTATATTCTCAATGATTCCTGTGAATTTGGTTGAGATCGAATGAAAAACAAGGAAGTTATTAAAGAATCAATTTTATATGCAAAATTCACTTGCAGCTGCCCGCGCTTTGTTTGTTTAGTTGACAGTGTGACCATAACGGTGTTGTGGATTTTTACCCGCTATATTTTTTGTTAAAATATCATTTAAGTTTTTTGTTTTCTCTCGAAATGGGTTGCGGGTATCATACGGTCGAGCACTCTCGACTGTAGCTTTCTTACTTGTTAGTTATGGCTTGCAAATAATATGCAAAAGTTTCTGAATAAATTGAAAGCAAATAAAACCGAGATTAAACCAGAGCATACTATATACTAATTCATGTTGTGGAAACCATTAACGCTCTAATAGCTGTTGGTTGGCAGTTATAGTAAATTACACACACTTCTACACAATTTAATATGTTGGCTGTTGCACGTACCTCGAGATTTACGTAAATGGCTGCACTTGCCGCTCCGCATCGAGCAAACTTAAATCGTTGAATGTGGCGCAATTCTGCAGGACTTGACTGCTGGTTGCATTAATTAAATCAAAATCAATGGCCAGACGTTGCTCAGAATTGGTTGCAGTGCTCGGCTCGCTGTCGTACTCGGAGTCCGTTTGAAAAGTGCCCTCCTTGGGTTCGCCATCATCACTTCTGATGCAATTCTGTTGGCAATCAACTGCATAACAAAGGTTCAGGTCTGCCGCCTGCAGCTGCTGCTGCTGCTGCTGTTGCTGCTGTAGTTGATGCTGGTCTGGTTGTGTCATGGCTGGTTGATTAGGGCCAGCATGATGAGCACTTGTCAACAGTGACGCCTGCTGTTCGTAGCCGTAGCCATGGTAGTCGTATTCATCATACTCGTCCATCAGTGATTGCTCCGAGTAGCTTTCATCATCGTCATCGGCGCAATCAAAGTAGCCACTCTGTGGATTTTGTGTGTGGTTCAGCCCAAAACTAGACTGCCCTCTATACTACATATATTTGAATTTAGCAAATACGCACCTGACAATCCAAGCAACGGCAATTATCACAGAGGCTGCAGCTCAGTCCCAAAATGTCCGCGGCTTCTTGATACAACTCGTAGCTGGATTTTGCAGTTTGTTTATTCAATTCCAGCTGCTGCTGCTCCTGTTGGTAGTTGGTCAACTTGTTGTTGCTGTCATTATGCATGCTCCAATTGTTCAATTTATTTTGCTGCTGCTCCGCTCCAACTGCTGATGCTGTTGCTTCATCCCGACTGTTGCTGCTGTTGATGTTGTTGTTGTTATGCTTGATGCCTGAGTGCGTCGCCAATGATGATGTGGCCGCCATGGCCGATGTTGTGGACGCTGTGTAAGGCTCCGCCTCATTGCTGTTGGAGGAGAGCGAAATGAAAAGTTGACTCGTATTTAGCTTTTGGTTGACTAAACTAAACGCTCAACGCTCAGTGCGCAGCGTCGCCCCAATGAACAGGGAAAGGGCGCCACGCTATGCAAATTGAAATAAAGTGTAGCATACTTTTCAGCATCAACTTTAATATGATAGCGTTGCCACCCTGCGGGAATGTATTACAATTAATCGCGTCACGCGCTCTGCGCTCGCTTTCGGTCGCTTTTAGCGAATGGCCATTTGGCTGTGACACTTAAAGGGAATGCAGGCCTTTAAAAAAGGGCGTTATCTACCGTTTGGTCGTCAAGCCGCTTATCAGTTGGAGAGCTGGGTCTTAACAAAAATGCAAATAGTTGCAAAGTGCGCGACAAACTTTTGAAAAAATATTTCGCAAGTTATTTTGTCACACTTTAAGCGTCTTGATGGACTTGTCCTTTGCTGCCAACTTTAATTCCCAGCAAAAAAACTCGCTGTATGCGCATTGAAACTGCGCTTGTAATCAACTCAACAAAAAAAAAAGAAAATGAAAACAGCGAAGAATGTCGACTGCATTTCCCTGCTGACTGCTGAAGGTTTTCGTACTAATTAAAGTCGCTAATAAATCAAAGGAAACCGAGTCCGCCCAGTTGCAATTAATGAAATATTTAGCATTGCGCACTTTGACAGCATTATTTTGCAAAAAGGGGGCAAAAAGTAGCGTGCTTCAACAAAGTTAACGAGAAAATGTTTTGGGCCTTTTGTGTGCCAGGCTGGCAAAGAGAGCAGTCCTCCAGGACGCCGCGGCAAAATGCAACTTTGCCATCCTTTTATTTTTTGGTTGGGGGTGTAACACACACACCCACACACACACAGAGTCGTGCAGTCACGCATATCAGCACGTTGAAGTCGTTAGCTATTGAAATATGATTATTGCACTTCAATATGTGTGGCAGCAACGGTGCCGCTTGCCACTTGCCGCTTGCCACTGTTGCCTGGTGGCATGCATTTTAATCAACTTTATGGCAACGGCAACAGTAACCAACACTCTCCGACACGCTCCACCGTGGGATGGGCCTCTCGGAGCGTTGAGCGCTTCACTGAATTCCTGTTAGCGCGTTAATTTTTCAATTTCGCAAATGGCTGCGCCAACAAAACGGCTAACCGTAGTAGACATTGGCACAAAAGTTTGCCCGTGCTAAGCGCTCGGTGATCAAAACTTATGACTTCATGAACAATGCAAGAAACTTGCACAGCTCAACGGGACCAAAAAGACAGAGCGCGAGAGGGAGAGTGAGCGAGAGTACATTCAATGTCCTGGACAGCTAATTGAATGCGCTTAACAGCCATTGGGCAGATGGGGGGAAGACTGGACCGGAGACTGGACAGACTTTTGCTCGACTACCGCAAAACAAGTTCACGCCAAGTTAAGCTCATTTTGTGGCGTGTCTCTCATAAAGATGCGCCCAGAGCACGAGACGTGTTGACGAGCCTCAATAATAGCTGAGCCAAGTTAAGTGTAGCTCATAAATTGGCGGACTAGCTATTAATATTTAAAGCCAATTTTGTGTTATCGCCAGCATGGCTATCAACATCGAAAAGTGCTTCGAGAATTGTCAATAACACGAGCTTAAATTGCTATCCAAATAAGTTCAATTAGTTTTGATGTTCTGCTGATTATGCCAAATATTAGCTGGAGCCAAATTGCAAATCGATTATTACCATTGATTGCTAACAGTGGCAATTGAAATTTAATTTTAACGTCAATGAATGCTTTTTGTGTTGAAATAAAATAAATAATTATTCAAATGAACTTTTGTTTACCAAAAAATAATTATATCTGTCGGATTGCGTTAAAATAAAAAATAATTACTTGATTCATTTAGTTAAACTTTAATTTTACATTTAGTAATCAGAAAAGTAATTTTTGGTAGAATACTTTTCCGAAAATTAAATTAAAATGACTCTTTAAAATTAAATAAAAATAATCATTCAATGATCATAAATTTTTGTATGCTCTCTTAATGTTATTATTTAAATAATTAACCGTCAGTATAACATAGAAATATTTATGCAAAAGGCTAAATAGCTGAATAATTTAAAATTATTAGAGAAGTTAGAGAAGAATAGTAATTAAACGATTGATTTTATTAAACTTTCATTTAAGAATACTAATTTTTGAGAAATGTATTTCTCGAAATTTTAATTAAATTGGCTCGATGAGAATTGAAAAGAAAAAAAACATTAGATGTCTCTGAGTGACATTGATAGTGTAATAAGACATTATTTCGATAATTTGAAGCCAGTTTAACATAGTAATATTTATGCAAATTTCGAAATGGTCGATTAATACCTGATAAGGACTAAACTACGCTGCGATAACTTTTCGCGTTTGGTGAGTTGAGCACGCTGCACGTTCTCGATATTAAACTATAGTGGGTTCGAGAAGACTTGTCTCATAACCGAGCAGCAAACTTAATGACAAAGTTGTTGTCATGCCAGCGCATCCTGCCAAGAGGAGCACAAGAGGAGGCGGCCATGAGGATGGGGTAGAGAACTCACAAAATTCCGTTGGCCCAATAAACTTGTGGGCCATAAAAAGTTGCCCACAATTTTAGCACCGCAATATGCCTTATAACATTTATGTGAATTTATAAGTTTCTGCCACACAGCGCAAGGAAAGGGAATGGAAGGAAGCGAGACGGGAAGAAATATATATAGTATAGTATAGTATAGTATGGTAGAGTACGTACCTGCTGGGCAAAAGGGCAAGTGGAGCACCACAGGCTTCCGCATCATCTGCAGTCAGAAGGGCGACGTTGTTGCTGCTGCGCCATTTCTCTTCTTCGAGGAATTTCAAAAACTTTGTCTTCTTGGCAATAAGCGTTGATTTGACATTGGTGCATTTCTTCTTGTTGGCCATGGCGGAGCCAAGCAGCGGCAGTGCACCTGCTCCAACTGCTCCAGCTCCTGCTGGGCCCTCGTGCGGATCACAGATGCTTCTGGGCGACGACGATGTCGCTGACAGGCAGCTATTGTTATGGCTCCCGACTGGGCAATTGTTGTTGCTGCCGTTGTGGTTGCTCTGCTGTTGGTGTTGCTGCTGCTGCTGATGATTTTTGTGGCTGACATTTTGGCAGACGTTGCCACCGCCGACGCCGACGCTGCAATTGAACAATTTCTGCAGCGCCGCCGTTGCCGGTGAACACATTGCGGTTGACATTGATGTAGCGACCGGATTTACGTAGTTTGTTGATATTGTTGTTGTTGTGGTCGTTGCTGCTGTTGCTGGTGTTGTTGCTGCCGCTGCTGCTGTTGGTGCTGCTGTTGCTGCGATTATTGTGGTTGCCATTGTTGCTGCTGTTGTTGCTATTGCAGCTGCCGTTGCCGTTGCTGCCATTGCTGCACTTGATGGCATTGCTGACGAGTTGCCATTGCTGCTGCTGGCGGCGGCTGCTGCTGTTGCTGTTGCTGCTGCTGTGCCAAAACTTTTGAATTTATGCTGCAAACTGCAGGCGGCAATCGAGCAACTTGCGCCAATTGAATTCCTTGTCCTTGTTGTCCTGCTGCCATTCATTTCACGCCCAGTTGCCGTCATCTGCGTGTGCATCGCATGTGTGCCAAAGTCCTGCACAAATACCATCAACTTGAACAAACTTGAACTACAGTGAGGATTGCAAAACTTACGCCATACGAAGGGTTGTAGCCGGCATTAAGCACGTAAATCGAGTTCTGATTGCTGCACTGATAAACCATGTCATCCATTTTGTGCGCTGATTACAACAGAAAGATAATTAAATTAGTGAAATTAAGTTCAGTCAAGCATTTCTGAACTTTTATACAATTCATTGTTTTATATTAATTTGTTTTTAATTATGGTTTTGAGTTGCGTGTATTTACAAACTGTTCTTCCATATTTATATTTTCAAAAAGATGAAACCAATTTGTAGGCATAGCTTTAATTTAATTTAATAAATTATTCAAAATATTGTTGTTTAGACATGCGAACAAATAATAAAAGTATGCAAATTTTGAAGCATTGATTCTGATTCTGATTCCAACTGAAAATTATCGCTTCCCTGTCAAGTTTTTGCGCTCAAGTCAAAAAAAAATAAAGAAAATTAATTTAAATTCTGATTGATGGAAATTCGCTGAACCGTCTGCTGTGATTTTTGTGTGTTACGATTCGCATTTTGTGTGCTTGGCATTACCCGCTGAACTTTCAATGAATTTCGTCTCGTAAATCTCCGACGAATTTCTCAAAAATCGCTGCTGTCGCTGCCTTCCCTTCAGCTTCAGCTGTTCGACGGAAAGTGTTGATTGAGCTTGAGCTTGAGCTGTTGATGCTGCGCCCTGTAGTTTGTGTTCTCCTTGTTGCTGTTGTTGTTGGTGTTGCTGGTTTTGGTAATGGCCGGATGGCAGCTCGTGTTGCTGGTAATCAAAGCTGCAATTACCGCTGTACACGTCCAATTGAAGCGGAAATTTATGCGGCTGTTGTAGCGTGTAAACGCCAGCATCGACAGCGTTCGCAATGTGGCTCCTCCTGTTGCTATTCCTGTTGCTGTTGTTGCTATTGCTGTTGCTGTAGCCCTTGTTGTTGTTGTAGCCAAACCAGCTCGTTAGCCACAAGGATTGTAAGTCTATAAAATGAATGTAGAGAGACCAAAAGAAAACCAAATGAATGAGTGAGAGGGCATATTGAGCAAAATAAGCAAGTTTTGCGGTTAACATGAAATGTAGCCCCAGATTTGTTTAATGCACAGGATGAGCATTCGTTCCATGTTCTCTGTTTGTTGTTGCCGTTGCTGCTCGACACGCAGAAGGACTTTTTTGTTATTCATGTAGCTCGCTAAGCATTCAACTGGTTTGCCAAGCAGACCGACTTTAACATACCCTGTATTGAGTTGAATCAAAAACTCAGTAATATTCAGTTTACAAATTATTTTATTCAAAATGTTATTCAACGAATGTTTCACATAGAAATACAATTTAATCATAAATTATGATTAGTAATAAATAAATATTAGTACTAATTACAATAAATTACATAAAAATGATTAATACATAATTAAATAGTAAATTAACATATATATTAAAAAGCTAAATAGAATAAAGCTGAAGGAATAAAACTAATAGCTTTCATGTTAAAGGAATTTAATTTACTTAAGGTTAATAATTAATTATAACAATAATAAATAATTTAATAAAAATAAATTATATATGAAGCCAATGACATACAAACTATAAAAATGATAACAAAATCTGGACTATTGAATTAAATAATATTTCGATGTACAGCTTAAAAGTCAATTGGATGTCTGGAAACCCTTTTTGACATTCAATTAATATTTAGATTCTTGGCTCGCACTATCGTCAGAAATAATCCACCCATTCAACACTTCGGCCTATAAAAGCCAAACCAACTGAGCGGCCTTGTCTGTCTGGGCCATGATAAAATTACGCTCGAAAGGCAGTTCATTGAAATGAACAGCGGCAGCAACGATGACTCATTCTCTGGTCCATTAAAATCCGCACTTAAGTACGAGTCTTCGAGTGAATATATATATGTATATATCTGTTCTAATTTTTTTGCGCTCTCTGTTTTGGGGACTGACAATGCGTTTGGCCAGTTTCAATGTTATCTCGACGAGGCACTAACAATGGTCACAGCTACGAATTTGTTTTGAGGCACGCAAAATAATCAAAAATAATCCTTTTGCCTTTCTTTTTTTGTGTCCTTGCCGGCTTGTTATTTTTTTATGTTGGTGTTTTTGTTGTTTTGGGGTTAGAGCGGAGCTTAGTTATGGATGCCATTGTTGGTCAGCTCGACCATTCGTCCAGTTTAGGCTAAGCTCGTTGATTGTTTTCATTTCAGTGACAAGCCAGAAGGCCACACTGCGTATACGCAACGCAATTTGTGTGTACGAGTTTGCGTAAGTTTATCGCAGTCAAATGAATACACTCCAATTGTTCCGTTGCCCAATTTGTATGCATTATAATTTATTATTCAAAATCATGTGTCAAAATTGCCATTCGGCATTCTTCAGCGGCCCACCACACAAGGTCACACACGAGTACATCGGGGGGATGTGTGTGTGTGTGTGGGTGTGTGTACTCATTTGGTTACTAAATCCGCAATACGAGCTAAGCCAGTGGCTCAGGATTCGCTCACGAATGATTCCATTCATCAAAATGTCACAACAGTTGCCCTCCAGGGTATATCCGATAAAGCCAGCCAGCGAAATCTTTGTGATGTGCTGCCATTAATCGCAGCTAACCCTCCTCCATATGTGGACGAATGGGGCTGTATCTGGATAATATGGAGGGGTCAAATGCTAGCAAAACTAATACGTGTTAAAGCCAAAAATAGTCAGACACTGAGCGAAAGCTGACTTTAGAAAAATGTAGGTATATTCTAGTTGTAACAGGCACCTTCTGAATCGATACTTGCCATCTATCGGGCTGTGTGATTAACGTGATCTTCGATACCAGCTGAACTCGGAAACAAATATGTCTGCATGTTGAGTATACGACCCTTAGCCTTGCTTTCACTATGTATTTATTTGTTTAAGACTGGGTGGAGACAGGCAACATCGAATTAAAAATGGTATTACACAAAATACATAAGAGTTCAGCACTTTTTGTAAATAATGTAAATTCCCAAAAATATAAATTAATATAATATTAAAAAAGGTATTGATATTTTTCAAAATTTATTTCACTGCTATTATCATCTATAAAATTGAAGAAATCTGAGAAACCCTCTAATTTAAAAATAATGTAGTTTAATTACGTTAGTCGAACAATATTCTATAAAGTCCGAAAGTTATCAATTATGGTGTAGATACGATACCTAAACTTGTACTTTATAATAGTTAATGTTCAAAAGATGTTATCTATTGTGATGCTAGCAGTAATGATTATTACAAAATTTAATAATATTAAAAAGTCTTTAAAAAACTGAGTTGTCTCCAACCTTTCTATGTAGAAACACATTCCCATCGCTTCTTTTTCTTGATACACACAAAAGTTTGTGCAAAACTTTTCGGGCAGTGTATGCGCAGTATTACACACATCAACGGAACAGCTATTAATGGAAGGTGTCATTGTTGGCAACTGTTGTTGTTGTAGTTGTTGTTGTGTCTGCATGTGTGTTAACTTCTCATGTTGTTGTTGCTTCATTTTTTCGGTGTCCCAGCTGAAGGCGCTCGCTGCGAGCATTTCTAATGAGCGGCAATAAAGCAAATGTGGCAGGTGACATACATCAAACAATTTGCACATTATAATTGTTGACACGCTGTGCGACGTCGTCGACGTCCCAGACAATCCCTAAGCACGGTGCTGGGTGCTCGGTTCTCGGTTCTCGACCTGGAGGAGTGTCATTAGTAGCCCGAAAAATGGGAGAAGCCCCAACTGCTGGTTTCGTTTTCTAACACAAAATGCCTGGCTTTGGTTTATTTTATTTTATTTGTTTGGGGCGCGTCGTGTCCTGTGCATGCTAATAATAAAACTTGTATTTATTTTAGGATTTGCGTAAAATGCCAGGCCCGTCCTCGGCCCCCATCCTTGGTCCTGCTCTCATGGCTATGGCCATGGCAAGTCAGCCACTGGGCAAGCGACGAAAAGGCAAACAAGTCAAGCGAATCACAATAAGCGCTTTTCTGGGTCGACTTTCGGGTCGAATAGGGCCCCAAAAAATCCCCCCCCCCCCCGTTGCCCCGCCCCTGACAACGACTCTGCCACGCCGCGGGGGCAGCATATCGCAGCCACTGAAGCGTGGCATATTTGTCATAATCAGCGCTTAGGCATACGACCATAGATTGGCATGAGTGTGCACACACACTCCCCACAACCCGCCCTCTCCTCATGCAGCTGCCAGTCCCACATTTGAGTGTGTGAATCTCTGACTATGACTGTGATTTGTGGCTCTAACTGTCTACTTCAAACTAACTGACGACCAGTCAGTGCTAGTTTTTTGCGACTACCACTGAAAACTTTCTTAAATCATTTAAGAACGCCATGCAAGAATTGCCGAATTTATTTCAATATTAATAGAGAAGAAAACTTGTGATGCGCGGAACGAATTGTTGTAAATAAATAATGCAAATGGTAAATTAAGAAGGCAAGAAAGTAAGCAGCATCTAATTGTTATTTAAGAACATACTTTGTTCACAAATTGTCTTATAAACTATTTGGAATATGGTTATAAAATCAACCAGAAAGAGCTTATTTTGAAATTTATGCTCCCAATAAATTCTTAAGCAGAGGCTCATTTCAGTATCCTTATCAAATTTTGCGGTTAAGCTCCAGTTTTTTTTTTATCTAGGTGTTTATTGAAGTGGACGGATGGAAAGTCTTTCTTTGAGACAAATATATTAAGATATATATTTTACAATTCAATAAAATTCTCTCTCTCTTTCTTACTTGGGTATCTTTAGCAAAACTTTTGTTTTTTTTTTAATTCTAGGTGTTTATTCAAGTGTCACAGAGAAAATTATTGAAATGAAAAATAATATGTTTAGTGAGGCTAACAATGCTACTTTATATGCTTACAAATTGATTTCTCCTAATGCCTGTCAGTTATATTATTAATTGTTACTACATTAATATTCACTTCTAGTCTCTGCTTGCCGAGTGTAAAAACAGAACGCACAGGTTTGGAGTTTCCTGTATGGCAATCTAAAAATTCATTAACAGGGCCCAGTATTTCTTTTGGTACTTTTGATGCATGCGCAAACGGAGTGTTATAAGTTACTGGCAATGTATGTAACAAAAATGTAGTCGAGAGGAACAGTTCGCTTCTCAATTCGACTGCTCGTATTAGATCTTGAGCAAGAAAATTGCAGTCTGCTTGAATGGAAATAGACTTTTAATTGGTAATTTGTTATACTCTAAGAAGCTGTAAGCTATGCGTGGCGAGTGTTTTGCTGTCGAGCACGTTCGTCTGCAGCATTCGTTTTTTGTGTATATTTTTTTTTGGGTGTGAGACTTGAGCAAACGTTGGGGAAAACGCGTTATCGCCAGTTCCGGGAGGCAAATATTTGTCAGACAAATTTGGAGTGCTGTAGGCAAAATCCGATATCGAATTTAGACGCGGAGTAGGGCACAAAATGGAGGCTGGTGAGGAGGAGACACAACCGCAGGCATGTCCATATACGCTCGCATGTGAGCGCGGCAGAGGGGGATGCTGGAGGGGGGCAGGCGACTGGTCATAAATTTGATGCGGGCATAAAAAATGTTTTCGATTTGCTCCGATGCTCACATAAATTGAAAGGTCACGTATTCGCAGGTGTCTCTCGCTCTCGCTCTCCCTCCACCTGCCCTGGAATGCAGCAACAAATCAATATAAAAGTTCGCTCTCAATGCTAAATGTTATTTTAATGCAGATGTTTTCATTTATTTATTGCAAACTACAAACAATATGTGGTCGATCATGTTATGCTGCGCTTTGTTTGTGCAATGGCTTTTGTTTTGTTAGTCCCCCATAAATCCACATCCCGAAATGCATATAAACAATTTAATCCGCATTTTTCGGCATGCGAATGCGACTGTATCGCCATAATAATAATAACAACACAACATACAATAGATCCCGGCATTTGAAACTGACAGAAAGGCAATAAATTAACATTTTATGCAAACAAATCCTGCGTATTTCGTGTGTTGTTCGTTGTGCGTTGTGCGTCGGGGATTTTCCCATTATGCAGTTCTGTAAGCCTTTTATGGACCGATTATCGAAATATATTTTTGGCATTCCAATAAGCAGTTATTCAAAGCGGATTTCGATTGCTTGTTGCCATGCCCATTTGCCATAATGCCAGTTGCCAGTTGCCAGTTGGTCAGTTCCTTTCGCGTTCGCTTGTTATTTCTGTTTTATTGCGTATACGTAATGCGCTGAAGCCGATAAGCGGCGTTTGCATTTGTAATGTTAATCAACAGCGATGAGAAGGAGAAGTTCTCTTTTTTTTTTGCCTCGGCACGTGTCCGCTGCAAAGTTATGGACGGAACTAAGTTTGAGGTTTTGTTACCCAAGGAAATGCCCCGAATATTTCACTTTGAAAGATCTGAAGGCTGGCAAAGTCACACACAGAGATTTTTACACACTTGTAATGAGAATCTAGCAAATAAATTCTCCAAGGGTCGCTCGCTTTAAATGCTGAGGCAATCAAGAGAGCAACAACAGTCGCCAGAGGAGCAAAGAGGGAGGAAGAGGCGAGGAGAGCACTTGAAATGTGAGGCATTTATGTTTGAGGCCAGCTGGCACTCGAAAGGAGATAAGCATTATTTAAGAAATATGCCAAGTGCGTGTTTATACAGCAACAAATACACACACACACACATACAGTCTGTCGACCACACACCCACACACACACTTGCATTTTGCCAGTGGCAAAATTTACATGAAGCTAAGCAAATGTTTGCGCTGTCACATGTTTAATGTTGTTGTTGATGTTGTTGATGCTGTGGCTCGTCGTGTCCTGTTTCATGTTATTGAAGAGCAGATATTAGTCGTAATTAATTAAAGCAAAACATTTCGACTAATTGGAAGAAATGCCATAACATTTGCTTTCATACGACAAATATTTGATTTGCTTTTTAGCCAGGTCAAAAGTGAGCAGCAACGATAAGAGGGAAGCAGCTAAAAACGCATATCAGCAATGCGCCAAATGCGAATTGAGAAGCAGAAGTCGCCACCCACACTCTACACTCGACAACGACAACGACAAGGGACCAGGACAAGGACCAGGACCTTGGACAAGGGGACGGTTCACTTTCAAGTCTTGCGGCACTTCAATTCTAATGGAAATGGCACATAAAACAGAAAACAGAAAACCAGAAAAAAAACCACATAAAACAAAAAAACAGCAAATAAAAACAGCGACGTTGAGAGTTGGAAACATCAGGACAAGCGAGAGAGCAGCCAATTCAAAATGCCTGACCCCAGGACAAGGACAGCCAGATTGGTGTGTTCGTTGTCGGCAGCTGGCAGGACATGAAGACAGCACGACATTGGGTCGGAGGGACGGCGGGACGGCAGGACACGGCGATGAAGTGTACAAAAAACTTGAAGTACGTGGTAAAAAATATTCGTTTTCTCTTTTTGTGAATTTCTTTGTTGGTTTGCTGCCAATGTAAACACATTAGATATCTTCTCAGTTCTATCTATCTATCTGTGCAGACGCATCTCCATTCTGGTTTTCGTTTTCCCCACAAACTTTCGCCTCGACTCGCCTCGCCTCGCCGCATTGTTTTGTTCGGCTCATTTTATTTTATTCGTAGTGTCACGACGCTCGACAAAATATTTGCTTAACAATAAAAGGCATCTGGCGCATGCCTTGAGCACGCAACACAATCACTCATTGCCGGTGTGTTGAGCACACTTACTTTGCATTTATTCGCTTTTCACTTTAGCGATTGAGATAAGCTCAACTCGGCGATTGAGACAGCGAGAGTGATTGCGTCTCTGTGTATTTGTGTGGCAATGAGATAGACTGTTTGTCTTCAAGCTGAAATCAAATGTCATTTGCATTTTTGCAGACACATTTGATTTTCTGCGCTTTCATCTTTTTCAGTTCGCCCCCAACACTAGACTGCAATAATTTCTCATTTCTCCAGCACTTTCAACCGCTTGGCGCGTGCCCAAATAACACACACACACACACACGCACACACGTATACTCACACACACACACACACACTCGGAGATGGTCTCACTAAATATTCACTAAATGCAACCAAATTTTGTCATTTGTTTCAGACGTGCTTTGATTACACAAAGACTTTCGCCTCCCAGTGTCCACATTCTGCCTCGGCTTTGGCTTTGGCTCTGGCTAGAATTAGTGCAGAAGTGAAACGAGCAGAAAACACAAAAGTTCTCTAGCCAAAAACATTTTTAATATGCGAGAGCTGCTTGCAGGCAATCTTAAGCATAGATTTCAAGACGAAATTGGCGACAAAATGAAGTTTGGACAACTCATTAAACTGCCCTCGGCTGCTCAAGTGTGGGCATCAGTTTCAGGCCAAAACCAACTGACAGAACTTTCATGTGATTTCAGTTTGGCAGTTCGTAGTTCGCAGTTCGCCTTGGCAACGGTCCCGCATCCGGATTGATCGGGCACGTGGTGCAGCTACCTGCTTTGCACTTCACTTTTTGGGTATGAGAATGTGTGCGTTTTCATTATGGTTTTTGTGTGCTTCTGTGTGCTTGTTTTGCCAAGTCCTTTATTATAAATAGTTGAGTCACTTAAGGGGATTAATGCTGAAATTAGTTTACGCCACAGTTACAGTCACAGTCACAGTTGGCGATGACGACAAATCAGTTGGGACTGGCAGCTGGAACACATGCTGAATATTAGATTTGCCACAAGACTCGCTCATTAATTTGAATTAATATGTATACATAAGAAGTCTATCCGCCTGTCAATTTTGCTTTGACATCGAATTTAATCAATGCAAATGAATGCCATAGCTGCAATTCGACAGAGGTATCTCATTGAAAGTAAATTAACAAGTAAATACATACATTGAGAACAACGAGGGAGACATTCAAATGGCTTTCATTGGCATGCGAGCATCAAAGTGTTTAAAATTTGCATATTAAGATTATTTATTTAATTTGCATGTATCGATGTGTGTTGCCATTTTGTGGCATATTGGGAAACCAGCATAGTTTTTGAGAAATCTAATTTTATAAATAGTAAACATTTGTCATTTGTGTCAATCGACAAATATTTAAACCATTTTTGATACAATATTTGATGTCGAAATTGACATCGCAAAATGTTAAATAATAAATATTAGGGTTTGACAAGCAATTTGGATCAATAAATTATATTGACACTTTCTAGTTTCAATTTGAAATACTTTGCTTTATAATTAAAATTTGTTTAAAGAATTTTCTGTAAATTTATTCTCTGCTCGATTCCTTTTAGCTTTTGAGTATTCTAGACATATACTTGGCATAACAAAAATCAGCAATTTATTTTGGATTTGTATTAGTTTTTTGAATCTATCAATTCACCATCAGATGGGGTCAGTATAGTGACTTTATATAGTTAAGTTTCTTGAACATCTCTTTACACACCTATTAAAACAGTTGCACTGCTTGCATTATCTGCACTACCAGCAAGCAGTGCAAAGAGTAGATTGTGTGTAAGCAGTACTTTTCGATGTTTCTTTTCCTCAATTGTATCTAAATAAGCTGCAGTCGATTGCAAATCAAGAGAAGCTTTTGCAACAAATAAAAAATTCATGAAATTGTCTGTTGGCTTGTATTGAATGTTACTTGCAATTCAATATTTTTAATCTGCTTTATAGTTTTTGTGATTATGTCAAGTTATTTTATAATAGACTCGTCTGCAATCTTTATCTTGACAATATTTTAAATACTCCACTGGTTTTCTTTTATTAGTAACAAATTTGTATTGCGCCAGAGCCTCAACTTTGATGAAATGCACGCGAGCAAGTGAGTGAGCGACAGAGAGAGAGAGAGAGAGAAAGAGCGTCTAAAGTAAAGTTGATCACCCACATGGATAGCCATAGGTAAATCCTTTTCTTATCTAAAATACATACTAACATTTCACTTTATTTTATAGTTGGCGCTTCGCTTAACTTCATTTCGAGTAACTTTTATTATTGTTTCAGCAAATAAATATTATTTTACATTTGCTCGCTACTTTGCAAGGCAAACAATTGTTTTCGTGCTCTCTTTTCATATCACGTGCTCGCGCTCTCACTAAAGCAAGCAAAACAGCTGGCGACGCTCTCTCGCTCTCTTGTGCACCCTCTCAACGGCTCTCCCATTGTGTATGTGCTGTTGTGAACAGCGTTTATATATATTCGGGGAGAGTAATCAGCTGGTTTTTCAGTGGCATTTTACCGGTCGGTGAAGTAAGACGACAAAGAGCGGCAACTCTATCGTGCTGAGCGTCGATTCTATCGTGTGTATTTTTCCCCGGTCACCCCGCCGTCATTCCCTTTGCGTTCATGGCGCTCGTGGAATTATTTTTTCTGCTCACGATTATTGGTGCGTTGCTGTACAAATGGTCGGTAGCGAGTTTCGGTTTCTTTCGCGGCCGGGGCGTGGCACATCTGCCGCCCAAGCCGCTGCTGGGGAATACGCCGCTCTCGGTGCTGATGGGAAGCGGTTCCTACCTGCGGCACAGCCTGGAATTGCATCAGCAGCTGAAGCAAAACAAAATCTACGGCGTCTACAACCTAAGCGAGCCGCTCTACTATCTGGCCGATCCGGAGCTGATTCGTCAGGTGGGCATCAAGCACTTCGATAACTTTGCGAATCATCGCAAGGGCATCACGGATGAGAATGCCACTGGGAATGATTCGGTGATATCGAAGTCTTTGCTCTCGCTGAGGGATCGTCGCTGGAAGCACATGCGTCAGACCTTGACGCCTTCCTTCACTGGCGCCAAGATACGCCAGATGTTCGAGTTGATCGACGCCTGCAATGTGGAAGCTGTGTCCTATGTGCAGCGCCAGCTGGAGAACGAGAGCAACGAGGGCGTGGAGCTGGAGGTGAAGGAGTTCTTCACACGCTACACCAACGATGTGATTGCCACCGCCGCCTTTGGCATCAAGGTCAACAGTTTCGTGGATCTGCAGAACGAGTTCTTCACGCTTGGCCAACGCGTCTTGCAGTTCAGTTTCTGGGGTGGACTCAAGGTGATGCTCTACATTCTCCTGCCCCGCTTGATGAAGGTAAGTCAAGTAAAATAGATTCATTATAGCCCTCTTAGTCAATCAGTCTGTCTGTCTGATCGGCCAGATAAGGTCTTTGATCCCAGAGACTATAATTGGGAGAGCTTCTAAATATGGGAACAATACTGTTTGTTGTTGGATGTTATTTTTAGAATTTCGTTATTTCCTATTACACCCATAATAATTCTATGCTATATTAGTCTAACCTTCTGTCTGTCTGACTGTCTAGATAAACAACAGGAACTCAAAGATTATAGTATCTAGAGCAACCAAAATTGTTATCAATAGTCTTTAATGATAGATGATACTTTTACAATTTAGCCATGTCCGATTTCAGCCACTCAAATCGAAGATAAAATTAACATTTTTCATAATCCTACTATTATATTACGTCAGTCTATCCTTCTGTCTGTCTGTCTGACTGCTAGATAAACACCAGGAACTTAGAGGCTATAATTGTCTCTATTATTAGTCGCTATCTTATAACTTGACATTTTTTCCCATTTGCTTCTACTCTTTTACTTATTTAAATGGATTTCTAACCGAATTTTTAATTCTTTAGGCGCTGCGTGTGCAAGTCATGGACATGAACAATGTGGAATACTTCAAGCGTCTGGTGTTCGGCGCCATGCGGCAACGCCGAGAGCAGAAGATTGTGCGTCCGGATATGATACACCAGCTGATGGAGGCGCAGCGTCTGTTCAAGGAGCAGCAGGCGAAGCAGGAGGAAATGCCGGCGGATGCTGCTGAATTCAACGATGAGGATTTGTTGGCGCAGTGTCTGCTGTTCTTTTCGGCTGGCTTCGAGACCGTCTCCACCTGCCTGTGCTTCACCACCTACGAGCTGCTCATGAATCCCGACGTGCAGCAGAAGCTCTACGACGAGATCGCTGAGGTGCAACAAAAGCTGGAGGGCAAACCGCTCGACTACGACAGCCTCATGGGCATGAAGTATCTGGACTGCGTGATATCGGAATCGTTGCGTAAATGGCCGCCAGCCATCGTCGTCGATCGCATGTGTGCCGTCGACTTTGAGCTACGCGACGAACAGGACGAGCTGCTGGTAAAGCTGCGCAAGGACGAGCTGGTGCACATACCCATTGTGGCACTGCATCACGATCCCGACAACTTTGACGAGCCCGAGGAGTTCCGCCCCGAGCGATTTGATGACGAGCACAAGCACGAGATTCGTCCGTTTACATATTTGCCCTTTGGCATCGGGCCACGAAGCTGCATTGGCAATCGCATGGCCCTAATGGAGGTGAAGTCACTCATCTACCAGCTGGTGCTGCGGTTCCAGTTGCTGCCCGGAGAGCGCACCACGCAGGACATGCTGAGCAGCATTGTTGGCTTCCGATTGGAGCCCCGTGAGCTGTTCTGGTGCCGTTTCGAGCCACGGAAAGCTGCCGACAGCCAAACTAACTAATTAATTGGCAATAATCCCCATGGCTAATCCGGTTGCCTGCTGCCTTTGAACTAAAACCCAACGGCACAAGCTTGGAGTTGGAATACGCGCAATCGAGGCGAGATTTCAGCATAAAGCGCTCTGTATTACTTTATAATACAGTTCTTTGCGCTTAATCTTGTATGCACTATTTGAAGCGTGAAATCGTTTTCAGCCAGCAACTTAATTGTATTCAGTAGGAATAAATAATAAAATTAAACCCCAAAATATTTAAATGCTTCTGTGTTCATCTTTCAACTGTCCTCCATGGATTTATTTCAATTTAAAATCGTTTAAAATTAAAAAAAGAGGAAAGAAAAGTTATTTTATTTTCCTACTTCATTCAACGTTTGAGCTTTTGAAGTCTCATAAGAGCCCCAATAAGCTTTTCGCCTATTATTAAAATGCAATCAGTTCGTATAACATTATGGAAAATATGTGAAAGAAAAAAGTAAAATTATTAAATTATTATATACGTTTTAAGCTGTTCTTAAAGCTGTTTGAAGCCTTAATATGCTGGCAAAAGCTGGTGTCATTCAACTGTAATCAGTTCGTATAAAATTATGCAAAATAATGGCGAGCGAAAAAAATGGGACGTGAAAAAACAAAAGCCAAAAAATCGAGCAATTTATATTGTTGGTGCTCCGCATCCCGATGAAAAGCTGACAAATTTGCCATGGCAATTTCTCTACTTTGTAGGTGGCAGCCACGTCATAACACTGTCACAACATGATGGTCACAGCAGCAGCAACAACAACAAACAAAAATATATTTATGACTGGGTGAAAGTGGTTACGGCGACAACAACGAGAACAGCAGCAAAGCAGCCGCAACAGAAACAACAGACGTGTTAAACGAAATCACACGAGCCAACATACGAGAGCCATACCATATACACAAATAAATACACCTCCATATGGGCCGACGGAGGGCGTGTGGGCGGCAGGACATGGCGCACAAAGGCACATTAAGGATTATTTATTGGACGTTATTTTTCAGGCGGCATTAAAATTTTTGTACATTATGAATTACATTTCACTTGTGTCATAAACCGCGTAAAAAATGTTACTCCGAGAGCGGTTAAAAGGCGCAGCGGGGGGCTCAACGACTCAGATTCCTGGGAGCTAAGAAACTTAGCAAAATAAACTAATTTATGTCGATAAAGTGCCAAAGAATTTAGTGTGATTTAGAGCGGAAAACTCTTGTTGAAATAATTTATGTGTGTAGTTATCGACAACATACATAGCCTTGCAATTTTGAGAGAAATAATATTGCCAGCCCAAATTGCCAGGTTATTGATGATCTCACGAATTAGTGAGACTTTAAAGTTGGACAAAGAAAAAAATTGTATTTAAAAATAATACCAACATATTTATGCAAATTGCACTTCAGTCGCATAAATATTTTGGGTGATTTTATATTTTGGATAGTTGAATATTTTCAGTTTGATCTTTTTCAAATTGCACTCACTGAAAGCCGAAACAGTGCAAAAAGCGTTGCGTCTGCGTTTAATAGTTTTTCACACATTTTCCCAGCTGGCAGTGAAATATTCCCAAATCAGATTTCATAAAGCCGAGCATTGAGTCGGGACTCGCTGGAATAAAGTGCTTGTGCGTATGGCCATTAAAGAGTTGTTGGGCGCGATAAAAAAATGCAATTAAGCATGGCACTGCTAGATAGACCAAGCGAGGGAGCGAGATGGTGTGAAGCGAGTGAGTGAGAGAGAGGGAGAGAGAGAAAGAGAGATGAGGGTACATACTCGCATTATATTCACACAAAGTTACAGGCGTAATTAGCCGCAATATTTAACTTCGGCCTGTGGTTCATAAAACTTTCAACGTGGGTCAAATTAGTGGCAGGTTTTTTATTGGCTACATTTTCAAGTTGTTTGCTGTTTAATAGCCGCAACAACAAGAACAACAAGAACAAGAACAACAACAATAAAAACAACAGCCATAACAGCAATAACATCGACAGAGAACAACAAGCATGTGCATGTTAATGTCCTTTGGGGTCAAGTATACGAGCTGTGGCCGCCTCCCCGAGGGTGAATCTGGAGATGAGCTGGCGTCCAGTCAACACATGTGAAACTTGCAGCGCAGCGACAAAATGTTGCAGCACAGCAGAAGGATGAAGGATGAATCCAAAATGGTTTTGCCACTTTGCTTTTTATGTGCAAAGTTAATGCCTGATTCTTGCAGCTCTGCCGTTGGCAAAAATTCGGTCGAACGTGGCGTATGCGTAATCTCTTAAAATGTAAGCGTAAACAACATAAAATTCAGCAACGAGCACCAGACGAGACGAGACAACAAACCGCAAAACGAGTGCCGTCGTCTGTCGTCTGTCGACTGTCGACTGTTTTTCCAGTGTTCACGAAAAGCTTATCAATCAATTCGGGCTGCCAGCGTTGGCGCTGGAAGGGAGCTTCTACTATCTGACAGAGGTCATAAAGAAAACTTTGGCGCCGCGACCGCTAGACGCCAGTGACGACGCCAGCCCTCAACTGGCTCCCTTCGCCCGCATGCTGCTGCTGCTGTTGCAGCATCGCCAAAAAACAAGAACTCGGGCTTAGCTACAACAATAAAAATTGCCACAGTCAGCCAAAAGGAGGAGTCGAGGCAAGGACGATACAATGATAATACCAAGCATAATAACAGCAAAACGCCGTCATCACAATAACAACAACGACAGGAAGAGCGAGACGGACAAAGGAGCAGAAAGGGAGGCAGAAGCCAAAGGGAAAAGCCGAGAGAAGCGAGCAGCGAGAAGCGCTCAGCACTTGAGCACTAACAATTTTGGCACAATGGAAAACTGTCGCAGATTCCTTTGCCACCATCTTCGTCTTCGTCTTCGCCTTCGCCTTCGTCTTCTTCTTGGTTTCGTGCTTGCGCGATGCGTTCGCGATAAACACGAAGTGATAACATTTACCATACATATGTGTGTCGATTTGTTTATGTGTTTGTTGTTTGTGTATTGGGGCGTGCTGAAGCAAAAAGAGAAGCGAAAAAAGTTCCTCGCGCTGTGAATTGTGAATTGTGGGTGCCTAAAAATAGGCGACTAATCAAAATAGATGCCAATTTTGGCCAGCACACATATGAATACGTATTAAGCCTTGTTTGAAATCAAAAATCTTTAAATTGCATCTTTCTTCTGGTATTCAACAATAGGAGAGTAAAATATTTAGCAAAGCTGAAGCAATTTGCAAGAAAAAGAAAATTTGATTTCTCATTGTCGCATTTTACTTGCCAATCAATTTGAGAATGCCAAATGGTCATTGTGCAGTTTTTGTTGGCAGCAGTGGAAAAGTTTTATTTAAGAGGAATTTATTAAAATTTTTTGAGAAAAATGTAGTATTTTAATTTCGCAAGATTTTAAACTTAGAGATTACTAGTATTTGTAAATTATTTATTTGAGTTTTGATTATATTATTTTAGAGCAATGTATTTTAATTATGAAAGAATTTTTACTTCAAGAAACGCAACCATTGTTTAATTAATTAATTTGTGGATACTCACGAAAGTATTATTTATTCTCGTCATTGAAGACATTAGTTTAGATAAATTTACTATTTTAATTGCGCAAGATTTTTAACTTTTAGTTCCTAGTATTTATGGATTATTTATTTCAGACCAATTTATTAACATTATTTAAAAAAAATTTAGTATTTTAATTTTGCAAGATTTTCAACCTCGTATTCATTTAAAGGGAATTCAACATTATTAAAGAGAGAGTTTTTACTTCGAGAATTGCAACATTTGTTCAATGAAATATTGTTTGGCGGATATATAAGAAAGTATTATTTATGCTTTATCATTACAATTGTAATCAAAATAACTTTTAATGTTTTGCCTTAATAATAATACTTAACGTTTATTTCAATAACATATCGCGATTATTGTGCAATGCTTAAAACTACTTCATAACGCGTTCCCTGTTGGTGTCGTGAACATTTCGCTGCCCTGAAAAGTATGCTATATTTTTGAGGCCTTCGTTTTCGCAGTGAAAGCGAGTTCAGTTTACGATTAATTCCGCCTGCCGTCTCGTGTACCAACAGCTGTCTCACTTTTACATGTTTACAATGTTTTTCATTTTATGTTGTATGCGTTGCTTTAAGCATTTTCATTTTTTTCCCCCGTCTTTTTCTCATTTTGAGCTTAACGAAACTTGTCTGTGTTGCGCTGTTGGCTGTGGCTGTGGCTGAGGCTTTGGCTTTGGCTGCTTGAATAAATTGTGTGCAAGGCGTCGCCTGCTTTGTGCCGCAATTCTCTTGAAATTCAAGATTCAATAAGTACGCGAACTACATGAGTATAGAAATAAACTTATATGAAACGAGGAGCACAAGCAGCATAATTTCGAGTATCCTTCAAGTACACACAAGTTTCTTCACAAGTTTCATGTTTGCCTCGTGCCTTTGCAGCAGCAGCAGCAGAAAAATAAACATAATTTTATTCTTCAATGTGGCTCTTATAATTTTCTTCTCTTATTCGTTATTTTCCTTTTAAATATGTTACATTGAAAATGTTACCGAAACTTATTTGGTAAGTGCCTTTTGACAGAGAGATTGTGGTGCTCTGGGTTTTTGGCTTCTGTTTTTTGAATCGTCTCACATTTTTGGGTACAATTCCCTTTGAGTTCCTTGCGCTTCAGCCCGGCTATAACTATTATTGTCTAAGGCACACTGCGAACTGGCCAAGCGGAAATTCGTTTGTGTTTGTTTGTCATTGTCATAGCTGAAAGGACGATGCATCACACACATGAATCCAACCGCCATGATGATGACTTGGATTGTAATACTTTTTAGTTGAGTGGGGCGAGGTGTGCGGCATAAATGTGCCACATATTTGTGTGACATTTTTTGCTTTTGGTTGCATGGTCACAGTCACCGTCGCAGTCGCAGTCACGGTACGCGGAGCATGTGGCATGTGGCATGTGGCAGCCAGCAACAGCAACTTTTAATATTTTCCATTTTAACAGCCCTAAGCTGCCTTAATGCCACCTGCAGCAGCTGTTGTGCCCGCACATTTATGCATCAACTGCTGTTGCCGCCGCCGCTGTGTGTGTGGCATGCGGCATGCGGCAAGCAGCAAGCCGGGGGGCGGCTGCCGTGTGATTTGTGTGTGCCCGCGGCAATTTGTCAGGCAAACTGCATTTGGTTCGTTTCGCTTTCGCTAACGGCGCAGCCGCAAAATATGCTACAAAACGCTGCCAAATGTATTTTTATCTGCGTGCAACCACGCGGCGCATGAGTAACGTCCGTTGCAAATAGAAAAAAAATATTATTCAAACAAAATTCAATTTTCTACAATTCCCGGAAAACAAACGCACAACCATTGTCCATGCGGTCGACAGACCAAATCCCATAAAATTTGTATTTTTAAAACCATTTTCGTAGATTGATTGAACAAATAATTTCAATTGTTCGAAATGTTAACGGATTTTGCAAGAGTGCAAACATTTGTTTTTTAATAAATAGAAATTGTAATAATTTGTTTGATAATAAAACAATAAATTCACAATCCTATTGTATAATAATATTGAAAGTTCTGCTCAACAATATGAAAATATTATACGGAAATTTGTATTCACTCATATTTATTTTAGCAAGTGAAATAATTTGTAGGAAAATAAAACATCTCATATTTTAAATGCATTATCCTCTTGCATTAGTATTAAAAAATTTCAAGTCCTGATGAACAATGGAAAATATTATGAATTTTGTATGCGTTCATTTTTATTTGAGCAAGTGTAATAATTTGAATCAAAATGAAACAATGAATGCTTAATACTTTTGCTATTGTAAAATAAGTCCTGCTCAATAATTGACAAGTGTTAGGCAAACATCTAACAATAATTAATTTATGTCCCAAACTTTTCGAATTGAATATTATATGTCTCTATAAAGTTAAATGCAGCTTGATGTTTGAAAACATGTTTATGTCTTTCAATTGCTATTCTAGCCAACTAGCCTTTTTTCAATAATTAAATGTTGTGAAAATATTTGAATTATATCACAACAATTTTCAATGTGACTTGTTCAGTAATTTACTACTGTTTAAACCGTCAACAAAGGCAACATTTAATTAACAATGTGTCGCATGAGCTCTATTATATGTTCTATAAGATTCTCAATCGATAGCAAGGTAGTTTCGTGGCTTTAGCTCATTTCGTAGTGGCTTGCGAGCTCTCTGCATAATATAAGATAAATTAATTTTGTGCTTTTGCATTGGGGGCAGGAGCTGCATACTTCGCTTAACGTACAGCAAATTGCAATAATGTCAGGCATTTATGGGAATTCGGAATGGGAATGGGAGTGGGAATGGGAATGAGGAAGCAAGGCAGCCAGGAAGCGAGGCAGCGAGGAAGCGAGTGAACAGCGAAATTTCAGGAATTTACTGAGCTCGAACTCAACACTCAACACTTGGCACATCCGGCACAACGGTCAACGGCAACGGCAACGGTTGCCGGAAGTCACCTAGTTGACTTCTTTCTTGTTGTTTCTGCTGCTGCTGCTGTTGCTGTAATTGCTGTTGTTGTTGCCGCTGCTGCCGCTGCCAGCTGGCGATGGTTTTTAACATCATCCAACAGCCGCGCATTGGACGGCGTTAATGAACAGCAGCCTGTGGCAGGTGAAAGAGAAGACGTGGAAAAAAAGCAACTTGGCAAGAGGAAATCGCCTGGCCAAGAGCCAGAATGGCTAGGAGAGGGGAGAGGAGGGGAGAAGGGAGGGAGGCGAGTGCTCAACTTACTTTTTAGCAAATCCGCCAGTGTCGTAAAGTCGTTTATTTCAACTGTGGCGAGACGTAAATGAAGTTAATGTCGACGTCGTTTTACGGTTGTCCTTGCTACTGCCACAGCATCAACATCAACATCAGCTTCTTCTGTGTTCGTCTTTAGCTGCTGTTTCGTGTCCTGCTCCCCTGGCCAGCGAGTCTGCTTGAGGTGATGTCCTTCAGCTGGCTGTCTTGAGTCCTTATCGTTTCTCACTTTGCATTGTGCCCGTCGCGTCGCGTCGCGTTGTTGTTCTGAATGTGAATGTTCTTTTTGTTTTTGTTCCTTTTTGCTTTAGCTTTGACAATTGCTTTCTCCTTTGGGTTTGTGCGTGTGTGTGTGAGTATGCGTCTGTGTCTGTGTCTGTGTGAGGCACGACAGGTGTGATAATAAGTATAATGACTCTGCGGCAGCTGAGTTCGGTTCGCATTTGGTTTAACTACGAATATTCTATGGCACTTGCCATTCGCTTTTTATTTTTATAATACCCCCAAAAAAACATTAGCCCCAAAGTAATTGGATTAAAGCGGAGCTGGCAGAAAGGATAATGCTCGGCAGCTTTAATGAGCATTTTTAAAAGCGAAGCTGATTCACATTTGGCTCGCCAACAATTAATCTTATCTCGTGAGTGACATTTTCGGCGCGTATCATTCGCTGGCCATTTAGGGCCAAAAGTCGAGTCAGCCAGTCAGATAATTATGGCTGAAACACAGAGCGACTAACTGATATCGCCTGACTGTATCCCAACGCAGCTTTATTAAATCTAATGGCCGCTCCAGCCAAGCAAAGTGCTTCAAAGTGGCATGGGGCATGAGGCAGGAGGCAGGAGGTGTTGTGGCTGCTGCTGCTTCGGCTGCTTCGGCTGTGGCATTACAATAAATAACAAACAGAGCCCAGGAACATGCAGCCCACTTAATAGTTGCTTTGCGCACCATTATATAAACATGACTCCAGCGCTGGCTTTAACTCGGACTCGGATTCGGGTTTAGTTGTCGGTTCCACAGCGCAAATTCTTTTTTGGCACAGATAATCAGGCAGTCAGCCAGCCAGCTGAATGTTTATACATCTGTCCGTCTGTCTGTCTGTCTGTCTCTCTGCCAGTCTGTGCGAGTGTGTTTGTGTGTGTACACACACATTGTATCAGTTCGGCCACATTGTCAATATATACACACGCTCTTGCTGGCACTGAAGCTAAGCTCAACAGCAATGGCAACAGCAACAACATCAAAGCCGCCCGCCAGTCGCCAAGGACTTCATGATGGGCCCAAGGATGGGGATGAGAACGAGATGTACAGTGGGCAAGACAGAGAGGCAGAGATATGCGAGAAGGGCGCACGAATGCGTATAAACGTTGAATATTTAATAAATGCAGAAAGGGATAATATAAAAAACGTGAAACGCGCCCAGCGAAATCAAAACAAAACTAATTTACAAGACTGCTGAGATACCGCGTAACTTGAATAAAAGTAAAATAATAAGACTTGAGAATAAAACTAATACAAGCTAATCAAAATGCAAAAACATTAAAGATTTTTTATAAAATTGAAAAATATCTCACTAAAATTTAATTCAATAATTAAATAATTTAAATAAATAATAATTAAATATTTAAATTTTTTAATTAAATAATTAACCAATATAAAATTGAATAAATATAAATTACTTCTATTTATTAAATTAAATTAAAGATGATAAATTCAAAATAATCCACACTTTTATTTTATTAAATAACCAATTAATAGTAGCGTAGTTATTAGTGGCTTTCAAAAAATAAATATTTTGAAACAATGTCAAAATATTTACATTATCTTAAATATTTACGAAATTATCATATTTGCAACTAAATAAAGTTGCCGCAACATTCATAGAAAACTTGTTAGGAACAGATACTTTTTAAATTAAATAAAATAAGATAATACTTATTTAACATTTTAAAATAAATTGTCGAAAAACAAGCGTATTTTAAAAATTGTTTTGTTGCCTTAAAATAATTTAACTCAAGCAAAGATTATTTCCAAAGTCAAATTCAATTTGAAAATGAGTTTTAGTGACATTCAAATATCTTTTCACTGTTGTTAAAAGCACAGCTTCGTTTGTTGCTATTTTAAATGAGAGTTAATTGGTTTCAAGATTTGCATAGCAATCGCTGATAAGTTCAAGTGCATTGCACTTGTTCCACGTCCCGCAATGAAAGGGCGACATTGAATGCCACATTATGAGCGAGAAGCGAGCGAATTTGCTTTCTTTTCTTAAATATTTTTTGTTTTTCTTGCATTTTGATGGCGATGATAAAAACGTGGCCACGTTAAGGACACGACATGGCGAACGCGCTTTAGTTGCAGACGCTGTTGGCCAAAATGCTTTTGATATTTTATTCATGGACTGCGGCGCCTGATGCTGGCGTTGGCATTGTTCTTGGATCTGTTTTGTTGCCGATGGTGTTTGGCGCTGCTGTCAATTGGCATTAGGCCATTATAATTTATTGATAAACAACAAGAGAGAGGCAACTAAGCGGCTTTGCATATTACAAAATCAGACGAAAATTGAACGAGTCGTTTTGCTGTCTAATTATCTGACGGATGCCAAGAAAGAAGCTGGCAACACAGCAGAAGAAGGCGTAAGGTAAATACTGAAGGCGCGCAATTAACGTGGCCTAAAGCTAACCACGCTCACTTAGAGGCTAATGCGTTTACCCCCCAAACACACACACACACACACACACACACGAGACGTAAGAACGTAAACTATGTACCGTTAACCGTGACGAAGCGTTTGGCGTGACGTAAGCATAACGTGCGCTACCTTTGGCGTGCTGCCTTCAACTGATTGCGATTGCCGAGAATTATGAATCTGGATGCTGCCACGCCACGAGCTGCCTCAATTTTCGGAGTACGCACTTGCCGTCGGAGTCGCGTCTCGTCCCGTTGCATGCAACTCGTGGCACTGGGGCACTGGCACAGCCGCCGTCTGCGCATGCCCCGAGAGCGCAACGTCCGCCTCTCTTGGCCACCAGAGGCTGGAGAAGCGGGTTCCCATAAGCACACTTACATATCCATTGATATAGTATTGTAATGTAATGCAAATTGCTTGTAAAAAATTGCCTGACTTCATCCATTGAGGCCGAGTAAATGAGCGGCAAGTGCGTGGGCTTGACTTGTGAATACCCGGTACGCGTGAAGCTTTTTGCGCTGCGGCTTCGGCTGCGTGACCCACTGTGCGCTGCTCCGTTGCAAGCTGTGCCCATTTCGGAGTAAACAACAACCAGGGCTGCCGCAGTCACACACACAAAAACACCCACCCCACACACCCACACACACACGCACACACACACACTTTGGGCTACACTCTTGGAAATCGTCATAAAACTGTCGTTGAATTTTGCGCTCAGTTTGAATTGTGTTTGGTTTAAAAACGCATCAAATGTGACATTTAGAATGCCAATTGCTCGCCCGACAATGTGAACTAGTCGCAAAGCTAGTCATCAATTTGGATGGCAACGAGTTGCCCGCTCAAATACTCCTAAAGCCAAGCTCTTAAAAACACATATTAAAGTTATAGCCCAGTGTATTGAAATACAATGCGCATTTTATAGTAACGCGTTCATTCGCTGTGACTTGAAAGTTTCATTAAACTTCCAATGAGAAATCTCATTTTAATTATATAAGATTCGCAACTATATTTATTTTTAATGAAGTAAGTGATAATGTATCTGCTATGTTGCATTACTACAAAGTGAACTAATTGCTTAAGTTTGTTGTTTCTATAAACTTTCATTACAGTGTAAAATTGCAGGCTCCCGCTGTTTGTATGGAAAATGTGTAAGACTTTCCCAAGGCTATGCTGAAACACATCGTTTTGTTTACATTTCAATAAATGTACAAAATGGATGAACAAATTTGTGGCTACGACTGCCATTGTGTTTGCATTTCCCCACAAAACAAAAAAGTAAAACATAATTATTACAATCGATATGATAGTGTCTTGTAGGTTTTCAATAAGCTTCAATTGTTGTATAAAAGTTGCAGCATCTTGCTGCAGTGTACTTAAAAACTACATCGAATTCGTGTATTTGACACTTTTAACACTATTAATTTCGACTTGAGGGCAACTTTTGATTCAAAAATGTAAAGAAAATGGTTTATAAAGTCCAGGCGACCGTCCAGTCCCGTCATGAACAATTTTAATTTACCTTTTTTTTTACTTTTCTTCAATTATTCATTAAAAATGTTTAATCTTTTCCTAAAATGTTGATTTATTAATTTATTTATTTTTTTGGCAACTGCTGAACGTTTAGAAATATTTGTTTGTGTTCGAAAAAAAACATTAAAACGCAGCTAAAACAACTCAAAACATTTTAAACAGTTCATTATCTACTCTAATATATGAGTCTGAGTGTTTGATACTTTGACAACCAAAAATATTGATCTTGATGTTGACAAAAACATCGATGATGGATGGATTTTGTTCTTCAATGAATTTCGTAATTTTGTAAATATACATACCTTTATAAAAATTTGGGAAACATCTATATCGATCTTCAGAGCAACATCGATGCTCAACGCATTTATTACTTAAAATCTAGCCTTATTTTATCATCAAATTGCGTAAGTCATATTTGTAAAAATTATGACATTAAAGTATTTGCTGTTTGTCTGCGTATTGGTGGTTCAGTGACTGAGGCCAAAGAATTTTTTTTATATAGATTATTTAATTGTGTTCGCCAGTATGCTTTTGGCTTCCACAGTGCCGCTGGTGTTGCTGAAAACAGAGGCGAGATTATCATTCGAATCAAGTGTGATAAAGTATCTATGCGGCATAAAATTCTACTTTTCGGCCATAACTTTTAAAGCAAATTTATGGCAACCTCTTGAAGTTGATGTCAAAAGAAAAGCAGCAAAATGCTGTGTGATATCCATCGCAATAATTGCGAAACTGACATCAGGCATTAATAATTGGCGTTCTTTATACTGTCATCGAAAATTTATTTATGCGCATTCCCCAGTCGCGACAAGCTCGTAAATCTCTCCAGATGTCCTGGCCGGGCCTTGGTCCTTCCTTCCTCGCTGGTCCTTCCTTTCTTCGCTGGCCACTTTCGCAGCAGCGTATTTACGAGTATGGCCCCACAGTATTAAAAAGTTTATTATTATTATTAATATTGCCTTTCATTTGCGCACAATTGACTGAACTCAAACAGTGAATGGCATTTGTTTACAGTCGATTCCTGTATTCAATTAAATTGCATATGCTCGTAGTTAAATATTTGTCGATGCGACAAAGGCAAATATAGTTGTTGTATGTACGTATTTATTTATGTGCAACGATAGCTCTTCAGTAAAATAATCATTTGCACAATTAATGCTGAAGTGCAGAAAGAAAGAAAGCAATAATTGATACACTCTCGGCTCATATATCACACATATCTGGGGATATACAAAAAGCTTAAAGGTCTGTCGTTACTTCAAGTGAATTTGCAGACGAGTAGTTTTGATCCAAGACCCATTCCCTAATTTTGCCTAATAGCTCCGCTTCTAGTCTTGACCTGCGTTTTTTGCTTGTAGACGCTGAAGTTGTCATTAGATTGTCTTCTAGATTTTTGTCTTTTATGAGAGCGCAGTCGCCGTATCGTTCACTTTTGTCACACAAGTTCTTAAAGTGTCTATCGGAACCGCATTGGCACTTATCGCCAGGCAACTTGCCCAGGTCATAAGTCATCTTATTCTCCTGCTTGTGGCAGCCGTAGAAGCAAATCATCAATTGAATTCGCCAATGGCCTTCGGGATATTTGAGAATTGCGCATCCCACGCGATCATTAAGGCCAGTCATCAGATGCTTGAAGTGTCCAATCTCCTGACTATCACAATTAATTAAATTTAAATTCAGGTAAATCACAAACATACCCGGCAGTTGATTTATTCCCATGCAGTCCATGGATGTCCACGTATTTGATCTGATCGAACCAAGACTTTATTTGAGAGGTCACAATCTGCAGTTCATTCTGGGGAATACTCTCGTGATATTTGTTGTAGGCTGCATTGTAGGCTGGCTTGGAGGCACTCGTTGTTGGATACAGCAAATCGCTGGGAATGCTCAAGCTGCATTTTCTTATCGCCATGCTGGCCAGATAGGCCAGATTGTCGTCCCATTTGATTCTGAGCATTCGTGCCGCAATTGGCAGCTGCTTGAAGTTGCCTCTTGCCACCATGTTGCGATACACGTTGTGTTGCTTAACTATTCTCGCCTGCAAGCTATCCGATATTGGCCAAATCTCGGCAGTCTCTCCCCCACACTTGATCTCACCCTTCTGCAATGCGCGATTTTATTATTTTAAAACATTCATGTGTGTCTCTGCTCTTACTTCTGCATTGCAGGCCAAGTGCTTTTTGCCCCACTGATCACAGTAGTTGGGAGCGGGTTCATCGACAATCTTTTGACAAACTTTTGAAGAGCTTTTCACACCGATCAGCCCTAAGAGGACAATCGATGCAGCAAACAGTGTGCGGCTACAACTTTGCATCGCTGGGGTTTCTATTCAACTAACATTATCATTCGTATATCTGAAAATCTATAATTTGATACACTGCGAATTCGTTCGATGCGGTCAGAAGCTGAATAACATGGGATTTCGCATGGTGCCTGATGCGCTGTATTTCTGGAAGAAGCGTCTGTCTATCAGAGATGTATCTAAATGGCAGCATAAAAAGCCATATGTATATAAAGAAGCATCTAAAAACAATTTAATACCCGAATCATAGCCAGAAAAGTAAACAATTAAATTCGTATGTTTCAAATAATTTGTATTTATAAAAAAACTAAAAAGTTGTGTTACAAGTTCCAATCGTAAGTGATATTTTAAAAAGAAAAGTTAATTAATATTAATAATCATTATTAACTAATTTATAAACATAAAAAATGTTATTTAGATTTTATTTGGTTAAGCAAAATAAATTCTGGAATTCGAGAATTTACTTTCCGAATTGAAGTGGATAATCATATTCGATATTTATTTTATTTTAAAGTCGTTGATGAACCGTCGTGCCAAGTTCAATTCTTAAAATAGAATAGGGAAATAAAAAGTTTATCTATCTTGTAGTTATTCATTTTAAATGAAAGGTAGCAAATATGAATAATTAATAAATTTAAAATGAAGAATAATTTCTATATAAAATTATTCACAGTTAAAAATAAAAATATTAGAAAAGATACTGACGCTACTGAGCACAAAAAAAAATCTATTTAGTTTGCAAAATTTCGCTTATTTTCTCCATATTAAAGTAGTTTAAGTGGATGGACAGGTGGAACGATGGACAGCTAGAAACATCAGTGAGAATAGAAACTTCAACAACGATCGATATTTATGTGATAAACGTTGTTATCACAGTATTTTGCAATATGAGAAACGGGTATAAAGACTAGGCTGATTACGCTTGGGGCTTAGCAAGTTCACTGTTTACAGTTTGAACTGAATATCTAAAGGCAGTCTATAAAAATAAAATCGCTACACACTCATCGCAGGCGGAGCGATAAGCAACGGTAAAGATAAGCCAATGTCCAATTCCAATACAATTCATAGCAGCTGCCAGACTCTTTTAGGCAGTTCGATTTATAAAGTGTATTTAAGTTATATTGAAGTATGCAAATTTAACACAGACTTAATTGGCTAAGGACTTAATGTACGTTCTCCTGGCGATTGGGCTCGATGGTGACCCGGGCATAAGGACTGCCGGCTCCCACCTTGCGTCGCATGGTGACGCCTCGATGTGGTCGCAGGCCCATCACGATCAGATAGACGCCGGCGGCACAGAGCGCAATCAGACCCAGGATGATCAATCCGTAGATCCAGCGGGGCCAAGTCTCGCAGCTGAACTCGTCGCGGCGCACCGAGGAGATGAGCATGCCGCGAACTCTGGCCGGGCGCAGGCAGCGTCCGTTGGTCTGGAGGGGAAGGTTCTTGAGCCACACTAGCTGGCAGTCGCAGTTAAGCGGCACACCATTCAGGTCCAGTTCGGTGAGTTGGCCAAAAGCCGGCGCCAAGCTGGCATTGAAGCTGCGCAGCAAAGTGCCGCGAAATATGATCGACTTGAGAGGAGGCAGCGTCTGGTTGCCGCTCTCCGAGACGAAGGCATCGCCATCGATGTAGTTGAGGCTGCGCGTGTTCTGGAAGCTCATCGACTCCAGCGAGTGGAGTGCGGCAAGCGAGTGGGCGTCGATGCTGCGCAGATGCGGCATGTCCTCCACGAAGAGCTCTCGGATCTCGGACAAGTGTCGCGTGTCCTCGGGCAGCAGTTGCTGTAGCCGATTCTCGCTGATGTCCAGGCTGCGCAGGGAGGCGGGCAGCTGGCCGGGCACACGCTGGAAGAGATTGCGACGCAGCGAGAGCTCGTTCAGCGGCACCGTCCTGGGCAGCTGCAGTTCCCGCAGATTGCAGGCATCCAGCTGCAGCTGGTGCAGCTTCTGGCTGATGCCGAACCTGCTGTAGACATCCTGGCCAATGCTCTCGTTCAGCTGCCTGTTCCACGAGAGCTGCAGCTTGGTCAGCACCAGCAGCGGCGCAAAGATCTGCTGCGGCAGCGTGTGCAGATTGTTGTGCTCCAGCCCCAGCACAGTCAGATGGGGCAGACTCTGGAACGCCTGGGCGTCCAGCTGCTGGATGCTGTTCCAGCTCAGATACAGCTCGCGCAGACTCGCCAAGTGCCCGAAGTTGTTGGCCGCGATGGCGCTGATGTTGTTGTGCATCAGGTTGAGCAGTCGCAGACTGTCGCTGCTGAAGACGGGCGCCCGATCGAGCGCGTTCCACGACAGGTCCAGGGTGTCGATGTAGAGCGGCAGCAGACCCGTCAGATCCTCGGCCTTGAAGTCCTTGTAGCTGCAGTCGATGTGCAACGCACGCATGCCCCAAGGCGCGGCACTCACGTTGCTGCACTCGCAGGAGAGCCGCGTGTTGCGATGCTTGGCCGGGTAGCAGAAGCGATCCACCTCCTCGTCGTTGGCATCGATCTGCTCCGTCCGTGTGCCATCCAACAACAGCAGCAGCAGCAGCAACAGCAATCCGACCATCGATTTCGGAGCAAAGTTCAGTCTCGTCGTTGTCATCGTCATGGAGTTTGGGAGTTCTTTATTGGAACGTGTCGGCTACCATACTGCACAATTCGCTGACAAATCGCTGTTGAATTTCTGTGCTGCGACACTTCCCCCGATATGAAGTATATCTTATCGCAAACACACGGAAAGCTCGGGGGCTCTGCTCCACTTAGCGATGGACGCGTGAGTGAAGCTATCGATCGACTGCAGAGAATAAATACGAAATTAACAAAGGTTTTGTCGGAAATACAAATCTTTCGACTCCCCAGGGACCATTTATCACTAAAGTATTTAAATGGAATACATTTTAAATATAACTTATTCGACAATCGCTTTAATTACAAGAAATCTTAAGAAATGTTTTGGAATTATTTATTATTTCAATTTCCATCTTTATTTCGTATATTGAAACACAAATCTTTCGACTGTCCTAAAAATGTATACAACAAATATTTTATGAAATTAATTTTCAACAGAACTTTTCAACAGACGCATTTTTAATTAAAAAAAGTTGTGGTATTATTTATTATTTTAGATTTATATATGTTTATATTTTTGATCTAATTTATAAAAATCTTATTGAGATGAAACAAATTGATCAAAAAAAACGTTAAATTGTGCTGTTTAAAAAAATCATGTCAAATTATTTGTCCTCTACTTGTGATTACAAGTTACATCTGCCCAGTGCCTCAATGCTCAATCGTACAACATATGTCCACAATCAAACTCACTTCCACTCATCGCCCCCATTAGTGCCGTTAGTCATGAGTGCTGTTTCGGAAAGGTGTGCATTCAAATGTTGTGATAAGATAAGAGCGAAGCTTTTTTCCGATGTCCAATGTGGTCTCTGTCTCTCCCTCTCTCGATGAGTTCCATTGTTTCGCAGTCGCAGTCCCATATAATTTATCTACTTCATTAATCATGGCTAGTTTTGGGCCTAAGCTCTGCTGTAAACAAAACAAAAGACAATTTTGTTGCTTGTCCGCTGCAAAGAAATGTTCAGAGCCAGCTTTCCTTTATTTCTGCAAGACTATAGTTTCAGTTAAAATCGTTGGCTTACATAGAATATTGATGTGCCTGTTTTAAAAACTCGATTCTTTTCCTTCATTCTGTTTTTTAATGCCACTCAAAAGTTGCGTTTAATCCCAGACAGCGTTTTACACGCTGACTTGCCTCTCCGGCTTATCCAAGGGGATTTGTGAGGCTTTCCACAGCCCCAAAATGAACACAAAATGAACTTAATTTCTAATTACAGACGCTGCTGCTGGAGATTTGGGACGAAAGCCAACTTTTAACTTGCAAACGAGTATTCTCCGATGACGCTCAGCCAAATGTAGACGCAATAAATACCTCTTAAAATTGAGTATTAAATCTGGAATGAATATATTCAGTAGATGCAATTATTTGACAACTACTTTGATTTGATCATTTGTACTATTGTTAAAAACTCATTAGTATTCCTGTTCCACAAAAAGATATTGTTGACTAAAGTAGAATTTTGTTGCAAATTTAATTGCATGTTTTGTGTTTGTCAGTTTCTCAAGCTTTCTGCAAAATTATATTTTTATAAAGTTGCATTTTTTTCCTTTGACTAAGAGAATTATGCTAATATTCTGCTATAAAGTTTTTCGCTCAATGGCTGTTTTATTTTCTTTTGTTTTACTCTTTGCTCTTTTGCTCTTGAATTCGCATTTGCAGTTTTTGCAGAATGTGGTTTTATTGGTTTTCTGTGTGCCACAAGAATCAAACTCTAGTTTCCATTGTTTGCTCCATAGTTATGCGTATTGCGAGTATTGTATTTGTGGCGTTTTTCCATTATTCGGTGAAAATTTGAGCTGATTTTCATTTGGTTCGTTTGTGTCGGAAATGTACTTAAATGCGAATTCGTGTACGAAATTTTCTTTGTGTCAATGGAAAATTGATGAGGCTCGCAGGCATAAGTACACACACACACACACACATACACACACATGTACACACACGTACACGCAATGAGTCATACGCTACAACACCCACACATACACGCACGTAAAATTTACATAAATTAAAGACCTTCATGGAAAACTGTTTGCCGCTCTTGACTTTTGAGCGGAGACAGAGCATCAAATTACATGTGAAGAGCGCCAGGCGACAAGAACTGGTCCAGAAGAGGGGAAGTCCGGGGGGAAAAAGTTGGGGGGCAAAAAGGAGATCTCGTGTAAAGCATTTAATGAGCTCTGTTGCCAGCTGTCGTGTGTGTGCACGAGTGTGTGTGCGAATATGTTGTTGTGTACTGAAATTTTTGAAAATGCCAGGCACATGCTTCCCCTTTTCCCCTTCGTCCCTTGCCCACCCCGCAGTCATGTCATTATTACAGGCAAATTTATTTTCAACTAAAAACTCATTAATTACATTGAAAGCTGATTACGTGTGTGTGCGCGTACTTAACAATAATTATGCACAATTTAATTAAAACTCAATTTGACGACCGATTCGATGTGAGCTCTAATGAAATTGTTAATTAATATGCCAAATTCTCTCGCACTCTGGCGCCAACTTCTCAATTTCCGGTAGTTTTGTGGTAACTGCGAAATTGAAAAATAAAAATAAAAATGAAAATGCGCGCTAAACGTGTCTACACCCATAACACACACACCTCGCACACTCGCACACACACACAGCGCCAAGCTGTGCGCCGAAACGTGCTGAATATTTATGAAAATTTTAATATTAAATTGTGGCAGTTGCGAGACGCAGAGAAATGGGTCAGGACTGACAATCAGACAGGCGGGCAGTCGGATAAGGCTTAAATGCGTCAGCGGAATGATCACATGCTGCAACAGCTGCATGCCACAAACAGTTGCAGTTGCAGGTGCAGCAGGAAGTAGAAGCGGGGATTGCGAAATGCAAATGCAAATCGAAAACACAATGGAAAATCATTAAAAGCGCGTTCGTTATCCTGCAATTGACTTTAATGACATCTGATTGCCTGTCATTGCTGTGCCACGCCCCCTTCCCCTACGCCCACACACACACACACACACGTATCAGCTGACTTCAATTGTTGTGCGACTTGAGCTAATTGAATCACTTGTCATGCATTTTGTCTAATAATAGCGCATTAAATTGCAATTTACGCTAATGCATCTGACGGTTGCTGCCGGAAGCGGTGAGGGGAGGGGACAGGGGCGGCTGCTCTCGCAATGCAACCACTTTCGTTAGCCGGAAGTGGCTTCAACACAAGCACAGCCCTTCAGTGCATACAGAGCGTATGCGTAATATTTTTTGTAAGCGCCCTAAAGTATGCAACAAAAAGCATTGGCGCTTTTTGAAGCGAAGGGAATGAAGAAATGCGAATATATTTTTTTTAATAATATCGAAATGGTACTGTAACCTAACTGGGCAACTTAAACAAATCAGAAATAAATGCGAAATTAAAACAAACGGAGTTTTACAAAAACAAGTTCCATGGTTTTTAAGAGAGAATAAGTCTTACAAAACCAATGCAGTGTATATTTAAAACGAGAGCGACGGGCAAACTGCTTTTAATTTTTCTGTATTCATATTGTTCGACTACGTTTTTTGATCTCTTAGAACTTGATTAGTTAAAAAATAAAGACAACTTCTTATAATCTGCTAAAGCTATTTCAGGCGACTCCTCAGTGCACCATTAAGTGAAAAGGTCTTCCAAAGGACTCTTCTGCGACTCGCAGGAGACTCTTTCTGACGATCGGCGCTTCAACAATCGTCAAATTGTCTGCAGAGTATTTAATTGACTTTGAAAATGTTACCACATTGCGAAGTCTGGTGAGCGTTGCTTGAGGCGGCGGCGTCGCCTAGTTGAGCACGGGAACAGCTTAAAAGGAATGCCAAATGAGTTCGGCGAGCAATCAAAAAGGGCAAGGAACGCACACTGCCTGAGCTGGGGGTAGCATACTATTGCTACGCACTGTGCAGCAAATTAAAGGCCACAGGTTGAATTGTTTCTGCAATGATTGAGTTGGTACAAAAGGGTATTTGATTGTCGGCTAGCTGCTGTTGGCTTATTTGTTTATTTACTGCGCTCAATTAAATATCAAATTTAAAGAAAATAATTTCGTCTAATGGTAAAACGTGCCACAAAACGACCTCGTTTCCTACTTCAATGTGCTCGTAATGCCTTAACTAAACAATAGGCAGAAGCCCAAATACATGAAAGTATGTCTGTGTCTGCGCGTGTGTGTGTAGGTGTGTGTGTGTATGTGTGTGTGCGGCAGGCAAGACGAACAATTTAATACGTTCATTTGATTGAAATGATAAAAGGCAAAGAGAAAGTCGACTCACACTGGGGTTGGGTTAATGAATGAGCATTGATAACGCATCTTTAACTCGTAGCAAACAACAATTTACTGCCTTGCGATAAATATTCATAGTTAATTGACATAATTGATTAAGAAATTATATACAATAAGTGTATGTGTTTAACGTTGTTAAAGCCAACAACATTTAGTGCTGATTTGTTGCAAGTCAGTGAATTAATTCCAAAGTTATCTTAGTTGCAAGTCAGCAAAGCAATTCGAAAGTTGCCGAGAATGTAAATTGCCTTTCAAACATTAGTTACAAGCTAAACATTTTTAAAAAAGTTCAAGTTATTTCTTTTTAAATAATGCTTAGTTTAGTTAATTTATTGCAAGTTGTAAAAAAACAGTGAAACTCAAGCCAAAAACAAAATTCTTTATAAAGAGTCAATCATAATTTCTGCAATACTTTGAAAAAAAAGATAATCAAATATTAAAATTTACGATACATAATCAAATGCAAAATAAAGCTGGTGCATAAAATGGATCTTCTTAGGTCAAAGTACGCAAACAAAAATAACGATAAATATGTTTTTTATGGCGACGACGTCGTCTGCGAGTTGGACACATTTAACTTAATAGAAGCTTTATTGCTCCTCAAGTACAGAGTACATAATTTTTAATAATGCATACGGCCATTCACCAGCTGATTTAATTTACTGCTACACTTTGATGCCAAAAATGGCGAAATTGTCAAAGCGAAAAATTTGAAATTTAAGAAAAATGTCTTGAACTTTCATTTTTTTCTAAAACGCATAAAAATCGAAAGAGGGAAAAAGTAAAGTGAATAATGTATTTGTTTAATATTATTGGAGTGCTGAGTAAATTCGGGCTTAAAATCTACTTAGTATTAATTCATTTTAAGTTATATTTGTTTTTTGTTATCTCTTTTGCTTTAACCTCAGCTATTTGCATATTTGTTCATAGATAGTTCAAATACTTATTCACGACTTTGTTCATTTGTATAGCAGCTGATGCTGCATTTAAAGTGCATTGCCGTTCTTGAAGCGTAACGAAATTTGGAATCCTTTGACGGCTTTGCGGTGTAAGTGAAATGTAAATACTGCCAAAACGCACACACGCATTTCTAAGCACACGAGAGCACAAATAAAGCGCAAATGTTTTAAACTAAATGTGAAAGATTTACCAACGATATAAATTTCACCAGCAGCTTGGCAGTCTGAATGCCTCAAATGTATCTACAGATACCTCAGCTGCTGCTAAAATGTGTACTGTGTGCCCTCGGCGTATGAGCAATAATATTACGTATACGCATTTAATTAAATAATTTGAAGAAATTGTGAATTTTGCTAATCGTTTACTCATGACTTGTTGCAACCAACTTTTACTAATTGAATTCGCACTCGATGAGCTTCAAATACCCTAAAGCTGCAATGTAATAAAATAAATATATGAAATATTTGTGATAAAATAGTTGCAATATGCAATGAATAATGAATGTGCTTATAGACCAGCATTTGTTCCCAGCTTACTTGACACTCTTCTTATTGCAATTTTGCGCATGAAAGCCAAGTTGCTGGGACAACATGAACTTCCAACAATTGCATTGCTGCTGTTGTGGCTATTGACGCCTTCGCATTGCCCGAAATGAGAATTCAGTTTCATTTGCAAATGTTATGCGACTGTCTCTCTGTCTGACTGTCTGCCTGTCTGCCTGTCTGCTGGTTTGCCAGCCAGCTTTTCACTTGTTTTTCTTTTCGGAAAACTCTCACTTGCTGCTCTGCTCTGCTCTGGTCTGGCCACAGTTGAGAGTGCCTTTCATTTGCAATCGTTGTTGTTTGTCGTTGTCGTTGTTGCTGTTGCTGTTGCAGCTTCACTTCGTAGTGTAATTTGATTTGTTTTTGGTCCGTTCTGCTGTTTGCCGTGGCAATTGTTGCACCACTTTTCCTGACCTTTCACTCGACTGTTGCACGGAATGAAATGGCTGCTTGTCGAACGGGGTTTTGTTGCTGCTGCTGCTGCTGTTGCTGTTGCACTAATTAATTTTGCTACTACTGCCGTTGCATGCTGCATTGATTGAGACTCAATTTGTTGAAGCAACTGGCCATAAATGTGTGTGGGTCTGACGTGGAATCCAGCTGTCAATCCTCGGAGCACACTGCGCATGTCCTTCGCAGCCAAGAAGATTTATTGCCTTTGGCCTGCTAAGCCCGAAATTAATGTACTTCACAGTTGAGTTTAGCAGCTGCCAAAAACGAACCTAAAGATTAGCGTAGGCCCAACAGCACACTCTGTGTGTGTGTGTGTGTTGAACAGACTGTTTGTGCTCGGACCCTAATGAAGTTGTTTTGGGGGCGTGCGGATGTCGTGCTTAGCTGGAAGACGAAGTACCGGTCGAAGTACTCGCTTGCACTTATGCTTACACCCAAAATACACACGAAAATCTAATAAGACGCTTATGTCTCTGTTTTCACTAAGTGCGTGAGCGTGTGTGTGTGTGTGCGTGTCTCTGTCTGTGTGTGTGTGGGTGTTTGCCCATGGATTTCACACCCTTTCAAGTGGCCCGTCAGCCTGTGGCGCCACCACAGCAAGAGCAATGACGCTGACCATTAGCCGGTGACAGGCAACAGGATACAGCAAACAGCACACAGCACAGAGGATAACGGCGTGCACAGGATACACAACAGCAGACAAAGTAATTCGCTGAGACCGAGGGGAAGTGACAGTCATCTGCTTTCAGTTCATATGCTTTATGTTCTGCTTGTTCCTCGCTTTTCTCTAAATTTTATTGAGATGTTTTTCTGTTTCGCTACCCGGCAAGCTGTGTATATAAAGGCACAGTAAATGCAGGCGGAAAATTGTTATTAGATAAATTAAATAAAACCAATAGAATCGAAACGAATGATTAAACATATAGTCCATGTATCAAAATAGATTGATCTCAGCAAAAACAAAATGTATGATAATACTCCTCAAAGTTGCCCATTAAATTAGGACTGATCTGTCTGTACGTGATATCAACATTATAGTGAAACACATAGTATTATAATAACTTAAACTTTTATTTTGAAGAACACCAAACACGAACTTCAAGCAGCATCGCATTTATATAAACACACGTTGTTCTGTGAAATTCAATACAATTGGGTAATAATAAAATAATCAATACAATTGGGTAACAACATTTAAGCAAAAACAATTTTACAGTCACTTTACAATAATTTTATTTCTTTGAAATTTCACTATATTGAAATATAACTTTTATATATTACAAATGTTTTTACTAAGACATAACTTACCTACATTTATTTTCATGAATCTATTAAAAATAATTAATTTTGATTTTTATTGAAATCAGTTAAGTCTCTTTAATGTAAGAAAATGATTAAATAAATGACTTTATCGGGTATTTGTGAGTCATGTTCGACTGCTGCTCGCTCACTGTCTTTATTTTTTTGCGTTTATGTGTTGGCCGAAATGTCCGTTTGTAGTTGGGATTTAAGAGTTTCGGCTTGCGTTTCCCTTTTCCCGTTTTTCCCGTTTTTCCCGTGGGCTGTGACTCCATTTTTCGCTGGGACAGCGTTTATTTTTATGTCCACGCTTGATTGGATCGTAAAAGTTGTGCAGTTTTTGGTGCTTAACTCGGCACTAGCTTCAAGTAGCTAATCATGCACACACGCCCATAAATAACTCCAACTTACGTCCAAGGGGGAGAGTAAACCTTAATTCTGCATGATTTGTTGCAGCTGCAACTTTAAAGTGACTTCTGCATACTTAGTATATTGTTTACTCTTGCATTAATTGAAAGCCATGAACAATAACCATCGAGTCAGAGTCAGAGCACGAGATTAAAAGCAGTTATCATATTTCTGCACAATTATCGGGCTTGTTGTTGCCTGGCAATTAAATGGCAAGCCCGGGGCATGCATCAGTTGCATTTATCCTGCTGGAATTAAATTACCGCTAACGAGCAAGAGCAAAAGCGAGAGCTAGAGAAGGAGAAGGAGGAGCAGGAGGAGGAGGCGCAGAGGTGGCACAGTTTAAGACGGGCCAACTTGAAATTGGCTTAAATGACATCATTGCATTTTGTATTTTGCATTCCATTGGCTAGGTGAGGCGGGGCAAGCAGCAAGCGGGGGCAAGCGGAAAGTGGCAAGCGGAAAGCGGAAAGCGGATGCTGCAAATGAATTAATTTTTCATTTATTTATGCTGAGGAAGGTTCTCTCTCTGGCTGCCGCTTGGTTCGTTGGTTGCTCGTTGCTGAGAGCGGGCGCTTAATTAGGTAAGTGAAAGTGGCGCCAATGCCAAACAATTGAAGCTGTCAGACGCCAGGAGAAGTGGGTCAATTGCCATGGGCAAACGCTACTCGACTGCTCCTCACTGAATAGGTCTGTTCATCGTTCTCTCTCCGCCATCTGCTCTCTGGGCGTGCTCGAGCATATTTTAAAAGCGAAACAATGCGGCAAGTGCCACCATGGAGAGCAATGCATTTGACATCCTCATCCAAGACGCCGCAGTAGACAAAGGAGAGGCACAGAGAGAGCGAGAGCGAGAGCAAGCTCTGATAAGTGCAGTCTAATTTAATTATGTGCTCAAATTCTGACAGCCGCCCATCAAAGTGTAATAACAAAAGATGCAGCTGCCTCTGGGAATCACTTCAGCCCCAGGCACTCACTCAAGTCTCAGCCTCAGTCCCAACTTCAGCTTCAGCTTTAGCTTCTGCTTCGGTAGCAGACGATGGCCCGATGCTCGACTCGACAGAGGTTTAAGAGGCGGATGTGTGTAATTGACAACGCTAAGCTCACTTCACAACAGAGTCACACACACACGCTGGCACACACTCTCTAACACATACATTTGCATACAGAGTGTGTGTATAGAAGGGCTGCCGAGAAGCAGACTTCACTTTTTGTGAGTTTTTATGAACTGCAATAACACAAGCTGTAACAGCAGATTTTGAATATTCTCCAACTAAAATCATAAATCATATTTCACTTCAGATTGTCATAATAACATTTAAATTGCAATTAAATTGGCTGTCTTAAAACCAATAAATCTCAGTATGAACGTAGTTAATGAGATCGTGAAATAGTTTCAATAATATATTTTTCCCAAATGGTGTTTTATTTAATTGCAATATAATTTTCAATTTAATTGGTTAACTGCCCACAATTACCATATAAGATATATAATCTACAAATATTAGTATGCAGGTTTTAGTTAGTCAACTACAGTTCAATAAATAGATATTGATATACTTACATTATACATATATATTTATATGTAAATCAATTCCTATTGAAATACAATTTTAAATTTAAAATATCTTTAAATCGAACAATTGTATTATGATAGAAGATCTTCAAATAATTTCAATAATTAAATTAGTTACTGCCTCAAGGATTAAGTTGATCTCTCTTAATAACCATTCAAAACTGTCAACAATTACCAAATAAAAGGTCTTATTTAATAAAGTAAAGAAATAAGAAGTTAAAAAATAATGATATTCTCTTTAAAATTCCCCTCAGCAAATTTAAACCGCTTTATTTATTCACTTTATGCTGGTGTCATTGCAGCCTGATTGCACATTAAGCGTAAGGCAAAAACGTGCAATGATTTTGCAAATTTAATTTAAATGTCAGCACCGCAGGATGCATTCGAGTCTTAATTGTATTTATGACATTTCAGTCTCTCTTTCTCTCTCTTTCCCTTTCTCTCTGTCTGCCTCGTCGCCTCCTGCCCTTGGCTCATTGTTGTTCGTTTGCAATTTGGCATAATTGAAATTTTATGGTCGCTTCAGGAGCTGCACTTAATTTGGCACAACAAATCTTATCAATGGGCCATAGAAATGAGAAACAGAACTCAACTTTGACTTTGACATTTGGAAGAAGAATGCTTAGGAAGCGCCTTGTCATTTGATCTATATGTAGTCGTAAAGCCCTGAAACTGTCAATAAAAGCAACATGAGCCAGTCGACTTACTGGTAATTTATGTATGTATCTGAATTTCGCTCGGTTTCTTTATTTGCAGCAACAGCGACGAGATTTGGCGCTGTCTGGGAGCGTATAATGTATTATGTATAACGTATAATGCACACACGACTATTTGAAGTACTCCGAGGGCGGCGCGTTTACAAGTTCAAGGACCAAGGACATGACTGCGTCTGCCAACGAAACACATTAGCCAAGTTTGTGGGCGCCAAATGCGATGAGATGCGACTTGTCTAACATGCTGTGTATTCATAGAAACAGGTGAGTCTGGGCGGCAGGTGAGGCACGCGGCAAGGCGGGCAGGGCAGGTGGCTAGATTTATGCACTTGGTTTATTGAAAGTCGCTTGCCTGTTTAGGCGCTCATAAATATTTTTACGCGTTTTTATACCGGCACCTCGCGAAGTGCAAAGCGGGTATAAAAGACGCTTAACTGCAGGTCGGTTCATTCAGCTCACATCAACATCGACAAAATAATATAGTACAAAGTACCAATTTTACCTTAACAATAAACAATTGGAGAATAATAAATTTAGAAGCATCTATTTTTCAATAATTTATTAATTTCATTCTTCTTTTTAAGCTTCGATGATATTAGATTTTTAACAATGTATTTCGATTTTTTTTTGAATGCTTTAAGGAAATAAAGCTTATAATTTAGACAAAGTTTAGTAATAGCTTTTAAACTGCAATGCATTTTTAATTTTTAGATATTATTGCCATTATCTTTTATTAACAAAATAAACAAGGAAAAAAAAAATTCCCTCTTATTTTCATTTTAAAGATTTCCTTAAAGCTCAGTTGTAGTTATTTTTGAATAGAAGAATTATTTGCAACCGAATGTAATGTTTAATTGTAATGACTTAATTTCTTTCAAATTCATTTTTGATTTTACTAATTACGTTGTATTCAGGTGTGAGTATAACCAAGTCGAGCATCTAAATGTTTACCTTGTTTTAGCTTGTCCTTTGTAGCATTTTTATTGTTGTCGACAGTTCTGGGCGAATCTCCCGCTGTTTAAGCGTCAAATGTATTTTGTGATTTGCTAGTTTCGTTCTTTTTGCCCTGCACCTGACAGCTTCAAGTGCTCCAGCTCCAGCTTCGGTTCCAGCGCCAAGTTGTTGCTGCTGTCGCTATCGTTGTCGTAAGATAGACAACAACTCATATACACAGTCATAAATATGTGCGAGCAAAGTCCACAGAGAGGTGGTGAGGGGGGCAGGATGAAGGTGCATAAATCGTGGCATATGCTCGTACATCATAAATGTAGACGATGCCTAAAACAAGTTTTCAAATTGCACATGGAAAAAGTTTTTTATGATGCATTTAAAACTTCTTGATTACGCGAGGCGCAGCTATCTAAAGCTATGCAGAAACACACATATATAAGCATATTTATATATATATATATGTGTGTGGGTGTTTGACTGACAAACCACTTGAACGCTACAAGCGTGTAACTTATTTCATTTCCCTGCAAGCAAAGTTAATTTAAAGTTGCACATGCACGCAAAAAACGAATGAAAGTATCTAAAACATAAGTTGTGAATGCTTGTTGCCGAGGGGCAAGGAAGGCTCGACGGCATGATACCCTCTGTTTTGGCGGCACAAGTATCAAAAGTGAAGGCTTCAGGCACTCGTAAATTTGTCAGCCACTTTCCACTTGCGCCTCCGGCAGCGATGTGCGAACATCTGTATTTGTATCTGTATTCGTATATGTATCTGTATCTGCAGATGTAGTTGCAGTTGTATCTGCAGTTGTAGGCGCAGTTGTAGCTGAAGTCGTTGTAGAAACGTTTGCAGCTGTTTCTGCAGTTGTAGCTGTAGCTGTGGCAGTATCTGTATCTGAATCTGTCGTCTAATTGGCCTTTTTATGCACACGAGCACACACTCGACATCATTTCTATTTCCAGGGCCATTTCCGTGCCAAAGCAGTTTATCACTAACTATGCACATTCAGAGCCTCGGCCTCAGCCTCATCCTCATCGTCGTCCTTTGCCCATTTGCCAGCAATTGAATATTACGTATACGTAACGTGCGCCGCTTTAGCCCCCAGCTGCTGCTGCTGCTGCAACTGCAACAACTGCCACTGCAGAGGGCCGTGCCACAGCCGCTGGCTAACGACGCTGCTTGACGTAACGTGCAGCATTCACAAAGCGCACGTCCAGCCTACAAGCAGCGGCTGCGGCACCCGCATCCGACACAGCTTTTGGCTGGCGTGGCATGGAGTGACATCAAGTGGAGTCCGTCTCTTCCAACCGGTTTTCCTGATGCTAATGGGCAACGCACAGCACGGCTCGGCTCGGCGGCATCCTTGCCGCATCCTGCCAATCCTGCCATATGCGACGCGCTTAACTTGTCGGCTTTAAGTGTCAGCGCTGAGCGTCGTTCAGCTTTTCAGTGCTAGCGAGCAAGCTGATTGCAGAGTCCTCCTCTCCCTCGTTTTGTCCTGGAGCACTCTCTGGTGCGTAAAGCGAATGGCGTTTCATTAGTTCCATCAGCCCAGACTTCAGACTCCAGACTTCAGACTCCAGACTTCAGACGTTTGACAGCTCTTCTCATGAGATGTTCCACAACTTTTTTGCATTCAATGCAAATTGGCTTAATTGCTAGTTGTAGCTGGCTTAATGTCGCAAAGAACTGACAACTGGTCAAAGTATTAATTTAATTTAATAATATATAACTTCAAGTTCGTCATCTCACCAACTTAGGGTGAATGAATTACCACACAGACAATACTTCTAATAGACTGACATTTTATGTGGTTAGTTTTTGCATCTAAGCTAGATAATAAAGTGTAATTCTTAATAAACAATCGAGCATAACCTCATCCTATATTTTTTAGTATAGTCAAAAAATTTCAATAAACTGTATATGTCTAATTTAATTAAGTATTACTAATTATGAGAGATTAAAGCGATAGCTACAAATTATGTATTTTGTAATTTAAGTATTAATATTAAATTTCATTTCATTTCAATGTGATTCGTTCACCTGGCGGACAAATTATTAATATGTAATGAATTCAAACCAATCAATTAAATAATTTCCTGTTTCCCATATCACAGCTTCAGAATCTATTTGTTTACTTTCTCTATAGGAAGAAAAAAATGCAGTATTTACCTTCTGATACTGCATTTTTTTCTTCAAATCAATCAATTTAATTTTTAATAAAACTCCAGAAACCATTATAGCTTAAAGGTCAGAAATGTGGTTGATTGAGTTTATTTCAACCGTAACTATTGCTTTGTGAAATTTAAACACAATACCGAATTAATAAATGTACGATAAAAAGTTAGTGACGATCCACGACAAACTCAAGCGTAAAGTTCTAATATTATTTATTGATATGCATATAATTCGAAAAAAAATGTATAAAAGACCTTTCCTAAAAATTTATATTAAATATAACATTAATTTTACTTATTCTGATATTTCAGAAGTATAATGTAAGTGCAAAATTTTGTTAATACTAATATATGTATTAACAAAATTATGTATTTACATAAAAAAAAAATAAACAAATACATTTATCTTAAATAAAATACGTTAATATTAACGACGAAATTCATTCCCAAAACCAACGTCGATCTGCTGAAGTACAAGGCGAACATAATCAAGTAGCAAGTAGATTAGCCAAAAATTTAAATTTTCCGAAGTTGGGAGGGTTTTTCAAATTTTAATTTGAATAAAATACGTTAATATTAACGACGAAATTCATTCCCAAAACCCACTTGTAGCTTCTGAAGTACCAGGCGAACATAATCGAGTAGCAAGTAAATTAGCCAAAAATTAAAATTTTCCAAGGTTGGGCGGTTTTTTCAAATTTGAATTTGAATAAAATACGTTAATATTAACGACGAAATTCCTTCCCAAAACCAACGTCGATCTTCTGAAGTACCAGGCGAACATAATCGAGTAGCAAGTAAATTAGCCAAAAATTAAAATTTTCCAAGGTTGGGCGGTTTTTTCAAATTTGAATTTGAATAAAATACGTTAATATTAACGACGAAATTCCTTCCCAAAACCAACGTCGATCTTCTGAAGTACCAGGCGAACATAATCGAATAGCAAGTAGATTAGCCAAAAATTTAAATTTTCATAAGTTGAGCGTGATTTTCAAATTTGAATTTGAATAAAATACGTTAATATTAACAACGAAATTCCTTCCCAAAACCCACTTGGAGCTGCTGAAGTACCAGGCGAACATAATCGAGTATCAAGTAGATTTGCCAAAAATTTTAATTTTCAGACAAATTTTCAAATTTGAATTTGAATAAAATACGTTAATAATAACGACGAAATTCCTTGCCAAACCCCACTTGGAGCTTCTGAAGTAACAGGCGAACATAATCATGTAGCAAGTAGATTTGCAAACATTTTAATTTTCCGAAGTAGGGCGGGTTTTTCAAATTTGAATTTAAATAAAATACGTTAATATTAACGACGAAATTCCTTCCCAAAACCAACGTCGATCTGCTGAAGTACCAGGCGAACATAATCATGTAGCAAGTAGATTTGCAAACATTTTAATTTTCCGAAGTAGGGCGGGTTTTTCAAATTTGAATTTGAATAAAATACGTTAATATTAACGATCAAATTCATTCCCAAAACCCACTTCGAGTTTCTGAAGTACCAGGCGAACATAATCGAATAGCAAGTAGATTTGCCAAAAATTTGATCTTTCAGAAGTTGGGCGGGTTTTTCAAATTTGAATTTAAATAAAATTCGTTAATATTAACGACGAAATTCCTTCCCAAAACCGACTTTGATTTGGTGAAGTAACAGACGAACATAATCAAGTAGAAAGTAGATTTGCCAAAAATTTAAATTTTCATAAGTTTGGCGGGTTTTTCAAATTTGAATTTAAATAAAACTCGTTAATATTAACGACGAAATTCCTTCCCAAAACCGACTTTGATTTGGTGAAGTAACAGGCGAACATAATCAAGTAGAAAGTAGATTTGCCAAAAATTTAAATTTTCATAAGTTTGGCGGGTTTTTCAAATTTGAATTTGAATAACATACGTTAATATTAACGACGATTTCATTCCCAAAACCAACTTTGATTTGCTGAAGAAACAGGCGAACATAATCAAGTAGAAAGTAGATTTGCCAAAAATTTAAATTTTCATAAGTTTGGCGGTTTTTTCAAATTTGAATTTGAATAAAATACGTTAATATTAACGACGAAATTCATTCCCAAAACCCACTTTGATTTGCTGAAGTACCAGGCGAACATAATCGAATAGCAAGTAGATTAGCGAAAAATTTAAATTTTCATAAGTTGGGCGTGATTTTCAAATTTGAATTTGAATAAAATACGTTAATATTAACGACGAAATTCCTTCCCAAAACCAACTTTGATTTGCTGAAGTAACAGGCGAACATAATCAAGTAGAAAGATTTGCTAAAAATTTAAATTTTCCGAAGTTGGGCGGTTTTTTCAAATTTGAATTTGAATAAAATACGTTAATATTAACGACGAAATTCATTCCCAAAACCCACTTTGATTTGCTGAAGTACCAGGCGAACATAATCGAATAGCAAGTAGATTTGCCAAAAATTTAAATTTTCCGAAGATGGGCGGTTTTTTCAAATTTGAATTTGAATAAAATACGTTAATATTAACGACGAAATTCCTTCCCAAAACCAACGTCGATCTTCTGAAGTACCAGGCGAACATAATCGAATAGCAAGTAGATTTGCCAAAAATTTAAATTTTCCGAAGTTGGGCTGTTTTTCCAAATTTGAATTTGAATAAAATACGTTAATATTAACGACGAAATACCTTCCCAAAACCAACTTTGATTTGCTGAAGTAACAGGCGAACATAATCGAATAGCAAGTAGATTAGCGAAAAATTTAAATTTTCATAAGTTGGGCGTGATTTTCAAATTTGAATTTGAATAAAATACGTTAATATTAACGACGAAATTCCTTCCCAAAACCAACTTTGATTTGCTGAAGTAACAGGTGAACATAATCAAGTAGAAAGATTTGCCAAAAATTTAAATTTTCCGAAGTTGGGCGGTTTTTTCAAATTTGAATTTGAATAAAATACGTTAATATTAACGACGAAATTTCTTCCCAAAACCCACTTGGAGCTGCTGAAGTAACAGGCAAACATAATCGAGTAGCAAGTAGATTAGCGAAAAATTTAAATTTTCAGAAGCTGGGCGGGTTTTTCAAATTTGAATTTGAATAACATACGTTAATATTAACGACGATTTCATTCCCAAAACCGACTTTGATTTGGTGAAGTAACAGGCGAACATAATCAAGTAGAAAGTAGATTTGCCAAAAATTTAAATTTTCATAAGTTTGGCGGGTTTTTCAAATTTGAATTTGAATAACATACGTTAATATTAACGACGATTTCATTCCCAAAACCAACTTTGATTTGCTGAAGAAACAGGCGAACATTATCAAGTAGAAAGTAGATTTGCCAAAAATTTAAATTTTCATAAGTTTGGCGGTTTTTTCAAATTTGAATTTGAATAAAATACGTTAATATTAACGACGAAATTCCTTCCCAAAAACCGACTTTGATCTGCTGAAGTGACAGGCGAACATAATCAAGTAGAAAGTAGATTTGCCGAAATTTGAAATTTTCAGAAGTTGGGCGGGTTTTTCAAATTTGAATTTGAATAAAATACGTTAATATTAACGACGAAATTCATTCCCAAAACCCACTTTGATTTGCTGAAGTACCAGGCGAACATAATCGAATAGCAAGTAGATTTGCCAAAAATTTAAATTTTCCGAAGTTGGGCGGTTTTTTCAAATTTGAATTTGAATAAAATACGTTAATATTAACGACGAAATTCATTCCCAAAACCCACTTTGATTTGCTGAAGTACCAGGCGAACATAATCGAATAGCAAGTAGATTAGCGAAAAATTTAAAATTTCATAAGTTGGGCGTGATTTTCAAATTTGAATTTGAATAAAATACGTTAATATTAACGACGAAATTCCTTCCCAAAACCAACTTTGATTTGCTGAAGTAACAGGCGAACATAATCAAGTAGAAAGATTTGCCAAAAATTTAAATTTTCCGAAGTTGGGCGGTTTTTTCAAATTTGAATTTGAATAAAATACGTTAATATTAACGACGAAATTCATTCCCAAAACCCACTTTGATTTGCTGAAGTACCAGGCGAACATAATCGAATAGCAAGTAGATTTGCCAAAAATTTAAATTTTCCGAAGTTGGGCGGTTTTTTCAAATTTGAATTTGAATAAAATACGTTAATATTAACGACGAAATTCCTTCCCAAAACCAACGTCGATCTTCTGAAGTACCAGGCGAACATAATCGAATAGCAAGTAGATTAGCTAAAAATTTAAATTTTCATAAGCTGGGCGGGTTTTTCAAACTTGAATTTGAATAAAATACGTTAATATTAGCGACGAAATTCCTTCCAAAAACCAATGTCGATCTGCTGAAGTACCAGGCGAACATAATCGAATAGCAAGTAGATTCACCAAAAATTTAAATTTTCAGAAGCTGGGCGGGTTTTTCAAACTTGAATTTGAATAAAATACGTTAATATTAGCGACGAAATTCCTTCCCAAAACCCACTTGGAGCTGCTGAAGTACCAGGCGAACATAATCGAGTAGCAAGTAGATTTGCCAAAAATTTTAATTTTATGAAGCTGGGCGGGTTTTTCAAACTTGAATTTGAATAAAATACGTTAATATTAACGACGAAACTCCTTCCCAAAACCCACTTGGAGTTATTGAAGTACCAGGCGAACATAATCGAGTAGCAAGTAGATTTCCCAAAAATTTAAATTTTTCAGAAGCTGAGCGGGATTTTCAAACTTGAATTTGAATAAAATACGTTAATATTAACGACGAAATTCCTTCCCGAAACCAATTTCGATCTGCTGAAGTACCAGGCGAACATAATCGAGTTGCAAGTAGATTTGCCAAAAATTTAAATTTTATGAAGCTGGGCGGGTTTTTCAAACTTGAATTTGAATAAAATACGTTAATATTAACGACGAAATTCCTTCCCGAAACCAATTTCGATCTGCTGAAGTACCAGGCGAACATAATCGAGTAGCAAGTAGATTTGCCAAAAATTTTAATTTTCAGCTTTCTTTATTTTATGGTTCGTTTGAAAAACCAGACGACCTTGGTTGTGATAATTATATTTAATAATAATTATAACGGCCTCAACAGGAACCGACGAAAAGGCCACTAAGCGAAAAGCCCTTT